>JANAVB010016998.1:145171-422671 GCA_029216955.1 Iris pallida | reverse complement strand
TCTATGTGTGTGACGTGCTCGGATACTCACGGGATCGAACCCATGTCCGTATCGTATATACGGAGTGCGTATCGGAAAACTAAATTCCCGTATCGTGCACATGTGTTTTACCCGATAGGACGTCGTACGCAACACGAGAAGCCTTGTGCTCGTGCACATGGCTAGGTAGGGTCTCAGGGTAGGTCTAGGACATGCTGACACGACACAACATCGCGTCTATGCGACACAGCGACACGCGAACACCCGTGCGGCCTGTGCATGCGCGCGTGCGTGCGTTCCCGTGGACGCGTGTCGGGTCTCGTGGCTCGTGATTCGAGCCACGCCGCAACTCGGGATCGAGTCCCTGTGTAGTCTAGGCATAGGGCTTCATTCTCATGCTCCTAGAATGAGTTCTCGACGTGCCGTGTTCGCATACAAAGGCCGTGTCAGCGGCACTTTTCAGCCGCGTGTACAGTGCGGGCTGAACAGTGCACACAACATTTCTCTGCGCATACTTCACGAAAGGACGTGAAATTTTATGGGCATCTGGGAAGAGGTTGCTTCCACGTGATCATAAAATTTCATGCGAAACGGAGCCCTATACGTCGAGTTACGATGCTCGGACAGCAGGGCATGCACGGGGCCGTGCACGGGCCTCGTACACGCGTGTCCGTGTCCGATTCGGACACTGAAATCGTGTCAATTTCAGATCTGTCTTCATGAAAGTTGTCACAAATGATATTAGCAAGGGATTCATAAAAACAGAATTGAAAAATAACACATTTTAATTCTAAGTTGCATTTCGTCGAACACGTGTTCTATAGGACCGATACGTGTCAGATACGGCTATCGAACGTACTCACAATCCTACCAAACTTCATGCACAGGTCTGGGGTACCTATATGGATGCTAAAATGCAGAAATTTTAGAAGGAACAATGGTAAAACGAGGTTTACCTATTGAGAGTGGGAATCTCAATAAAAGTGAATCCTCGAGCGCTTTGACGACCGGTTTCTCCCGAGCGAACGCCTCCAACTCCTTGCTAGCAATGCTCCATCAAGTCCTTCTCCACCCCACGGTCGCAACACATTTGTTTGGCGTGAATCGGATGCCGGATGAGAAAGTTAGGATTTTTAAGTAAAAGGGAAACTAGGGTTTCGATCTAGTGGAGGCTATGAGATTTCTTCACAAATGAGAGGGGGCTGCTGCTATGCTTGGCCGGCCATAGGTAGCGGGGTATTAAGGTTAGGGTTAAGTCATGGACCAAGCACTCTAAGTTGCTACAAAGGCCCAATGACAAAAAACTTAAAAGGCTTATAAAAAATGACTTAAAAATCACTAAACAATTCTAAAAAAATAGGTAAAAATTCTAAATTAAATATAAAAAGTCAATAATAAATCTAATTATATTATTAGGCTTCTAAACAAGGTTGACTAAGGTTATACCATCTTGGTTCTATCAAAACACCAATCCACACCACACAATAATCAATTTAATTAACATTTTAAATAAATTCAAAATAATGTACAATGACTAAAATACCCTTAATTAAAAGAAGTGAGTGTGACAGGTAATTAGGTTTCTAATGTCATGGTTAGTCTTTAATCATGGTTAGCTAAGATTAAACCGACTACTAACACAACACCAATTAAAATATTATAAATTAATCCAAAAAAATAAAAATCACATAATTACCAAAATATCCTTATTTTAGAAAAGTGGTGGTTACATCTGAGAAACCCCTTGGCTACCAACCTAGCCTTGAACTTGTCAATAGTTTCATCTGCTTTCATCTTTTTCTTGAAGATCCATTTGTATCCGATGGATTTTGCTCCTTAAGAAAGATCAACCAACACTCAAGTGTTATTTGAGGTGATGGAATCAATTTCATTGTCAATCGCCTCCTTTCAGAAAATTGCGTCTTTGGCCTTCATCGCCTCATCATAGGTAAGCGGATCTGCTTCTACATGATAGGTGACAAAGTTACTTCTAAAGTCCTTCGGCCTCCTCACACGCTTAGCTGACGGCTCAGCTAGTTCTGGTTCAACTGTTATTTCAACAACAATATCTTCTTGGACTACATCCTCATTGAAGACTTCAGTTTCCTGTGCACCCTTATTGTTCTCCGGAATATCCGCATGAACAAGGTTCTTATGCCTTGCAAATTTATCTTTAAAATATTCTACATCGCGAGATTCAACGTATGATTTGACTCAATATCAAAAAATCTTCGAGCATCAATCTTCTCGACATAACCCAAGAAGATCGTATTTGTAGTCCTTGTCCAAAGCTTCTGAATATTCAGATCTGGAAGCTTGACATATGCCAGACACCCCCACACTCGAATGACATTCAAGTTAGATCTGACCTTGAACCAAAGTTCATGAGGAGTAATGTCTGAAGTTGCATGAGGTACTCTATTTAGAATAAAAGTGGCCGTCAATACAGCTTCTCCCTAGTAGCACTTTGGAAGACCCGCAGTCAACAGTATTGAGTTAATCATTTCTTTCAATATTTTGTTCTTCCTCTCTGCTACTCCATTTGATTGAGGAGAGTATAGAGCCGTAGTCTCATTGACAATTCCATATTCTTTGCAGAATGATGCAAATTTATGAGACATGTACTCTTTATCTCGATTACTTCTTATTCTTTTGAGTTGTTGTCCAGTCTGCCGCTCAGCTTCGGCCCTGAACTCCTTGAACTTCTCGAATGCTTCGTCTTTCGCCTTCAGCAAGTAGACGAACGCATATTTTGAGAAGTCATCAATGAAGGTTATGAAATACTTTATTCCAGCCTTTGTAGAGAATTGTTTGAAGTCACAAATATCGAAGTGTACCAACTACAGAAGATATGTACTTCGATTAACCCGAGGAAAGAATTTTCTTGTGATCTTTGTTTGAGCACAAACTTCACATTTTTTTATCTTACCCCCATACTTGAAGATAAGTCCTAGACTAGATATTTTTTTATTCGTTTATAATGAACATGTCCTAGCCTATTATGCCACAACTCAAGAGTATAAGCAGAATGAGTGATTACATTAATTACATTAGACTGATTTACAAGTTAAATTTTGAATATTCCTTCGGTATAAAAAGCTTTTCCGAAATATGTTCCCTTAATAGACATCACCATCTGGCCAGCATTGATGTCCATCCTGAGGCCTGCATTGTAGAGTAGGCCTTCCGAGATCAGGTTCTTTGTGATAGCATGTACATGCTTTATACCTTATAGTGTCAGAGACTTTTTCGAAGTCAGCTTCAAAACCACCGTCCCGATCCCCAACACTTCAGCTTGTGCGTAGTTTGCCACCATAACCACTTCAGAAGTTGGTGTATAGGTGGTGAACCACTCCTTCCTAGAGCATACATGACAGGTGGCTCCAGTGTCTACCCACCAGTCAGAGTCAGTACTTACCGCATCGACCTGCGCAATCATAGCAACAACGTCAGTGATCATAGATACCTTGTTAGGCTCTTCTTGCTCTGATTGTTTGGTCTTTGCTTTGCATTCATTCTTGAAGTGGCCCTTCTTGCCACACTTGAGACAAGGCATCTGAGACTTTTCCTTTTTTTGTTTGAAGGAAATTTTCTTCATGTTCAGATTATTAGGGTCCTTCTTTTTGCTGTGGGAAGTCGCATGCTTTCCCCTTAGTTCCCTGGTATGAATCAGATTGGCGTTAGCCAATTGCTTGGACAGGGCATCCACCTTCAGTTGAGCCATCATCTGGCCCTCAACGTAGATTTCCTGTAGGAGATCGTCGAGAGTGATCTCCAACTTCTTCCTATGCATGTTTGCATAGAACTTGCTCCACCCAGCAGGGAGCTTCAAGATATTCCCTCCAACAACAAACTTGTCGGAAAGGGACATCGCCTCGTATTCCAACTTCTCTCGAAGTTTCAGAAACTCCTTCACCTGCGGTAGCATTGGTTTCTCGTCCTCAAAAAATCACTTGTGATATTTTTTTAACAAGAAATATCTTGCTACGGATCTTATCATCCTCGCACAGTTTCTCCATAGACTCCTAAATCTCTCTGGCAATAGTCTTCTTTGAATATGATTCAGCAAGGGAGTCTTCCATAGCATTTAGGATCATAAGCCTACAAATTCTATTGTCCCTTCTCTATTTGGCCTGGCTCTTAGTAGTCGCAGAGATTGTGGCTGCAAATTCAGTCTCTGGAACAGTAGGTTCCTCCTTATACAGCACATAATCAAGTTATCTGAGTTGAATAGTGAGAGTAACTTTCCTCTTCTAGACTTGATAATGCTCTCCATTAAACTGTTCTAACTTTATGAAGTTAGGATTAATAAGTGCAACATTAAAGTTTTCTATCTCGTGAATTAAGCTTTGAGATTGTTAGTCCCGGGGAACAATTTTTTATAGAAAACTGAGAAAATGAAACGATTGTAAAAATAATATTTCTAGCAATATTTCAAAGAAGGCGCTTGACAGAGATCCTTAGAGAATTCTGGATAACAAAATCTAAAAAGATTTTGTTATAGCAGCAAACGAGAGTAGTACTTCAAAAAAAAGTATCCAATTGAATTGCTAGCAGCATCAACGATGACAGGCGATGGATAGAAAAACAACCAGCTGGAGTGAATGATCACCATTGCTCAATGCTTAATTCACCCCACACGAACAGCTTCCAGGAACCAGCAAGTTCGACGGAGAACTTTGGAACACTCCGCTCTTCTGACTCCTCGGATGGCAGCGGACTCCTGTGCAAAGAAACGCTGGTGCAACGCTTCTCTTCTCTCTCAAAGTCTGTGAAAATTCATAAGGAATTGTGAACACATGTCTTGTTCTTATCTATATGCACTTTGATAGAGAAGATACCTTATATAGGCCCGTGCTGCAACTGTCCAGTTAGCAAAATATTTGAGACATGGAAAAAACTGCTCCGAACATGCTGTAACCACTCAGATCATGCAAATACACGATCTGAGTCAACTAGCGTATAGCGCGCGCCACTTGTGCCAACCGTGCAACTTGTGCACCACACGTACCATACGTACCTTGCACAGTGCCACCTACGCACTCTGCATAACCTGCGCGCCAACAGGCAGCGCCCACTGGCGCGCAACTGGGCGCGCCACTTGGCCGTACAACTGGGCGTGCCTCTGGACCGCACAACTGGGCGTGCCACTTGGCCGCACCAATTGGTCAACGCCAATTGGTCGTGCCATCTGGCTGCATGATCGGCTACACAAGTGGTTCGTGCAACGAGCGCAACTTAAGTGCTGAGAATCGGATACACCCACCTGCGCTACGATACCGTGTCTGAGACGTTACCGCAGCGAAAACATAGGCTAACCCACTTGAAATAACCAACCCCGTCTAACGGACACCAAGCACATATAAAGAAAAGTATATGGCGGTGACTACGTCACCTGGACAAATTCCAATCTCTAAAACTCAGATAAAATTATAAGATCGACAAAAACTAATGTTGAACCCTTTGACCTAATAGGTTCAACCCTCTCACCACACTCAAGAAGAAAAGAAAGATTACAATTAAAATCGCTCACTAATCCGTAGCAATCTCCCTAACCGAAGTTGACGACCCCTCGATTAGATCTCTTCTTCCTTATTTCTTAGATGACGAAGTCCTAAGAGTAAAGTGCGAAACTTCTCTTAGATTTTCTATGGACAAGCACCTCGAATCTCCACTTTTTGTGATGTACTTTGTGCCTCCACCCTCACCCCATATATATATAGGATAAAAAAAATCTATTTTAGGTCATAATAGGATTTCTTAAAAAGAAAGCCCTCAAATAAGAATCCTACCCCACCTAAAATAACCCATCAATATCCTATTTTAGATTATAATAGGATCTACTAAATATGAAACCCTCAAATAAGAATCCTATTACATCTAAAATAGCACAACACTAATTATGGACATCCAAATCAAATTAAATCAAATCTTTAATCAGATTTGGACTCCATAAATATGTTATTACCAAATCAGACTGGACTCCAACAATCTCCCCCTCCAGTCTGATGAGAGGGTATTGACCCCATAGCTCCTCAACTGGACTCTATGCCTGTCGTCATGCGACAGATTTCTTGCTCTCCCATGCCACTGATCTTCGATCTCCGAGCTACTTTGCATCTTCCTTCGTCTCTAGCTCCTCGACCGTCACGTCGATGCTAGCTGCCATGCGTAGCACCTCTTGCACTACTGGGATCCTGTCGATATCAATAACACGATCAAGACCGAAGTCCCTGACGATCAGCTTCACCGCAAGTCTCAGCTGCCTGTCCCCGACTTCTATCTTCCACCAAAAATTGTTAACGTTCCGACGAGCATCTTCATCCTTGGCTGGCGCAACCAAACAGATGGTGCGATTCTCTGGAGATTCGAACTCCTGAACCTGTCCACCTTCGTGTCTGAACTTGAAGCTCCCCCATATACATACGTCCTCGAGCAGAATATCACGTACTGTGCATACCGTCGATGACCCACAGCTCCTCCTTAAATGTGTGAATGATGATGCTCCTGCCTCAGATTGAGTCTGCTGCAAACCTTGATCTCCTTTCTGGCTTCGAACTGTTGAAACCGATGTCACTCCGTGAAGCTTTCGCATACCACCCGTCGCCAAAATCGGATCTGTAGAGCAACCCCCATCTGGAGACCGACCAGCTGCCATGGGACCGATAGACTGACCCTCAATCTTTAACTCACCACCATCCGTCACTTTGTCTCGACGAACCGAATCCTCCGTATCCCTCAAAGCACCTAGAAGCCCCTCCTCAGCAAGTTTTCGACGAACCATCTCCTGTCGAGCACCCTTCGATTCTCCATCCGGTGTCCGTGGCCTACCTGTATAGCTCAGCGGCTTAAGCTTGTACATGTCACAACACAAATCTTTCCGAGCCAGCTGTTGGGAACCCTTCGCAAGCATCCAATCTTTGTCCCCAAATAGACTGCGATAGCCATCATCTGCCAGCCTTCCTACCAAAAAGAAGTTGTAGCACAAACTCGGTATATGTCGTACACCCTTGAGAACGAGCTTATCACCGAGTTCCGTTGTCAAGTACACATTACCGATGCCTACAACTGTAGCTGTCCCCTTGTCGCCCATCTTCACACGTCCAAACCTGCCGTCGCAGTATGGCGTAAAGATCCTCCTATGTGGAGTGGCGTGATACAACGCCCCTGTGTCCATGATCCAGTCTCCTTTATGACACATGCCACAAGGTTCCTCTGCGTCGGTTGTTGCGATGATGATATCTCCTATTGCTGTGAGATCCTCCTGATCGTCCTTGCCTTTTGCCTTCTCAACTTTAAGCTTCATGCCGTTTCTCTTGATATGACCCCTTTTGCCACAGTGATAGCAGCCTTCCTTGCGGTCCACAATCGCAAGATTTCGAGAACTCTCCCTGTCCTCGTCTGTGAATTGGGTCTTCCCTTCCCGTAGAAAGTCACCAGAGTGGACTCTTACGACGATTCTACTTGCTTGCGCCGGACCTCCTCATTCAATAAGCTACTTTTGACTGCCTCCATCGTGACAACTCCATCAGGCACGAAGTTGCTCACCGACACCACCAACGTCTTCCAGCTTTTCGACAGAGAACTCAAGTATAGTAGGGCCTAAAGCTCATCATCAATCACCATATTCATCTCAGACAGCTGATTAATGGTACCCTGAACCTTGTTCAGATGTTGTGCCACTGGGGCATCCTCCGTGTACTTCGAGTTGACGAGTTGGCGAATAAGAAATGCCTTGTTGCCAGCCGTCTTTCTTTCATACAGCGAATACAGCTTCTCCGATAATGCTTTTGATGAACTCTCCATGGACACGTGGTGAAAGACCGAATCATCCAACCATTGGCGCATGAATCCAACGACCTTTCTATCCAGTCGTTTCCAGTCTTCAGCAGCTTTGTCCATTGGCTTTGCGTTGTCGCCCTCCAACGAACCATGCAAGTCCTTGTACCAGAGTAGATCCTCCATCCTTGGCTTCCAAATCGCCCAGTTTCCTCCTATGAGGGTGATCATAAGAGTGTTCATCTGCTCCGTAGACATGGTTGCCAGAACCTCCAAAGCTCTGATACCATATTTTGGGAATCGGATACGCCATCATGCGCTCCGATACCGTGTCTGAGACGTTTCCGCAGCGAAAACTTAGGCTAACCCACCTGAAATAACCAACCCCGTCTAACGAACACCAAGCATAGGTAAAGACAAGTATATGGCGGTGACTATGTCACCTGGACAAATCCCAATCTCTATAACTCAGATGAAATTACAAGATTGACAAAAACTAATGTTGAACCCTTTGCCCTAATAGGTTCAACCCCCTCACCAAACTCAAGAAGAAAAAAAAAGATGACAATTGAAATTGATTACCAACTCAAGAAGAAAAAAAAAGATGACAATTGAAATTGATTACCAACCCGTAGCAATCTCCCTAACCGCAGTTGACGACCCCTCGATTAGATATCTTCTTCCTTCTGTCTTAGATGGCGAAGTCCTAAGAGCAAAGTGCAGAACTTTCTGTTAGAGTTTCTGTGGACGAGCACCTTGAATCTCTATTTTTTGTGCTGTACTTTGTGCCTCCACCCTCACCCCATATATATAGGATGAGAAAAACATATTTTAGGTTATAATATGATTTCTTAAATAGGAAGCCCTCAAATAAGAATCCTACTACACCTAAAATAGTCCATCAACATCCTATTTTAGATTATAATAGGATCTATTAAATAAGAACCCTCAAATAAGAATCCTATTATATCTAAAATAGCGCAACACTAATTATGGACATCCAAATCAAATTAAATCAAATATTTAATCAGATTTGGACTCCATAAACATGCTATTACCAAATCCAAACTGGACTCCAACATTAAGCGCACTATGAGCCTAGCGACGATGCTGATTTGCTAAGTGCGCCAACAAAATGCCACATTATACCTCATGAGCCCATGAGCCCGAGTCTGAGTCAAGGGCTTAGCTCCATTGGAAATTAATTTCTAAGAGCAAAAAGCATGAATGCTTCATTGTTGATTTGGCCTTTTTTACTAGAAAAATACCCCCACATGGCACACCCATGTGCACCTCCACACCACTTGTGCATCTCTAAACAAGCATAACTCATATATAGAGATACATTTCTTTTGGCCTATCCGATGTCGGACTAAAGTTTTCCAATGCAAATACCAAAATCTCAATAGACCCCATGTTGATTTTCGCCACCGGGATAGCCTCCACCAGGGTAACCCCCACCTCTAGGATAGCCGCCACCTGAGTACTTCTGGTCTTGAACTCCTCCCTCATTCGCATTTTTCTCTTCTGCTGGGTGCCTAAACTCAAGTTCTGGTCTTGAACTCCTCCCTCATTCGCATTTTTCTCTTCTGCTGGGGTGCCCAAACTCAAGTTATTAATGCTGTCATCAAATAAAAATGGAGAAAAATATTCAAATTTGGACTGTATTAGGCCATCACTAACTATATCCCCTATTTCTATTTCTACATGTAGATTTTGTGTCACCTATGATAGAAATTGAGAACTATTGGAGAGTATTTTTTGTGTGTGTGCAATTTCTATGTAGAAACTCGTTCAATTAGGATATAAATCTCCTTAAAGTACAATGCCAAGTATCTATCTATTTTATACTGCGGCTTCGAAATGGCTCAAAAATGAATCGTATAAGCCGTATGTATATCACCAACCACTTAATTTAAAAAATTTAAAAAAAATTAATTTTCTTCCTTTTCTTCCGCATAATCGAGTACCCTCTTTTTTATTTTTCTTCCGTATAACCGAATATCCCCTTTTTTATTCACAAATTTTCATAACAAATTACAATTATATTTAAATTAAATTTCTATAAATCTTAATTAAATTATATATATATATATAAAACAAATTTTAATTTAAATTATATTTTGATAATATTAGAAGGAAGAAAAATTATTTTACGTACAACGCATGTGCTTTTACTAGTACGATTATAATGAGGCTAGAAAACGACTCAAGATGAGCTGTCTAAGCTGTATATATATCATCCCTTATTAAGTTTTAAAAAAATTAAATTATGTAAAAAGTTGTATATATATTATCACTTATTAGTTTTAAAAAAATTAGATTATAAAAAAGTTTTTGATTTTTTTAATTTTGTTATATATAACAACTCGAGGAATCAAACTCAATCAACCAAAAAAAATAACTTTCACCTTAGTCACATCAGTTAAAAAAGATATTTGACTATATATAATTAGTTAATATTATTATTTTATGTGCAATCCACGTGTATATACTAGTATATGTAAGCAGAGCCAGAGCCGGCCCAGGAGTTGGGTTGCCCAAGCCGGAGCAAATTTTGGTTGCCTCTTGCCCTTTGACTCCAGAAAAATATTTTAAACGAAATTTACAACAATTTAAAAGCTATAAGTGTTGTAGCCAAGGAAAATAAGACCAATGATTTTTTATAAATGATAAGAAGCTAGATGTCTTCCGTTTTGATGGCGACATGGAGCTCAGATTCCGTGTTTCTCTCCTGACTCTTGAGCTACTCGAGGCCCTCTCAGTGTTAATCAAAATATGGACATGGAAGATTGTCAGTTCAACTGACCGGGAGGAGATTGGATAGACCGCAAAACCTCTATTAACGAATTGAGTTAGGAACTTAGGGGCCTGAGGGTTGTCTTAATAGGAAATTGTCTAAATTCGATGGCTTGACTGACTTACCCGGGCCGGCCCTGTATGTAAGAGAGCTGGATTTGAGAAACAAATTATTTGTTTATCTAATTCGACTTGAAACAACCCGTCAGACTGGATTAAATTGAACATGAATATGACTTTGATACCATGTGGTAGAGCCCGTACGTGTCACTACCCTACAACTTTAGAGTTGTGGTGGAGCACCAAAGACATCAATAGGACATGATAATTAGAAAATAAGGTAGAGTCTCTACTTGGTTAATTGTCTTGGGAAAGAAACGCGGAAGCCTTTCCCAAAACTAGAGAGTACCTGCGAGAGAACCGAGCAAACAACGCACAAACCAAAACACCAAACACAATCACGCAGACAAGAGAATTTTTGACGTGGAAAACCCTTGCGGGAAAAACCACGGGACGATCGGAGTCCAATCCTGAGAAGCCTCCACTAATGGAATAGAAGAATTACACCCTCTACAAACTCCTCCCGATCCAAATTGGATCCCCACAACACTCAGAAGTAAGAACAATGATTACAAGTCTACGAAGAGCGAGAACGACGAGTAGAGATTATCCGAACGCGATCTCCTTCAAAAAATGACCTTCAATCCGCCGTCTTCTCTCCCGAAGTTGTAATAGCACTCTTGCCTCCTTCTCTCTCTTTTTTTCAATATTCTACGATTGTGTTACACTTGGATTAGGGTTTGGAAATCCCAACTTAACTCCCTAATCTCGCAACAAACCTGGACTGTTTGATTAGATCCAATGGTGAAGAATCACCCCAAATTTTCGCTCAGCCCCGACGACACAGAGTTCGGCCAGAACTCTGTATCGGGCAACCAGAACCTACCTGCAACATTCTGGAACCAAAAAGCAGAATTCAGGCAGAATTCTGTATTGAGGTAGAATTCTGCCTCCTCTATTCCAGAATGTAAAAATATGGCTCCCGAGTTTCTTCTTCGTCTCCGAATGGCCTCGTCACCTCCCCGAGCTTCTCTGACACACAGATGACGCTCGTCGCACTCCGGGGTCTTCTCCACATAGGTTGGGAACCCCACCCACTCCAACAAATCTCCCCCTTCACAACTATGGGGAGGATGTCGTCATCCCGACGATCTGCCTGCAGTACTCAAACTTTCCCTTGGTAGAATCTTCGTGAACATATCAGCTCCGTTGTCATCTGTATGAACCTTCTCAATCTCCGCGTCCTTCTTCTCAACCATATCCCGTATCCAATGATACCGAGTCTCGATATGTTTGGATCGGCTTTGAAACGTCTGATTCTACTACTAAAATATGCTAAAATAGCAACGTATATTAGCGACGGCGGAAATACCCGTCGCTGATAATTGTCAATAGCGACTTCTTGTGTTACACGTCGCTGTCCGTCGCTGTGTAGCGACGTTCAGCGACGTAGTATAAGTTACGTCGCTGATGGGCGATATTTTGTGACGGACGTCCATTTTACGTCGCTGTATTGCGACATTTAGCGACGTATAATTTATGCGTCGCTGTTGTATTTCATATAGGGTTCCTAGCCCGGTCGAAATCACAAAATTTTCACCCAAAATTTTTCTTCTCGCTCTCCCCTCTCCCCCTGGCGAACCCTCCCCTCCGGCGACCCCTCCCTCCGGCGACACCCTCCCCCTTCTCCCCCCGGCGACCCCGCTCGCCCGTTGACCCCTCCCTCCGGCGACCAGCCTCCCTCCTCCGACGAAGGAGCCTTCCTCGCCGCCTTCCTCCTCCGACGAAGCCACCCTCCTCGCCGCCTCCATCCTCCGACGAAGCCACCCTCCTCAGGTAAACCCTAACCCTAGCCCTAGCTATCTAGACACAGACACGGACACGAGACCCTAATCCTAGCTGTTGAGGGGGAAGAGAGGGGTGGGGGTGGGTGCAGGGGGTGGGGGGGTCTTACTGTCGAGGGGTGGAGGGAAGGGTGGGGGTACCCGGGGGCAGAGGAGGGTTGGGGTGGGTGCAGGGGTAGGGAGAGGGGGGCAGGGGAGGGGGTAGGGGGCAGGGGAGGGTTGGGGTGGGTGCAGGGGTAGGGGGAGGGGGGCAGGAGAGGGTTGGGGTGGGTGCAGGGGTAGGAGGAGGGGGGTAGGGGGAGGGGGCAGGGGAGGGTGCAGGGGTGGGTGCAGGGGTCTGGGGAGGGGGGCAGGGGAGGGGGGGCAGGGGAGGGTTGGGGTGGGTGCAGGGGTAGGGAGAGGGGGCAGGGGAGGGTTGGGGTGGGGCAGGAGTAGGGGGAGGGGGTCAGGGGAGGGTTGGGGTGGGTGCAGGGGTAGGGGGAGGGGGCAGGGGACGGTGCAGGAATCGATATCGGACTATATGTATACAATATATATACATGTATATATACTCACACAAATACATATATACTCACACACTTACATACACACACAAATACATATACACTCACACACTTACATACACAGACAAATACATATATACTCACACACTTACATACACACACAAATACATATATACTCACACACTTACATACACACACAAATACATATGTATACATGTATATATATACTCACACACTTACATACACACACAAATACATATATAAATATATATATATACATGTATATACACCAAGGTTCACAATATCGGTATCGGAATCGGTATCGGACTATTCCTATGAGTATTGGTATCGGCGATATCGGTAGTATCGGCGGTATCGTATCGGAGTATCAGACTTTGGTATCAGAAAACAAATAATTATTAATAAATTATTTATATTTATAAACATATATTTTATACATTTAGGCATAATTTTAAGTATTTCAGCGTTATTTCTTAGTAGTTTTGAAATTATATGAAATAGTAGTCACCCTTACCGATTGGTTTTGCCGAATTGACCGGAACAAAGACCCCCAATGTCGGTATCGATCAATATTTGGTATCAGTCGGTATCGGATCGAAACTTGCCAAACCGTCTCGGTATCGGCCGTATCGGATCGGTATCGCCGATACTTTAAACCATGATATACACACAAATACACATATATATACAATCCAAAATTAATTTGAAATTCATTTTAAGAATCTGAAATGTTGACGATATATACCCAAGGTTCACAATATCGGTATCGGAATCGGTATCGGACTATTCCTATGAGTATTGGTATCGGCGATATCGGTAGTATCGGCGGTATCGTATCGGAGTATCGGACTTTGGTATCGGAAAACAAATAATTATTAATAAATTATTTACATTTAAAAACATATATTTTATACATTTAGGCATAATTTTAAGTATTTTAGCGTTATTTCTTAGTAGTTTTGAAATTATATGAAATAGTAGTCACCCTTACCGATTGGTTTTGCCGAATTGACCGGAACAAAGACCCCCAATGTCGGTATCGGTCAATATTTGATATCGGTCTGTATCGGATCGGAATATGCCAAACCGTATCGGTATCGGCCGTAGGTTGACTAAGGTTGACTATTTTGACTGAAAGTCAAAGTAGAGTCAACATCTGACCTAGATTGGACTAAGAGTTGACAAAGTCAACTGTAGGTCAACCCTTGACCTAGTTTGACCTTGTTTGACTTTGTTTGACTTAGCTTGACCTTGTTTGACTTTGTTTGACTTAGTACAACTTAGTTTGACCCATAATAAGACATAATATACGAATTTGTGCCTGTTGGATAATGTGTGTCCATCTTTGCAGAATTATTTCCAAATGGATATGAATTACTACTTGCGGAATCGTTCATGGATGTACAATCGTCGTCCTGATGATATATGTGGTGTGCGGGATGAATACATAGCGGGAGTAGAGCAGTTCCTGCAGTTTGCTAAGGCGTTCCCTCAGTACATGGACGGCACAAAAATTAAGTGTCCGTGTGTGAAATGTCATAACGTGAAATATTATCCAGAAGTGGAAGTGACATATCATTTGTACTCGAGGGGTTTCACGCCTAATTACCATCAGTGGACCGCACACGGAGAACTTGTGTCTTTAGCATCAGAGCCGGAGCCTTATGTTGAGCCGTATATGCATACGGGACCTAATTTTGTTTCAGATAATCATGCATACGACGACGGGTGCGTGAACATGGTTTTCGACACTGCGGGGCCTAGTTTCGTTCATGATGCACCTGAGGAGGCACCGAACGCCGATGCCGCACAGTTCATGGAGTTGCTGGAGAATGCAAGGACTCCATTGTATCCTGGTTGTGAGGATCATTTACCGTTGGAGGTGGTTACAAGACTGTTGAGCATTAAGTCAGATTTTAACATGTCGCAAGAATGCTACAACCGAGTGTTGGAGTTGATTATAGAGATCTTGCCGGCGGGTGCTAAGTTGCCTAAAGACTTCTACCGGTCTAAGAGGATGGTGAGATCGCTCTGGATGGGATACGAGAAAATCGATTCCTGTCGCAATGGGTGCATACTGTACTACAAAGACGACAAGGACGCAGATGTGTGCAGATTTTGTGGTGACTGATCGCTATAAGACAACTAGTACAGGAAGGTCTACCGGTGCAAGAAGACCGACCGATTCAATGCACTACTTGCCTTTAACGTCGCGGTTGCAAAGATTATTTATGGTAAAAGAGACGGCCGAAAATATGAGTTGGCACATGCGAGAACAGATTGAAGGAGTGTTGGATCACCCATCCGATGGAGAAGCGTGGAAGCACTTTGATCGAGTGTATCCTGATTTTGCTTCAGATCCGCGTAATGTCAGGTTGGGACTATCTTCTGACGGTTTTACTCCTTTTGGTCTTTCGGGATCCCAGTATTCGTGCTGGCCTGTGATTGTCACTCCGTATAACCTACCGCCTTGGATGTGCAAGAAGACTCAGTACATGTTTCTAACCGTTATAATTCCTGGTCCGAACAATCCCAAGAGGAACATTGACGTGTACTTACAGCCTTTGATAGATGAGTTGAATCAGTTATGGTAAGTAGGCGCTAACACGTACGATGTATCCAGGAAGCAGAATTTTCAGATGAAGGCAACCCTTATGTGGACCATCAACGACTTTCCGGCCTATGGAATGTTATCTGGATGGAGCACTCATGGCCGTCTCTCATGTCCGTATTGCATGGACCGTAGTAAGGCTTTCCGCTTGAAACACGGAGAAAAACTGTGCTTCTTTGATTGTCATCGACAATTTCTGCCAAAAGATCATCCGTTCAGAAGGAACAGGAATGCATTCCGTGCCGGCGTTGTAGAGAAGGGTGATCCACCGCCAAGGTGGTGCGGAGCCACGATATGGAAGGAGGTTAAAGATTTTCCAAGTGCTATCGAAGATCCTACAACTGGGTACAAGTGCGATGGATTTGGTAGAGATCATAACTGGACAAAGAGGAGCATATTCTGGGATCTGCCATACTGGAGTACAAATCTGATCAGACATAATCTTGATGTCATGCATATTGAGAAGAATGTGTTTGATAACATAACTAATACTGTGATGGACGTAAAGGAAAAAACGAAAGACAATCCCAAGGCCAGGTTGGACTTAGAAGAAATATACAAACGCCCTGTGTTGCATTTGATACAGCAGAATGGAAAACAGTTCCTGCCGAAGTCAATTTTCTTGCTGGAAAAGGAGGATAAAGTGAGACTTTGTCGGTGGATCCAGGGCCTAAAATTTTGAGACGGATATGTGTCAAATCTGAGAAGATGTGTCGATCCGAAGGAAAACAAATTGACGGGTATGAAGAGCCACGACTGTCACGTATTCATGGAGAGGTTAATTCCGATTGCATTTCGGGAATTCTTACCGCAGGCAGTTTGGGATCCATTGACGGAGCTTAGCATATTCTTCAAGGATCTTTGTTCTAAGAAATTGCTCGTTGATCGTCTAGAAAAGCAAGAGAAGGACATTGCGGTAACACTATGCAAGCTAGAGAGGGTGTTTCCTCCTAGATTCTTCGACTCAATGGAGCATTTGCCGATTCATCTATCCTATGAGGCACGTGTTGGTGGACCCATCGAATATCGATGGATGTACCCGTTCGAGCGATATTTGAATCACCTAAAAAAAGGTGAAAAATAAGGCACGGGTCGAGGGTTCTATTTGTGGAGCCTATGTTCTCGAGGAGATTACAAACTTTTGTTCGATGTATTTCAAGCCTCATGTTGCAACTAATAGAACGAGAGCTTCCAGAAATGACGACGGAGATCATGAAAGTAATGATACAATACTGAAGGTATTCAATGCTCCAGGAAAGCCATCGGGTAAAATGAAGAAGAGATATCTGAACGATGATGAGCTAAGGGCTGCTCAGGTGTATGTATTACTCAACTGCGACGAGGAGAAAGTAGAGAAACTGGAGGGGTAAGTAAATAATACGTCTACATTATTTTAATAGTGTTGAGAATAATACTATTACATTAATTGCACGATGTTGTTTTCAGCATATTTAATGATGATGTGAGGTCAGGTAGGCCACACATAACAGAAGAAGAACTAGAACAAGAAATGAGGCGTTATTTTCCATCATAGTTGAGTGCATATGTAAGACTTGAGAACTCTGTAATTACATTTCTGTATATGCACTTGATTTAGAATGAGCTTAATTGCTTCTTTCGTGGTATTTAGGTCGATCGTCCATACGCAAGACTTGAGAATGAGTCTATTAGAACGCTAGCCAAGGGACCAATTTATGCTGCAAAAATATGGCCAAGCTACTGTGTTAATGGGTTTAGGTTCAAGTCAACAACTTGCCCGATTAGAGACAACTTTATGGATCTCGACTCCACCAAAAACAGCTGTTTGTGTATCAGATCATCGAACTACAAAGATGTTGATGCGGGCAACGATTTCTATGGTGTGCTACGGGAGATCGTGGAGCTGACATATAGTTATGGAATAGAGCCTGCTAAGATTGTGCCATTCAGGTGTGATTGGTTCGATCCGATTGAAGGTCAGGGCTGGAAAGTAGACAAGCACGGTCTTGTTGATATAAACTATCGGCGTCGATATCAAGCATATGAACCATTTGTCCTATCAAGTCAGGCTCAGCTCGTGTACTTCACAAGTTATCCTAAACGGGGAACAACAAGGTCGGACTGGTGGGCAGTATGCAAGACCAAAGCTAGAAATACCTTTGAGGTTGACGATATAACTTATCAATAGGATGAACTACCTCTTGTAACAAATATTATAGAAGTGGACACGACGGAAGTTCCTCATTACACATCTAATTGTGTAGAAGAAGTAGAATTATCTGAAGAGGAAGATGCAGATGAAAGTGAAGCTGTAGAGGAGGAAGAAGAAGAAGAAGAAGATGAGCTAAACGAACTAGATGAATTTTCAGAAGAGGATTAAAATCTGTGATGTCTATCATATAAATATATATTTTTGTAATAATAAATCTGTGACACTTTAGTGACACTTTTATCTGTGACCATGATATTTTTCAAAAATCTGTGATGTCTATCATATAAATATGTATTTTTGTTTTATTGTCATATGTTATTATCAGGTATGACTAGACCAGGAGGACGACGCGGAGGATTATATATTAGCCAGTCCCGTCAGCCTCGGGCTGGGGATAGAGACGGCAGTTTCGTACCCTCATCCTCATCTCCGAGTACGCCATTGTACCGTTCTGTTCCCGGTCCATTACCGGGACAGGGCAGTTCCAGCAGGTTGCCGACTCCTCCCTCGTCATCCAGCCTTCCTGATCCCTCGTCGTCCAGCATCCCCGATCCCCCGTCCAACATTCCTTCTGTCGACGACTCTATGTGGAGAGCCGACGCCGAGCATATGGAGGCCGGCGATCAGACTGAACCTGCCCAGGCAGGAAGTGAGAGCGACCCTCCATGCGCTCCCCCGGGCAAGACGCGTATGGAGATTTGGACGGACGGGCCTATGAATTAAGTTAATTAATTAATATATATTTCTCAAATGATTATATGTACATATATGTTCATGAATTTTTTTTATTGTATAGATATCGGCCTTCTGTAGTACAGAGACAGCTGGGGCAATTTCTGAGGCAGAACTATGGTGGGCCTTGGCTCAACTACTCAGATGCTCCCGCAGATAGGAAGGCCTTTTGGTTCGCCCACTTCAAGGTAAAAAATTTGTTTATTTTTAAATTTTAATAATTATTTGTGTATATTATACAACTTTTGTATTTTACTTCTTGTAGAGGACCTATTTCTATCCACCACACCGGACGGCGAGGATCGAGGGCCAATTTTCTGCCGTCGCAGCCAAGCTCATCCGTGATACGATCGACGACCAGAAGCGTCGTGATCGCTCCAGACAGCCGATCCAGGGTTGGATTACGCCAGAGCAGTGGTCTGCGATGAAGGCTAGATTCAGCGAGCGCAGGTACCAGGAGCGGTCTGAGAAGGCCAAGGTGGCGCGGTCGAGCGCCGGTAAGTGGTGTGGTGGCTCCATTCCGATGACGGAGCATTTTCGTCGTCTAGTATGTTTTCTATGACAGACAATAATTTATATATAGTTCGATATAGAATTTTTAATACTAATAATAGATAATATATTTTAACTGATAAAAAAGGGTGAGCACCCGAACATGGTGACCGTCTTCCTGGTCACACATCGGAGGGCTGGGGAGTTCATTGACGAGAGGGCGACGCAGGCATATATACGTTCTATTCTTTATATTAATTTACTATAACTTAGAAAACATGAAAATAGATATGAATATAGACTTTAGCAAACACTTACACGTTAGCAAACATGTTCTAGGCCGAGTTTGTTCGACTACAGCAGGAGGCGGCTGCTGCTGCTAGTGCGCCAGCAGAGGGAGGGGCTGGTAGTTCCTCCCAGCCGCCTACAGCTCCATCGCAGGACGAGCTCTGGATGACCGCCATTGGCGGTCTTCAGAAGGGTATGTACTACGGTACGGGATCCTACGGCACGTATTTGGCTACGGAGTCATCCCGGGCCCCCTCTGTTAGTGTGCAGTCTCCGACTTCGCAGGCGTCGTCACGAGTTGGGGATATCCTTCGTCAGATCGAGGAGCTGCATCGCGAGTTGCAGCAGCAGATTTCTGATGCGGTCGAGCGACGATCCGACCCTCCGATCGTCACCGGACGATTTGATGCGGTCGAGCGCAGTATACAGGAGCTGATGACTCTGCATCAGGCTACAGCTGCCAGCTTGCAGATGCTCACCGAGTCTACGCAGCGCACAGAGCGTAGACAGGTCGAGCTGGAGGGATCGCAGAGGAGTATGTCTGCCTCACTCACTCAGGTTTCAGCTTCGCTTGAGGCGAGTACTGAGAGGGTGGTGAGATCCCTTGCTGCGTATGGTGAGCGACTGCGAGAGCTGGAGCAGATACGTCCTCCCGGTACATCGACGGCGCCGACTCCAGACACTGCACTACCTCCGGCGCCGACTCCAGACATTGCACTGCCTCCTACTGCCCCTACGGTACAGCTCATCCAGGAGCAGTATGACTACATTCTATCCCAGTTGCGCGACAGGGGTCCGCAGTAATTTTATTGGTTTTTTTATGACTTGTATGTATTGGCCCTATGGGCAAATTGTTTATTCATACAACTGTTGTTTATACACTTGGTGGAAGACTTTTTATCATCTTTAATTTTTATTTGACTCTACTGGATGTTTGTGAGGATTTGAGTCTATGATATTTACTTTGTACTGCCTCCTGTTTTTATTGTGATATTTACTTTGTGATATCTGCGACGGGAATGACAAATATACCTACGCTGGGTTATAAGCGATGATCTGATATACAAAGGAGGTGCTGCCGAAATTTTAAAAAAATATATTGTATATTTTTGTTATGATGTGTGTCTGTATTTACAGTGAATGTGAAATACAGTGTTCGGAACCATCGACAGTTTCGATTACTGTTGTATGTGTTATCTTGGATAGAAATAGCAACAGTTCAGGGTGCACTTCTGAGAGGTTCATTTTCACGTCCTTCACTTTCTCGGGACGTCGTAAAGGTTCCCGAGAAGGTGAAGGACGTGAAGAGGAAGCTCTGAGAAGTGCACCCTGAACTGTTGCTCTTTCTATCCAAGATAAAACATAGAACAGTAAGCGAAACTGTCGATGGTTCGAACACTGCACTTCACACACACTGTAAACACAGACACACAGCATAACAAAAATACGAATTATATTTTTTTAAATTTTTTTTATAATATCTGCGACGTATAGCGACGTTCTGCGACGTCCTGCGACGGAATGTAGAAGTCACTATACGTCGCTAAATAGTGACGTCACGTCACTAGCCGTCGCTAAGTTGCCCACGTGGTTGCCATGCCATGTCATCATATATAAATTATACAGCGTCGCAAGTGGTCGCTTTACGTCGCAACGTTGGCGACGTAGTGATACGTCACTATCTGTCGCTCCGTTTAGCGACGTCTAGCGACAATGAACGCCGCGTCGCCAATAGCGACGTTCGGCGACTAAATTGCCATTTGCGACTTGCATATAAGCGACGTCCATTTTTCGTCGCTAAATACGTCACAAATAGGTTTTAGCGACGTATTTTCCATTTTTAGCGACGTCTCCTGAGGTCGCTAAAATGGGTTATTTTAGTAGTGTTCTTCATAAGGTGAATAGCACTCTGACTGTCGCAAAGTAAAGTATACTGCTCTTGCTTCAGTCCCATTTCCTGCAGCAGCTTCTTCATCCACAGCAACTCCTTGCAAGCCTCCGTCGCCGTAATGTACTCTGCCACTGTCGTCGACAAGGCAACACACTTCTGCAACCGTGACTGCCACGACACCGCTCCTCCCGCAAACATCATCACGTAGCCTGAAGTCGATCGCCTCTTGTCTACATCTCCAGCCATATCAGCGTCGGTATACCCAATCAGCTTTGGCTCGTCACCACCAAAGGAAAGTCTCCAACCAGCAGTGCCCTGAAGATATCGTAGAATCCACTTGACCGTACTCCAATGTACCCTTCCAGGATTTGAAAGATACCTGCTAACCGTACCAACTGTATGAGCAATATCTATCCTCGTACACACCATGGCATACATAAGGCTTCCCACAGCTGAGGCATATGGAACTCGCTCCATATCTTTCTTTTCGTTCTCGGTAGATGGACACTGCTCCTCAGTGAGCTTAAAGTGCGCCGCAAGGGGACAACTCACTTTCTTCGACCCGTCCATCCCGAAACGCTGAAGTACCCGGTAAATGTACTTCTTTTGGGACAAATGTAGCAACTTGGACTCTCTCTCTCTCTCGGCTGATCTCCATCCCAATAATAGTCTTCGCTGTGCCCAAATCCTTCATAGAGAAGGCCGCGCCCAGTTTGCGCTTCAGCTCCGCTATCGTAGTGGCATTCCGTCCCACTAATAGCATATCATCAATATAGAGCAATAAAATGATAAAATCATCCTCGGCAAAATACCTCACAAATGCATAATGGTCCGACGTCGTCCGTGCATAACCATGCTCCCCCATGAACGACTCGAACTTCCTGTACCACTGCCTCGGAGCCTACTTCAGAACATACAAGCTCTTTCTCAACCGGCAGACCAAATGTGACTTTCCCTTCTCACAGAATCCCTCTGGCTGCTCCATGTACAACTCCTCCTCAAGATCACCATGGAGGAATGCCGTCTTTACGTCCATCTACTCGACCTCCAAGTCGAGACTGGCTGCTAATGCTAGCACCACCCGAATAGACGAATGCTTGACGACAGGCGAAAAGATCTCATCATAATCCACGCCTTTCTGCTGACCGTAGCTGTAGAAGCATGGAAAATATCAGAATAATGGTCCATGCGGCTCCGGATACGAAGCCCATGCGGCTCATATGGTAGCTGTCTTATACAGTTCAAAGGAAGACTCTCCGTCTCATGCGGCTCGAGAGTGTATGCGGTTCAGCAGGAATATGCGGCTCGTTCGATGCCACGTGTCCCCCTGTGATCCTTTTCTGCAGCTGGCCCTTTGAATAGTAGCCTCATTTAATGCTCTGACACGATTTGACGACTGTGGCGGCTCTGGCATAAAGTGTCATAATGGCTCTGCCATAATGACAGACTCTTCGGGAAAAGAAGAAGATCTCTGACCCGATCCGTCAGAAATCCTAGGTTGCCACGTAGCAAATCTCATGCGGCTTAAATAGAGAACAGCTTCATGCGGCTCACTGAGAAGTCACCCTATATGACTAGCAGAAATCAGCCATATGCGGCCCACTGAGAGCTCAGCCCCTGCGGCTCAATACAACGCTAGCTCATGCGGCTCGCAAAGACTATGCATATGCGGCTCATTGAGAGTTCGTTCCCTGCGGTTCGATGAAGCATTGTCCTATGCGGCTCACGAAGAGTATCTCCCTGCGGTTCAAGTGTTGCCCATCCTATACGGCTCTGGCAGGACCCACAATCAAAATACGTGGCATCGGATCAATCAACGATTTAACCGAATCTCAACAAATATATTTGACATCATCATCATAATTACTGAGATCAAGGCATATCATTTATCATCAAGCCAACGGGACACGTGGCGAGCAATCGGATATTGGTAGAATCCATCAATGAGATTTAAAGCAGTTAACATTAATTGCTCACAAGATTCGGTGCTATCCTCATTAATGGCCGAGATTCATTGTAATCAGGATCAAAGGTTCAGACAGCTTGAAGGAACGCCGACATTCCAAACAAATGATCATTAGCAAACCCTAATGATCATACCCCACTCTTATAAATAGCCAGTATCATTTCTTTGCACAAGGACCGGCAACAAAAAGAATAAAAATATAAAGAGTCAGAGAGAGAATACACAGAGAGAGAGAGAGAGAAGCCAGGAGAGCAACAGAGGAGCAAAAAGAGCACTTCTTCGTCAACGCCAACCATCTTTTCACAAGGAGCCAAGGCTGCATACCGATCGTCCAAGGAGTAAGGCAGGGCTGCCGTCGCCTTCCCGAGCCTCTATCGTCACCCCCCAGAATCTAAAATAAACAATTGTACTTAGATTGCTGTACCTAGGTTTTCGTCCCTAGGCTTTCTTTGTACAAGCGAGTTTGTATTGTGAGTCTAAGTTCAGTCCTCCGATAATTGTTCTGTACTTTTACAATCAATGGCAAACACGATGGCGACTCTGCTGGGGACTAACTTCTCCACGGCTGAGGAGTTGGTGACGCAATCGGATGCAGCCAAGCTTGGCTCCACGCAACAAAAGATGGTCGTCCGCTTCGACCAACAAGCGTTTGAGGAGATGCTCTCCGAAGGAAGCGCTGGCCCGGTCCAGAAGCGCACCCGTACGACAAAGGCTCGCAGAGAGTGGAGGCCAAAATCATTTGCTCCTCCCCAAGCCCCCGACGGTGTACCCTCTGTTGCTCAAGACGGTGAGAAGGACTCTTCTGCGGCCCCACTTCAGACCGTAGACAACTCTGCTGTCTCCAAGTCCGACAGAAGAAAATACTATGATGCTGGACTTACAGAGACAAAGAGGAACTCTACGCGAACTGAGCCGCACAGGGGTGCTAGCCGAGTGAAAAAAGGCTCATGCGACCACATCCGCTAGCCGCATGGACAAAGCCCATGCGAACACAGTCGCTGGCCGCATGAAGAAGAATCATGCGGTCACATCTGGCAGCCGCATAGTTTATGCAGCTACAGTCGCCAATCACATGGATGAAACACATGAGGCTACAGGAGGCAGCCGCTTGCAGAAAATCCATACGGCCACTATTGCCAACCGTATGCGGCCAGCCTGCACGGTCGTGACTCCTAGCCGCCCAAAGATAACTCATCCGACAGCAGAAGATGACCGCATGCAGACAGCCTGCACGGTACCCAACTCTAGCAGCATAGCGTCCGTTCCACGCTTCTCTCGATCGGTCTTCGACCGTCTCTCATACGGTCCCGACCCTGATGATTCTCTGTATGATAAGCCAGACTCTGTGGCATTCAACTTGGACTCCTCCTATTACGCACCCACAAGTGCTAAAAGAAGGAAGTCTAGGGCAGCGCGGGCTCATCGAGCCCAGTCAGCTGTTCCAACCTCTGACTATCGGAGCGTCCCGTTGACTATCACACGGGCCTCGAATGGAAAGTTGCATAAAACTGTTCAAGTCCAGCCCCCCACGGCGAACAGACAGAGTGGTTCCTCTGACCTGCGGGAGACGATCCTCCACAAACGCAAGGAAAGAGAAGGAGTGTCGGTGTGCAAAGAGTCCTCACTTGGACATCGCTGCACCCAAATCATCGTCAATTGCTGCTGCAACAACACGGCAATAACAGAAGCGCGGCCATCCGTCTTCCAAAGGCTACAGCACCCAAACTCAGAAGATGAGGCACCTCCTGTTGTCTCCTGCAATTCTGCTCAAAAAGTCCCCGTCGAAGAGAGAAGGAAGAAAACGAGCATCTCCAGTCCGAAGATATCAACCACTACAACTAAGAAACTGTCGTCTAAACGGTTGTCCTCCACTGGTGTATTCCAACACACCCATTCAAAGACAAAATTTACCTCGATGGGAAATTCATCATCCACATCGCTGGAGGTTGAAGGAGCTGGAGGTAGCACTCCTCCGAACATCCGCAATAATCCGATGTTCCAAGGAACCAATTCCGCACAAACAACTCTTCCATCAGGAGCAACGGACACTGATGCCCCCGAGGGCATCCGTAACTCTCAAGACAAGGCAAGCTCTGAAGCTGGGGATACCATCCCCTCCGAGTCCGGGCCCGAAGAGAACATTTCCACCTATCCCGATGACTTCTCGGTACATGGGTACGACTCAGAGGGCACATCCTCCACCATTCCTTTCGTCACTCAACGGTGTTCATGACGGACAGCGATCAAGGTGGTTCCAGCGATCGCCAGCGCATCGACAGTCTCGAAGCCATATTACTTGCTTTGTTCAAGTCTGTAGACGAGATTAAAGCGGCCCTGCCCACTCTACAAGGAGGAGCAGCCTGGTCAAAGCAAACACGGGCCCCGCGGTCAATGTAGGTTCGAACTCAGTGGCACCAAACCAGGGCAATAATCCTCCCAAAATAACAGCCCCCGCCGCGACAGATGAGACCCGAGAAGTAAGAAGAGAGGTCCAGGAGCTCCGTGCCATGTTTCATGCCCGAGAAAACGCTCAAGATCTCAGAATACGGCAACCATATCCTGTTGAGTGGAGAGATGTGCCATTCCCACCAAGATATAAGCCGTTCAACATCAACCCGTATGATGGCAAAACCTCAGCAAGTCGATACATCACTTACTTTGAGGTCACCACCGACCATCTGCCCCATGAAGATGCGATCCTCACACGGTTATTCATTGGAGCATTGGAAGGAGTCGCCTTCGATTGGTACCGCAATCTACCGGACAACTGCATCCATTCCTTCGCCGGCTTCAAGCGCATGTTCTTGGAACGGTTCTATGAAGTAGGACAAGACGTCACTATGTCCACTCTCATGGACGTCGTCCAAGGGGAGAAGGAGTTAACGAGGAACTACATTGAGCGGTTCGCCAGACCGCCATGAAGCTGCCTTCCGGAAATCCGGATTCTTCTTTGATTGAAATCTGCCAAAAGAGACTGCTTCCAACGATCAGTCTCTGGATGGGCGAGAGTCAATTCAAAGATTGGAAGGCGTTCATCATCAGCGCCACAAGCGCTGAAGAACGACTGAAGAAGGTCCGCCAACTGGGGTTGCACATCTCAGAAGGGGAAAACAAGGCAAGCGTCTCAACAACGATAATAGGGGTAACCCCTCCAACAATCGGAACAACAAGGGAAAACAGGCTATGGTGGCCGACACGGCCCAGAAGCCCGAGCCACAGCCAGCGAACAAGCAATGGCCTCAAATCACTTACTCTTTCGAAGATGGCCACGTCAAGCCTATCTTAGACATGCTCATACAAGGAGGTAGAATTCAGCTTCCTCCACCAAGGCGGGAGCCTCGGCCGGCTGATCTGGAGAACCCAAAGTTCTGCCATTACCACCGTTATGTACACCACGCTACACATGACTGCTACCAATTGAAACGGTACATCCAAAGCCTCATCGATTCGAACGCTTTGGCCATCGACTTCGAAGAGGTAACCGTAGCTGCTAATATGGTGTCCGTACAATTCGACAACTTCCCTCCAACGGAGACTCAAGACGGGGTAATCCCCGTCCCTCTCGCGATAATGGAGATTACCAATCTTCCTCCTGCCCGAGAACAAGCTGCTGGTCTAGTACCTCTCACCACCTCACGAGGAGAGGTCATGTGGGTCCATCCAGACTTGGTGTCAGAAGTGACTCGGCTCACACCATCTCCCACCAACAAAAAGAAGTGGAAAAATTAAGACCTGCCGCACAGTTTCAGCAGACAACGAGGAAGCTACAGCCGTCGTCACACGGTCCAAGGAGCACAATCCCAACCTGTGGTTGACAGTCCACCCGAAAATCATAACCCACTGCAGCTGATGCTCTGGGACCGGCTCAGCCTTCGACGACCGACAAGCCTAGGCCGAGGGAGACTCGCTTCGACAAATCTCTCCGAAAGGACGCAGCCCAAGGGCTAGAGAGGCCCTACAACTTTGACATCTTAGCACAATTGGCTAACACTCCGGCCAAATTGTCATTATACGAACTCCTGAGGCTCTCCAAGGACGTTCGTATTGCATTGAGCGAAGCACTCCAAAATGCCGATGCCTATCTCGCTCAATCTAACCTCACTGGGGAGGACTCACCCATGGATCTCCAAGATAGTGCCTGCACGGGAGCAACGCCCAATATCATCTTCACTCCGCAGGACATGCTCATCAAAACCAACCTACATGATCGCCCGCTATACTACACGGGATACATCGACGACAGTGAAGGTGGATCGGATGCACATTGATCCTGGCTCTTCCATAAGCATCATCCCGAAGGGCCTGCGACATCATCTTCGCATCCCAATGCATCGCCTAACACCTACAAGTACCGCCATCAGCGGTTTCAATTCGGGCAGAAGCTACCCTATTGGGAAGATTCGTCTGAAGTGTCAAATTGGCGACCTTCAATCCGAAGTCACATGCTACGTCATAGATGCAGACACTTCTTACAACATCCTCTTGGGGCGCCCATGGATACACGATTATATGATCGTGCCTTCCACGCTACACCAGTGCTTCAAATATGTCGACAAACACGGCTTCGTGAAGACAGAGTTTGCTGACATCGATCCCTTCAAAGGGGTCGAATCTTACTACTCGGACTCCTGTTTATACGAAAAGTCGAAGAGGCACCTGGATGAAGGAGACACACAAGCTCATACTGAGACAGCCACGAGATCAGAAGGACCCCTGACGATCCACCTCCAAGCTCGCAAACCGGGCAAGTCTGCACCCCTCACCGCCACTCTGCGGAAGGACGCGATCAGCCTCTCGGCGCAAGAGGAGCAGATGATAATCCGGTTGCCTAGATCCAGCCAAGTGCCGAGACCCACAACGGAGCCACTAACGATCAGGTTACCAAGAGTCAGTCAACCACAAACAGAGAAGATCAACACCTCGGACAGGCCATTGACAATACGCCTTCCCAAGAAAGGTTGTCGCTTCGATGCAAGGTCTGACACTTCCAGCGAACCAGCCACTCCTTGCTCCACATCGAATGCCAAACTGGGGGTCGCCAGTCTGCCAACGACTCCACGCTCTGCTCCATCAACCGGACCACTGACGATCAAGCTTCCTAGGTCGTCCTCTCAGTCTTCGTTCACACAGGGGGTAGCCGAAGAAGGAACCGGAGCTAGCCAAGTATGTGGCCGCCCACACTAATGTCCCCTCAGCTGATGATGTAATCCCCCTAGAAAAGATACCTTACTTCATCAATAAAGGGTTATCTTTGAACTACACCGAGCTCAATAAGCTATGTACGATGTATGCTATGGAACACGGTATAGGCGCTCACCTACACACACAGGTGACAAATATGTACACCGTAATCCAGCTTACTCCAGTAGAAGACGCTTACCGAATACACAAGGGAGGAGATCATCCAGTCATCTTCGGCTGGACGAACAACCCTCATCCCCGCACCATAGAAGAAGTCGACCTCGGGTCAGATGCCGGGAGACTGCCTCTGTATCTCTATAGCCCTCAATCCAAATATCTCATGCAGAAACAGGGGTATGATCTAGGGACTACGCCAGGATTGAACTATGGCACTGGGCGACGATTACCTTTGAAGCCGCCAGTCCCGGCGGACAAACCACGGAACTACTATAACAAAACTAGATGTGGGTTGGGGTATGTAACGCCTACTACGACCCCGAAAAGTTCAGATGAAGAATGCGACTGGCAGTCACACTCAACCGGATCACCAACTTCCGACTCAGATACCAGCATCGGAGATGTGTTCAGACAAGTCATGTCAGTCAACATGACGTTCGCCGACGCTTAAGAGGAAGACGAAGACATCCCCGAAATCCTCGAGCTAGAGCCATGGGCCCAGAAATTAGACGCGCAATGGAAAAAGCGATTCGAACTGAGAGAACCTCCTACTGAAGATAAGGTCATACAAGTGGATCTCGGCAGCGAATCTTCTCCAAAACCGATCTTCATCAGTGAAAGCCTAACCAACGAAGAACGGGAGTCGCTGTTAGAACTTGTTAAGGAGTACATTGATGTGTTCGCCTGGAGCTATGAAGACATGCCAGGGTTAAATCCTGACATCGCTCTTCATAAACTCAATATTCGGCCAGATACGAAGCCAGTCAAACAACAACAGCGATGCTTCCGCCCAGGCATCATGGACGCGATCAAAGCTGAAGTCAACAAACTAATAGCCAGCGGCTTCATTTGTGAGGAGCAACAACCCGATTGGGTCGCCAATATAGTACCTGTCCTCAAGAAGAATAGAAAAATTTGAATCTGCATCTACTTCCGTAACCTGAACGAGGCAAGTCCCAAAGATGAATTCCCCCTTCCTATCACAGACATCATGATCGACAATACCTGTGGCTTTGAGCGTATGTCATTCATGGATGGCTTCTCGGGATACAACCAAATCAAGATGTCTCCCGACGACAAAAAGCATACATCATTCCGAACACCGATTGGCACGTACTGCTACACAGTCATGCCTTTCGGTTTAAAGAATGCTGGCGCCACATATCAAAGAGCTATGAGCATCATCTTCAGAGACCACTTACGCAAGACGGTGGAGTGCTATGTTGATGATATAGCCGTCAAGAGCCATAGCAAAGGAGACCATCTGCAGGATCTAAGGACGGTATTCGACCTAATACGGACACACAATTTGAAGATGAACCCTACGAAGTCCTTCCTGGGCGTATCCAGCGGGAAGTTCTTAGGCTTCATCATCACTGCAAAGGGTATCCATGTAGACCCCGAGAAGACAAAAGCAATCATGGAGATGGGTCCCCCGAGAAATCTCCGCGAACTTAGAGGCCTTCAGGGAAGGCTAGCTTACATCAGAAGGTTCATTTCCAACCTCTCCGGGCGATGTCGACCATTTACGCACCTCATGAAGAAAGGAGTCTCATTCGTATGGGACGAAGAATGCCAGCGTGCTTTCGATAGCATCAAAGAATATCTGTCAAATCCTCCGGTCTTGGTAGCCCCAGTCCCTGGAAAACCATTTTTGCTCTATGTACGAGCAATGGAACACTCCCTCGGTGCTCTGCTGGCACAGAATAACGATGCAGGCCATGAACAGGCCATATATTACCTCAGCCGAATGATGATTGGACCAGAGCACCGATACACCGCTGTGGAGAAGGAATGCCTCGCTCTGGTGTTCGCCATTCAGAAAACGCGGTACTATGTCATCGGACAAACGATATATGTGATCTCACGAGTTAACCCTCTCAGGGTCCTCATGACTAAACCAGGGGCACTCAGCTCTCGCCTCGCTACATGGGCAATACTGCTGTCCCCTTATCATATGATCTTCGTCCCCCAAAAGGCAGTCAAAGGTCAAGCCCTGGCAGATTTCTTGGCAGCCCACCCAGGCTCGGAGTCCTCCAGGATATACGAAAAGATCCCAGATGAGGTCGTCGACTCGCATGCAACCTCCCACGAAAATATATGGCGAATGTTCTTCGACGGCGCTTCGAGGACCGGACCTAAAGGCAATATAGTCGTCGGAGTCGGAGTAGTACTAATCTCTCCTTCCGGATTGGTGATTAACCGCCCTTATTCCCTCACTGAACCCTGCTCTAACAATGTGGCCGAGTACAACGCTCTGGTCATTGGCCTCCAACTTGCAAGAGAGCTGGGGGTAGAATACCTTGAAGCATACGGCGATTCCCAACTAATCGTCAATCAGATCCGGGGTTCGTACGAGGTCCGCCATGAAGACTTGATCCCTTATCATCAAATAGCGATTAATATCATCTCGACATTTGAAGGGTTCTTCATCGAGCACGTCCCCAGACTCCGAAATATTGAAGCCGATGCCCTAGCTGGTCTCGCCGCTTCCCTAGCAGTTCCGAATTATGATCGGCAATCAGTAGAAGTGATAGGCCATGAACTGGTCTGTCCCAAAAATAATGTGCAATTCGTCGCAAGTTATTCCGCACAGACGATAGATGACGCCCCAGATTGGAGACAACCATTCATCGACTTCGTCGTCTACGACATCCTGCCTGAGAACCCAAAGGAAGCTACTTCCATCAGAAGGCGTTCCCTCAGATTCTTCTACGATACAGAGACGAAAATGCTGTATCGCCGCTCCTACGACGGATTACTGCTTCGGTGTCTGTCAAACGCAGAAGCCAAAAAAGCCGTACGAGAAGCCCATGACGGTGTCTGCGGGGCCCACCAGCCCGGCCCAAAACTACAAGACCGCCTTCGCCGAATGGGCTACTATTGGCCCACAATGGTGGCAGACGCGATAGATTATGCTAGAAAGTGCAAAGCTTGCCAAGTCCACACAGACTTCATCCACCAACCATCCGAATTTTTACATCCGACAGTGGCGTCCTAGCCATTCGAAGCATGGGGAATGGATATTATTGGTCCAATCACCCCACCTTCCTCTCGAGGATATCGCTTCATACTTGCGATCACTGATTACTTCTCTAAATGGGCGGAAGCTGTCCCACTCGCAGAAGTCAAGACTTCAAACGTGATCAGCTTCCTTAAATACCACGTCATCTACCGCTTTGGACTGCCCCGAAGGATCATCCATGATAATGGTCCGCAGTTTACAAGCCACGCATTCTATCGGTTTTGCGATAAGCACCGTATTCAGAATATCGCCTCGACGCCGTACAACCCGGCAGCAAATAGGTTAGCAGAGGTGTTCAACAAAACAATCATCAAACTGCTCAAGAAGTTCGTCTCCTCCAACAAGCACGACTGGAACGAGAAGCTCGGCGAGTGCTTATGGGCATATCGCACCACGGTCCGAACAGCCACCAGAAATACGCCATTCTCCCTGGTATGCGGGAGTGAGGCAGTACTCCCCTTGGAGACACAGATCCCCTCACTACGTGTCACCCTCACCCATCAATTGACAACCGATGATAACTACCGACGTCGACTGCAAGAGTTAGAGGCCTTAGATGAAAAGCGCCTCCTAGCTCAGCAAAGGATCGAGCTATACCAAGCACGCATCTCAGGAGCCTTCAACAAGAAGGTCAAAATCAGAACATTCCAGGTAGGCAATCTCGTCTTGGCAGTCCGGAGGCCAATGGTCATGACTCACAAGACCGCCGACAAATTCCAACCAAAGTGGGAGGGTCCGTTTATCATTGAGACGGTATTCTCCAACGGTGCTTACCGCCTTGCAAAGCAAAACGGAGACTTGCTCATGCTGCCCGTCAACGGCAAGTTCCTGAAGAAATATTATGTCTAAACGACATTCACTACAAAGTCCTTGAGTCATGTACCCGCTGGTACCACTGAACTCACACCCTCAGCATTTCAGATTATCGAGTCATGTACCGGCTGGTACCACTGAACTCACACCCACAACATTTCAAGATCATCGAGTCATGTACCTGCTGGTGTTCCTGAACTCACCCCTACATCCCCTTTAGATTATCGAGTCATGTACCCGCTGGTGCCGCTGGACTCCCACTTTCTCAATATATTAATTTACCGAGTTATGTACCCGCTGGTGCCTCTGAACTCACATTTCGGTCACTCTTTCAGATAGTAAGTCACGTATGATTATACCTCTGAACTTTCTTTCTGGAAGAGATCCTCCCTCATGATCCAATACCCGCACTCCCAGTGCACAAAAAGGGTAATCGATCCACAAATTTCTGAAAACGGACATGTCCTCATTACCTCTGAATCGTTTTCACTACCACCAAAAACAAACCGCCCCTCACATAGAACCTCCACGTTCTCCTACCTCTGAGTCGTTCTATGTACTCCCTCTTCATTGAGCCCACTCCTGCCATGTCATCATTACCTCTGAGTGGGAAGGCTCCGTCGAAGAACCCTTCATGCTTGCCATGTCCACATTACCTCTGGGCAAGTATGTCGATCTCCTTTCGACCTATTATCTGTACCCACAACCGGAGTACGACAAGGATAATAGGTCCACAAATGTCCGCTGTTGACCACGAATATCTTCCGTGAAACCTTCCCTGCCATGTCCTCACTACCTCTGAGCAGGAAGGTTCCACGGTAAAACCCTCATGCTTGCCATGTCCTCATGACCTCTGAGCAAATATGTTGGTTTTCCTTTCACCCTATTATCTGTATCCCGAACCAGGGTACGCCAAGGATAATAGGTCCACAAATATTCCTGTGCTAAGCTTCTTAGCATAAATCCACTACCCCACCATGCCCCGGGAGCCCAGCTGCTCTACGGCATTCCTTTTTTTTAAAGCACCGAGAACATCCATGACCACTTTGCCACGGCTGTTTCGGACATCCTGTCCAAACTTGTTATCCGTACTTAAAACCAAGGTACGCCTAGGATAACAGGTCCACAAATAATCCTCCAGCAAGTCCAATTCCGCAAACACCCAAGTACAAAGAAAGAAAAGATGAGATGAAACATATCCATTTTCAAAGTTCCACATCCTCCGGGATTATATCGCTGCTACAAGATAGAAATAAAGAGAAAACAAGCAAGACAAGACAGAGGAACAACTATGGTTCAGAGGCACACAACGTCAAGAAATAGTCCGTCAGCGAGGCAGTCGACCGCTCAAACCACTGACTAGTTCGACACATTGACTCTGAAGTCAACTACGTCGCCCAGATGAGCAAAGATTCCACTGGGGGAATAAAGTCCCCAGATTTGATATAACCCCACTCTTTCAGAATAAGTACCCAGTCATAATCTACACTAGGGATACAAAGTTCACACAGAACCAAAGGTAACCATTACAAGAAAAGAGGGAAGCAAGTACATTCCATTCATTGGAATGTCTAGCTACATTCACACAATTAAAAAACAAAAACCAAAGAAAATTCTTCATTACTTCTTCAGACGAAAAGGGAAAACACAAACCACAGCTAAACAGACAGAAACATACAAGGAATCCCTAAAACCTAGTTACAGAAACACATATACCACTCCCTCAACCACTTCACATACGAGGGATGCAGTTGAAGGAGATCCTCGTCCAGAATAGGAGCATCAGAATTCCCAGAGCTACCACCCCCAACAGCCTCGACATTTGGAGAGAGACCATCCTGCGCAGACGACGGTTCCTCCTTCTTCGTCTCTGTCACAAAGGGAGACCCCTGGTCGATGGCAGGAGGCGGCGGCTCTTCTGTCACTGCAACCTCAGCGTCCAGTGGAGATACTGCAAGAACAAAACAACAAAATAAAGTAAAAGATATTCTAAAAAGTCATGCAGCTCGTTGAAGACAACTCGCATACGGGTCGAACATGGGGAAAACCTCATGCGAATTCAAGTCATGGGACGTATATGCGGACCACGTAAGTTGAACTCACATGCGGCTCCTACATAAAGCATACCCCATGCGACTTGATCATGAGATGTGTAGGCGGACCCCGTAACTCGCATGCGGCTCCAGGATATATATGCAGACTACGTAAGTTGAACTTGTATGCGGCTCAGACATGGGGTACATCCCATACGGTACGATCAGAGGACATGTATGCGAACCACGTGGTTTTGTACACAAAGTAGGCAGTAGAGCAGACCCTATCTTCTACACATTTGTTACCTTCGATGGCGACGTGAACGTCAAGGCGGACAGGGGAAACGACAGTCGAAGACGAAGCTGATTTCTTTTTCTTCGCCGCGGCCTTCTTCACAACTTTGGAAATCCTAGGCGGCATTTCGGTTGGTCAGATGAAGGAAGGAGACAAAGACAGAAGCTTTTGGTCAAGAAAAAGTCTAAAAAAATCCAACCGAACATACGCCTATTTATAGACAGAAGGACTATGAACCGACGCCTCGTACGACGTGATCGACCCTTCGGCTGTCGAGGCAAACTGGACAATCAAAAGAATAACAACTATGGGATCCTCCCCCAAAAGACGGCGTTAATTCGAAAACAAATCAAGAACATTTAATGAAGATTTGCACACGTAGTCAGGACACGTGGCAAAGAGCCTATGCGGACAGATGAATCTATGCGGCTGGGACACTTATGCGGCATGAATGGGACCATGCTTCTTATTCAAAGTGTTTCAATTTTGCAAATTGAAAACTTTGAAGGGGGTCCTGTAGAAGCATGGAAAATATCAGAATAATGGTCCATGCAGCTCCGGATACGAAGCCCATGCGGCTCATATGGTAGCTGTCTTATACAGTTCAAAGAAAGACTCTCCGTCTCATGTGGCTCGAGAGTGTATGCGGTTCAGCAGGAATATGCGGCTCGTTCGATGCCATGTGTCCCCCTGTGATCCTTCCCTGCAGCTGGCCCTTTGAATAGTGGCCTCATTTAATGCTCTGACATGATTTGACGACTGTGGCGGCTCTGGCATAAAGTGTCATAATGGCTCTGCCATAATGACAGACTCTTCGGGAAAAGAAGAAGATCTCTGACCCGATCCGTCAGAAATCCTAGGTTGCCACGCGGCAAATCTCATGCGGTTTAAATAGAGAACAGCTTCATGCGGCTCACTGAGAAGTCACCCTATATGACTAGCAGAAAACAGCCATATGCGGCCCACTGAGAGCTCAGCCCCTGCGGCTCAATACAACGCTAGCTCATGCGGCTCACAAAGACTATGCATATGCGGCTCATTGAGAGTTCGTTCCCTGCGGTTCGATGAAGCATTGTCCTATGCGGCTCACGAAGAGTATCTCCCTGCGGTTCAAGTGTTGCCCATCCTATGCGGCTCTGGCAGGACCCACAATCAAAACACGTGGTATCGGATCAATCAACGATTTAACCGAATCTCAACAAATATATTTGACATCATCATCATAATTACTGAGATCAAGGCATATCATTTATCATCAAGCCAACGGGACACGTGGCGAGCAATCGGATATTGGTAGAATCCATCATGGAGATTTAAAGCAGTTAACATTAATTGCTCACAAGATTCGGTGCTATCCTCATTAATGGCCGAGATTCATTGTAATCAGGATCAAGGGTTCAGACAGATTGAAGGAACGCCGACATTCCAAACAAATGATCATTAGCAAACCCTAATGATCATACCCCACTCTTATAAATAGCCAGCATCATTTCTTTGCACAAGGATCGGCAACAAAAAGAATAAAAATATACAGAGTCAGAGAGAGAATACACAGAGAGAGAGAGAGAAGCCAGAAGAGCAACAGAGGAGCAAAAAGAGCACTTCTTCGTCAACGCCAACCATCTTTTCACAAGGAGCCAAGGCTGCATACCGATCGTCCAAGGAGTAAGGCAGGGCTGCCGTCGCCTTCCCGAGCCTCTATCGTCACCCCCCAGAATCTAAAATAAACAATTGTACTTAGATTGCTGTACCTAGGTTTTCGTCCCTAGGCTTTCTTTGTACAAGCGAGTTTGTATTGTGAGTCTAAGTTCAGTCCTCCGATAATTGTTCTGTACTTTTACAATCAATGGCAAACAGTACCCTTTAACTGCCAGCCTCGCTTTGTATCGAGGGCGAGTAGCATCATCCGTCTGCTTCACTCTAAATACCCATCGATTCTTCAAAGCCTTCTTGTCCTTTGGCAACCGTACCAGCTCATAAGTAGAATTAGTGTGCAAGGAACTCATCTCCTCCTGCATGGCATCCATCCACTTCTGCCTGTGTTCGTCTTCCATAGCCTCTACAATGCTTTCGGGCTCTCCCCCGTCAGTCAATAGCACATACTCATCGGTGAGTATCTCGTAGATGGTCGACGATCTCTGTCGCTCCTTCTCAGTGGAACCACTGGTATTGGCTGTATACCAACAGCCTCCTCCCCTTCAGGAACTGTCTCTCCGGCATGCTCATCCTCCTGAGTGTCATGACCCGCACCCTAGAGTAAGGGCACTGAGACATGGGTACGTCCAGCCTACGCCGCAGTGTCGGCGGTAGAACGCTGTCCTAGGTCACAAACATCTAACAATATATCTCTAAGCAGTTTATACTCCCCGAATGGGGGTGACATAGCAATAGTAAACTCAATCACAACTAAGGAAGAGATAGAACGATATGAAATAGAACTCAAGGAATAAAATAGATAAAACAGTCTAAGATAAACCCAGCAATATCCAACAGTACAAGGTTTCAGATGAAAGAATATATACAACTCATAACTCCAATAAATTCTAACTAAGACATGTCTCAAGACTACAAAAAAAAAGATAAGCCTAACTAATCTAAACTAGGCAGTCGGGGGAATATCCTCAGCTACTGCTGGATCCTCCTGGGAGTCCAGCTCAAAGGTGTCATCTAAAGCTGCCCCGTAGTAGGTGTCCAAGCAAGCCTCCTCCTCGTCCTCTGTAATATTTTCAACAGGTCCAGTCAGGACAGGAGCCAGTACAGTACATCTCAACAATTCATAGCAGGTTAGAAAATATAAACATGCAGTAAAGTAAGATACAGGTACTGAAAGAAGTGCAGTATAAAAAAAACAGAGAGAGAACTGTAATAGAAATATCTACTATACATAGAGAACTAGCAGTGACTAGTGAGTCAGAGTACAACATGAACATGTAAATGGCCTGGATGATTCTGTGAAGACACTACGGAATGATTCAATGAAGATACTACTGGTGTATTATTCACATGTCCACTTCTACTCCCCCGTACCCCCAATCAATACACAAGGATCCAGCCAGGTTATGTTATATGATTCCATGCACGGCCCCCGAAGGGTGATACATAGATGTCCCAAAAATGGGGAGTCTGGGGGTTACCCAACTGTATAAGATTCAAGAGACTCTGTGATCATGAGGGTACATGTCACAAGTAATCAAGTGAACCAAGGAGCATAGTGATACGCCATGTAAGTGAAACGTACAGAACACGTAGTACCCGATGCTCCCTAAGGATAACATCTCAAGAAAGGATCCATATAGTACCAATCTGTGTGACCGTCGTGACAGTACAAGTAAAGTAATCTACTGCAGGATTCTAAGCAAGATATGAAATGATCAGAGAATGTACTCGCCTGTATCTGAGTGTCCAATATGAAACGTACTGTCCAAGGAGTGGTGTCTGGCTCCTAATCAGAACAGCACAAGTCACAACAAGTCCAGAATAGTAAAATGAAGTCCTACTATGCATTCTACATGATTCTAGGTCAAACTAGGCCAAAGTCAACTCTTGGTCAACTCTGGTCAACCCTAGAAGTCCACTAGGTCAACGAAGTCTAATTTAGGTCAAATAGTCTACCCTAGACTACATTAGTCTATATTAGTCTAAACAAGTCAATTCTTGCATTTAAACCTATCACTATATATATATATATATATATATATATATATATATATATATATATATATATATATATATATATATATTTTATATATATATATATATATATATAAATATATATTTATATATATATATATATATATATATATATATATATATATATATATATATATATATATATATTGAAGTCTAAGCATACCACAATATGTTCATCACACTACACAAATATGCACATTCATTACACTACACATTATACACATCCTATATAACCCTAGGCTAAGTATAACCCTAATAATCATTAAACTAAAAACATAGAAATGTATATATACACTCATACATTAGGACTTATCATCTAATCTAGGAATATACCTAGAGGCTATCCATGAGACATCTCATAACACATAGGTACATATGTGTACACAATATACATAAACATTTCACACACATACATTAATGGATATTCATATATACTATATATATACATGTGCATAAAGAGAGAGGGAAGGCATGAGTGTAGCAATGTGTGTGAGGGTTCATGTGTGTGAATGTAATTGGGTGTGTTGTGTCTAGATAGGCTGTGACAGGAATTCAGAGAGTGGCCTGTGTGTATGTGATGGTGTATGATGTGTACATATGAAGGCAAGGTATGTGTGTGGTAGAACAATGTGCAGGAATACCAAAATAGTGAAAGGGAGAGAGGACAGTGTGTGTAATGTAAAACAGTATCAAAATAGTGTCATGTGTGTGTGTGTGGAAGCCAACAGGGTGATGTGTGAGGTGTACAGGAATTACATATATATGCAGGAAAATCAAACAGTGAAGAGAAAAGGAAAACAGTTAATACCAATCTCAGGTTTTTAACTATCATTCAAAACTGAGAATGCCCAACTATTCCAGGTTAATAAACTATCAATAATGAAACTAATGACAGGTAAACCCATGTTCAGCCATAAGTAAATAGTTAACACTTGAATTTAAAACAGGACAGTAGTTAAATAGTGTGGGAAAAGAGTTCTAATTGAAGAACACAATATCAGTTAAGAAGAAAAGGGGGATAAATCCATTGCCCCAACAATTCCAGTTTCCACACAACCAAAATTACAGATTCTATATCAAGAAAACTCAGTCTTCGAAGGACACTTAAATCAGTAAACAATCCTAATGAATTCACAGTTTTAGACAACACTGTTATCACCTCATGATTCAATGAACACCAAGAATAGTTCAAAAACCTTTCCCACACTCATCCACTGGCACACACTTAGAAAATACATAGGGGTACCACATTAAGGTTGTAATACATGTAATTAACAGCATGTAATGGATTTAATTAATGGCAAAACTCGTTTTAGTATACTGGAATTATGACAGGGAAATAGAGTATCAGTTAACATAGGTTAAATGAGAATTTGAATAGGAAAAACTAACAAATCATGAATCTAATGGTTGTAATTGAAAGAAAACCCTTGTACACAACCCCACGTATCTATTTCGTGTCACCCTGGCCTGACACGGCGTGTCCAAATCAGAGAACTCAAAATAACACACAGTGAAATGTCAGTGCACTGTCTCGTGCACATGTGCACTTGTGTTGTGTGCACGACACAAGACACGAGGGAATCTCGTGGTCATACACAGGGGTACCCAACCTATATGGCTACCTCATGGGCCCACTGGCCTGTGTCCACAACGTGTCAGTGTCGGACACGAGGCCCGTATCAGTGGCCAAAAACTCGTGTGCACTGACAGCACAAAAATACGTGCACAGTCGATTCCTACCTAGACACGACACGGGGACACATGGGGCTTGACACACGGGGTGTCAGTCATGGCCCCATGCTACGTGTCAAGTCTCGTGTCCAAACAATGCGTGTCGTGTCCGCTACAGACCCCGATAGGCAGGGGAGCACTGTAGCGGTGCGCAGCGGTCGTGTGCGGCACGTGTCCACCACATCGAATTCGACACAAACGACACGACACTAACATACAAGAACAGAAATCAACAGGCCAGATCAAAATCATATTTCCTATTTAAAAATATTGAACAAACACGATCGAAATGCCCTTTGAGGCATTTCGTCGAACACCTAGTCCAAGCTCTGATACGTGTCCAGAATGGACACGAAACCTCCGATACCCGACACGAAAACTATCCAGACCTTAGGGGGACCCTTAGGGCTTCCTATTCATGAAGACTAAATGAAAATCTATGGAGATTTGAGGGAGTTACCTCTAGATGAACCTCCAATGGAAAAGTCCCCTTTCTAGCTCCTTGCTTGGTATCCCAATCCAATCAAAACAACTCCAAACTGAACCAAGGTTCCAAAATCAGTAAGAACAACAGTATTAGAAACTAATACAACTAGTTTGGGGAATTTAGGACCTAAAATGGATTTATTATGAATTTATTAAGGTAAGAACTCACCTCTTCTTAGAACTTTGGATAAACCCTAAAAGAGGCTAGCCCTAAAATCTAGGAGGGACTTTATAGTGGAGGAATCCCTAGGTTATCACTAAGTGACCGGCCATGTTGGGTTAGGGTAGGGTTTGAGCTAGGTTAACTAGTCCTATTGAGTTTAGTCACAAAATGACTTGTGAAACCACAAGCCATTTATCAAATCACTTGATTCCTAAATTCCTAATTCAATTTCTAATGAATCAATGACTACTAACTTAAGTCATACTAGGTTAGACTAGAGTCACTTGACCTAACCAAGCCCAACTAACTAGGGTTAGCTCCTAGGTTGGTCTACAAGGGTCAACACTAGTCAAAAATTAAACTAGTCCAAACAATTCCAAATTAATTCCTAAAAATTCCCATAAATTCTAATTAATTCTAATAAATTTAAAATACCCCAAAAATGACAAAAATACCCTCACACTAGAAATGTGGTAGTGACAAATCTACCCTCCTTAAAAGAATTTCGTCCTCGAAATTGAAAGGCGAAATGCAACTGATGAGAAGGATAGAAAGTATACCTCAAGGTCCAAAAAGATAGGGGTACCGCTCGTGCATCTCATCCTCCCGCTCCCAGGTAGACTCTCCTGGAGAATGATGCCTCCATGCGACGCGTACCAAAGGTATCACCTGGTTCCTCAGAACCTTCTCCCGTCGATCCAAAATCTCCACTGGCTGCTCTGGATAGCTGAGAGAAGGACCCACCTCAATCTCCGAATGACCGAGCACATGGCTAGGGTCAGCCACGTACTATCTCAACTGTGATACATGAAATACGTTGTGGATCCCCACAAGTGCAGGCGGCAAGTCTAGCCTGTAAGCCACGTCACCGACTCTCCCGCTGATAACGAAAGGGCCGATGAAGCGCGGGCTAAGCTTTCCGCCTCCACCAAAACGTATCGTACCACGAGTCGGAGATATCCTCAAGAAAACCTGGTCTCCGACCTAATCACAAGCAAGGTCTCAATTAATTATAATAAACAAATATGATCAAAATCATAAACAACAACCTAAATATAATCCTACTCTAATCTGTACCTCAAACTCCAAGGGCCTCCGGTGGCTATCGGCCCAGTGCCGATGTCTGTCCTGCGCCACGCAAAGTTTGTCCCTGATGAGCTTCACCTTCTCGGCCGCATCAATAACCATCTCTGGCCCCAGTAAAGCTCGCTCACCAACATCATCCCAGGATAAGGGTGTACGGCACCTACGCCCGTACAGAGCCTCAAAAGGTGACATCTCAATGCTGGCCTGGAAACTGTTGTTGTAAGCAAACTCTACCAAATGAAGATGATCCTCCCAGGAACCTCCAAAGTCCAGGACGCACGTCCGCAGTATATCCTCAAGAGTCTGAATAGTCCACTCTGACTGTCCGTCCGTCTGGGGGTGGTATGCAGTACTAAACTTGAGCTGAGTTCCCAAGCTGGTCTGAGACTCCTCCAAAAATGGGAAGTAAAACGGCTATCCCGATCTGAGACGATGCTGACCAAAACTCCGTGGATCCTGACTATCTGCCGCATATACAACTCCTCCAGTCTCTCTATAGACGTACCCACCTTGAATGGCAAGAAGTGGGCCGATTTGGTCAACCTATCCACGATGACCCAAATCGCGTCTTTCCCTCCTGGAGTACGCGGCAATCCTGAAATGAAATCCATCGTGATATGCTCCCATTTCCACTCGGGAATGGGCAGCGGCTGCAACAATCCACCGGGCCTCTGCCTCTCTTCCTTGACCTGCTGACAGACCAAACACCTAGCCACGTAGTGGGACAATTTCTGCTTCATTCCTGACCACCATACATGCTCTCGCAGATCCCTGTACATCTTGTTGGCACCCGGGTGTATAGAGTACTGAGATCTGTGGGCCTCCTGCATAACCTGCTCTCTGAGCTCCCCGCTAGGCACACATAATCTGGAACCGTGCCTCAAGGCACCATCCTCTGCAAGTGAAAACTCAGCATCCCCCACTCCTATACTGATCTGCTTTCTGATACTCTGCAGGGCCACATCCTCGAACTGGGCCGCCTTGATCCTGTCTATCAAGTCCGACTGAATCTGTATCCCCCATAGCTGCATCTGCACTCCGGGTACGATCACCTCAATCCCAAGGCTCTCCAAGTCGGCAAGCAGATACCGATCCATGGTCAAACACATGGCTGTCGGAAACCTACTCAAGGCATCTGCAACCACATTGGCCTTCCCTGGGTGGTACTGAAGTAGGATGTCAAAATCTTTCATCAACTCTAGCCATCTGTGCTGTCTCATGTTCAACTCCTTCTGAGTGAACACATACTTTAAGCCCTTATGATCTGTGAAGATCTCCACCCTCTCACCGTACAAATAATGCTTCCACAGCTTCAAAGCAAAAATTACTGCTGCCAGCTCCAGGTCGTGGGTAGGGTAGTTCTTCTCATGGGGACGTAACTGCCTGGAAGCATAGGCAATCACCTTCCCGTGCTGCTGCAACACACAACCCAGCCCCTTCCTTGAAGCATCACTATAAATAGTGAATCTACCTGATCCTGAAGGTAATGTCAGAATCGGAGCTGTCGTCAGCCGCTTTTTCAACTCATCAAAAGCTGCCTGACACTCCTCTGACCATACATACTCAGCATCCTTCCGGGTCAACCGTGTCAACGGCTCTGCAACCCGAAAGAAATCCTACACAAATCTCTGATAGTATCCTGCCAGCCCCAGGAAGCGCCTGATCTCTGCAACTGAAGTCGGCGCTGCCTATGCCTCAATTGCTACAATCTTCTTGGGGTCAACTGAGATACCATATCCAGTCACCACATGCCCCAAGAAGTCCACCCGGTCCAAGAAAAACTCATACTTAGAGAGTTTTTCATAAAGCTGCTCCTTCCTGAGAATCTCCAGTACTATCCGTAGATGCTCCTCGTGCTCCTCCTCAGTCTTGGAATATATCAAGATATCGTCTATGAATACCACCACAAACTGATCCAGATACTGGTGGAACACCTTGTTCATAAGGTTCATAAACACTGCTGGTGCATTGGTTAGCCCAAACGGCATAACCAAAAACTCGAACTGCCCGTACCGCGTTCTGAAAGCGGTCTTGGGAATATCCTCCCCTTCACCTTCACCTGGTGATGTCCCGACCTCAGATCAATCTTGGAAAACACCCGAGCTCCGCTCAACTGGTCAAATAGATCGTCGATCCGTGGCAGTGGGTATTTGTTCTTTATCGTGAGGTTGTTGAGTGCCCTATAGTCAATACACATGCGTACTGACCCATCCTTCTTCGGCACAAACAACACTGGTGCACCCCGTGGCGATTGAGCGGATGAAGCCCTTATCCTGTAGCTCATCTACCTGCTTCTTCAGCTCCACCAGCTCGCTGTTGTTCACCCGATAGACATGCTGAGAGATGGGTTCCGCTCCTGGACCCAAGTCTATCGAGAACTCTATGTCTCTGTCTGGTAGCAATCCCGACAACTCCTCTGGGAAAACATCCATATAATCTGCTATCAAGGGGTGTGGAATCGTCTGCTCCTCTACCGAGACTCCATAGAAGACTCCGCTGCTCTGGTCTGCCTGACGTCTGGAGTACTCGAACTCTGGCTCCCCCGGTGCTCTGAAGAGAACTCTACCCCCTCTGCAATCAATACTGGCGTGGTGCCTGTTCAACCAATCCATGCCTAGTACTATATCATAGTTCGGTAATGGCATTACAAGCAGGCTCACCTCCAACTCACGGTCTCCCAAAACTACTCTCCGACCCTTACAAATATCACTCACGAGGATAATACTACCCCCGGTCGTGATCTTATAAGTCCTAGGCAACGATTCAGCTATGATACCGTGTCTAATCACAAAAGATACTGATATGAAGCTATGCGAAGCACCGGAATCGAATAAGGCAAATGCTGGACTGGAGTCAAGAAGAATCGAACCTGCAATCAGCTCCCCGATGACCTCCACATCCTCTGCTGCTATGGTGAATCCTCGCCCCTGCTGGCCTCCACTGGCCTGCTGCTGGTGCTGAATAAATCTCTGCTGCTGCGTCGGCAGGGCTGGTCCCCGCTGTCTGCCATGAAATATAAAAGAACAGAACAATTATCGGAGGACCGGACTTTTACTTTACGTTACAGACTCGTTTGTACAAAGAAAGCCTAGGGACGAAAACCTAGGTACAACAGTCTAAGTATAATTGTTTATTTTTTATTCTGGGGGGTGACGATAGAGGCTCGAGAAAGCGACGGCCGCTCTGCCTTACTCCTTGGACGATCGGTATGCAGCCTTGGCTCGTGGAAGATCTGCTTGGCGTGGACAAAGAAATGCTCTTCTTGCTCTCCTCGTGTTGCTCTCCTGGCTTCTCTCTCTCTGTGGTTATCGAAAAGGGGGGAACTCTCTCTGAATATCTGTCTCTTTTTTTATTCTTTTGTTGCCGGGGGGTCTGTGCAAAGAGATGATGCTGGCTATTTATAAGAGTGGGGGGTGATCATTAGGGTTTGCTAATGATCATTTGTTTGGAATATCGGCGCTCCTTCAATCTATCTGAACCCTTGATCCTGATTACAATAAATCTAGTCCATTAATGCAGATAGCACCGAATCTTGTGAGCAATTAATGTTAACTGCTTTAAATCTTCATGATTGATTATACCAATATCCGATTGCTCGCCACGTGTCCCATTGGCTTGATGATAAATGATATGCCCTGATCTCAGTAATTATGATGATGATGTCAAATATATTTATTGGAATTCGGTTAAATCCTTGATTGATCCGATGCCACGTGTTTTAATTGTGGGTCCTGCCAGAGCCGCATGGGATAGGCAAGACTTGAACCGCAGGAAGATAATCTTCATGAGCCGCATGGGACAGTGCTTTATTGAGCCGTAGGGGATGAACTCTCAATGAGCCGCATATGCATAATCTCTACGAGCCGCATAAGCTAGCGTTGTATTGAGCCGCAGGGACTGGGTTCTCGGTGGGCCGCATATGGCTGATTTCTGCTGGCCATATAGGGTGACTTCTTAGTGAGCCGCATGTAAGCTATTCCCCATTTAAGCCGTATGAGACATGCCACGTGGCAATCTAGGACTTCTGTCGGATCGGGTCAGAGATTTTTTCTTTTCTCGAAGAGTCTGTCATTATGGCAGAACTATTATGACGCTTTATGTCAGAGCCGTCACGGTCGTCGAGTCGTGTCAGGGCATTAAATGAGGCCACTACTCAAATGGCCAGCTATAGGAAAGGATCCCAAGGGGGATGTGGTGTCGATCGGGTCGCATATTCCTGCTAAACCGTATACACTCCGAGCAGCATGAGACTGAGAGTCTTCTTTGAATCGCGTAAGGTAGCTCCTGTATGAGCCGCATGGGCTTCTTCCCAGAGCCGCATGGACCATTACTCTGATATTTTCCATGCTTCTACAGGACCCCCTTCAAAGTTTTTAATTTGCAAAATTGAAACACTTTGAATAAGAAGCATGGCCCCGTTCATGCCGCATAAGTGTCTCAGCCGCATAGACTCATCTGGCCGCATAGGCTCTTTGCCACGTGTCCTGACTACGTGTGCAAATCTTCATTAAATACTCTTTGATTCGATTTGAATTAACGTCGTCTTTTGGGAAGGATCCCAAGGGTCGGTTTTGCCTTGACCGAAGCATTTTTTCCTTTATCTTTTGAAGCGGTGCGTAATCCGAGGCGTAATCCGAGACGTTTGTTTGTTTTATGGGTCTCTTTCGCCTATAAATAAGAGACTTTTAGTCTCTTGGGGGTTTCTTTACCTTCTCTCTTTCGCTCGACCTCTTCGTTGCAGACTTTCTCTTCGTTCTCTCCTCTCAGCGATCGGCAATGGCTCCCAAGAAGACTGCTGCTGCTACGGGCAAGAAGGCCGCGTCATCTTCTGCGGCCGCGAAGGGCAAGAAAGCCGCTGTCTTCATCGACTATGGCGGCGAACGTGGCGGCTCCTCCGATGGCTAACGTGCCTGTCTTTCACTCCGACGTTCATCCGCCCATTGCTGGTAGGGCCATTAATATGAACTGCCATGGCTACGCCACGTATTTTATGTGCGAGCCTATATTCCCAAGTATTCCATGCATACGACTCATATTTGGACCGCATGGGATCTGACCCTGGCCTAAGCCGCATGAAGGTTGTTTGCATAACTACTTCATCATCAGGGCCGCATAAGCCCATCTTGACCGCATGAGTTTTTTTTTCAGACCCTGCCGCTTAAGCACATTTCAAACTGAACCGCATAAGCTCATCCTCGCTGAACCGCATAAGCTCCTCCTCGCGGGGCCGCATAAGCGTTTTCGAGCCGAATAAACTTATTCAAATCGGACCATATTCGCATACACTCCCTTCGAACCGCATAAGCTCCTTCACACTGAGCCGCATGAGTTCCTTTCGAGCGAAACCGCATAAGCTTATTCGTACTGGTCCGTGTAGGCTCTTTCAAACTGAGCCGCATAAGCTCATTTGAACTAATCTGTATAAACCTTTTTAAACCGAGCCGCATGAGGCTATACTGAGCCAGCATAAGCATCATGTAGTTTTGTGTTTCAGCTATCTTTTTTACTTGTTTCTTTTGCCTTTTCTTCAGTGAATCTGCCAGTGAATCCTGCGGAGGAACTTATGGTAAGCTCGCGTCAGTTTGCCTCAGGCGTACATTGGGATGACTTAGTTCGTCAAGTGTCCGAACAGCTACTTGTTGACGAACCTTTGGAGCGACTAAATGCTATCAGGGTTCAATCTTTTCAATTCCTTGGTGACATGATAAGCTCCTGGCAGTCAGATGGAAGTATCTGAAACCGGTCTTCCTCTTTGGGGATGCGTTGGTCGTAGAGAACTCCCGAGTGCTGGATGTTTCCGAGAGTTGGGATTTTGACCTGGATGGGATGCCAATTCACATCCCTATTATGAAGCGCCATTTCCTTTTTGAGTGGTTGAATATGATCGTTCTGGAAAGGCAGATGCCGGACACCCTCACTCCAACCCGATCGGGGATGTTTGTGGGTGACATCCGTTATAACAGAGCCACTGGGTCAGTGCACGCGGTCAAAGATCCGGCCAGTCGGTCCGTGATATGGTTAGTTTCGGGTAGCTTCATCAACACCCCCGGTCCTAATTTTTCATTCTTCCAGGCTGATACCTTCCTGATTCAGCTTGCTCACAAAAGGTCCTATCCTGTTGGCAGGTTGGTACTGCCGAGCTGGTTAAACCCCATTCCCCCGTGGGCTAATCTGACCTCATGGATTCTACGGAAGTACGAAGAATTTTTGCAGGGAGTCAACCTTTATGACGCTATCCGGGGTACCAGCCACGGGTTGCCCGTTAATAAGCCACTATTCATGGCCCTTCTGGAGATGTACAATCATCGGACGGGGACCTTTTTCACCCCTGTCGGGGAATTGGGGCTCACTCTTCACGAGATGTATGCTGTCTCCAAGCTCCCCTGGGGGGATGAACCCTTCGAGGTGTACACTCCGACGAATGAGGAGCTCCAAGATTTGGATCGACGATTCCCCGATTTCGTCGCCGTGTATCAAGAACTATTGTGCCATCATAGCACCTGTCACCGAACGACTATCCAGAAAAACGACAGCTCGGAAGGGGACTCTCCCCATACTAAATCTTGGGTCTCGTACCTCTTCAAATTCAGTGCGGCTGGCCGGGTTACTTCTCGAGACCGTCTGACTCCTAGGGAAGTAGAGGACTTGATGTCGACCGCTAGGAGGTCGAGGTCTAAAAGTGACCGGTTCGGGAGCCAGATTGATTTCTTCAGCTACTTTTGTTATGGTACCCGACGGCTGTCAGAGAAGGCACTCTTGGCCGGGTTTCTAATGGTATAGTTGCGCAACTGCGTGGTCTCAGGAGGGGCAGGTTCTATTGAGAGGATCAGTCTCCACTTCATTCTTCCTGCCGTAAAGTTGGCCTTTGGGGTCAGGCTGGCTCTTCTTCCTGCCATGGTGTGCAGTATTCAGCATGGTCTCTGTGCCTTCTCGTCCAAGGTCATTGCTCGTGACGTGGCAATGGACTTTGAACGTGTAGAATTGCCTTATCATTACTTACTGGGATGGCTGTTGCTGTATTATCAGTCCTTGATGAGACCTGGAACGAGAGATGGCGTTACAGATGACGACGCATTTCTTTTCAAGTATCACCATCAGCCTTGGAAATATAGTATCATACCGACGTGTCGGAGGATGCTGGCGAGAGCGGACGGGTATAATTTCTTTGTGTCCGTTCCTCGTTTTACTGATCAAGAGGTGAGAAGTGTTCATGTTGATGGGGTTGGACCTCCTCATTTCTTGCCTGAAAAGATGCGTTTCTGGCTGCGTAACATTCGCCCGGCGTATTTAGTTTACCGGAATCGCAACACTGTGTATTTGGAGCCCTACTTGCCTAGTAGGTTTGCCCGTCAATTTGGGTATAGTCAGCTATTCCTCGGGCACCCCAGTTCTCACCTGGGATTTGAAGGTAGCATTCTTGACGGTATTAGGGCATGGAGCTACTATGACACCTGTCATACTCGGACTAGCTTCTTGGTCCCTGCCGCACACGTGATAGGGGAAATCCTGCATATGGCGGCCCTATATCATGTTACGGCGAATCCTCCTCCCCTCGATTTTGACTCGAGGACTAGCTTCATTGTGGGCACTCGCCTGACGGAGAAGGCTACGACGTCGAGAGCAAAGAAGAAAGGGACGAATAGAGTTCCTTCGCCCGATTCCGAGTCCTTCGACACAATTGAGGAAGACAACGAGCGGGACGACGAGGACTCCTTTTCTTCGGGTGACGAGACAATGGCGGGTCAGCCTCCCGTCATGGCAGGTGAGATAATGACGGATCAACCGTCGGCTGTATTTGATGAAGCAGTGGACCAGCTACCATCTGTGTCAGAGGTGGTACGGGTAGAACTACCGCCCGTCATGCCTGGTCCCTCACGTAAGCGAGGCAGGCGTGAGTCTACTGGCGGAGGGGTAACTTTTTCTGTAAAAAGAGCGGCGGTCGGTCCCCGTAGACTGCTTATCACGGAGAAGGGTGAAGATGCAGACGGTATTCCAGAGGTAAGTCGGAGCCTTCTCTTTGCTGTAGTTTTCTTCTTTGATTAGCGGCGTGTGCGCCGCGGTCTTTTCTGCGGGTGCTCTCTCAGCGGTGGCTGGAAGCTTCCCAGGTTGCTGAAACCTCGGCCCGGGGTGACGAAGGTTTCCTTGGACCCGTCCCTGAAACCGTTGATCTTCAGCAATGCGACACCGATCTCGGTACGCCCCCTCCCGAGGATGCAAGGGCAGAGGAGTCTATTGTACCTGACTCGGAGGCTGTTGGTGAAGGGGCTATGGTGGCTGCAGGCGAACCTCGGCCTTCACACTCCTCCACTGGTAAGATAAGCCAGATATTGACTAGTGAGGGGGCTTATTTGCTCTATCAACATATTCTCCGGGTCAAATTGATTCATGGTTGCCTTAGCCCTGCAGGTCCCGACCCTTTACTTCCCTACCGTGGATGTTCTTGTGGAAGGCTCGGCCTGCCGTGATATGGGAGAAAGGAGCGTTCCCTCTTCTTTGTCGTCCCATGTCGAGGGGCCTCCTGCCAGCTCCTGGCCGACGGGAAAGGGGTTGGCGATGGTCTCCGCCTCATCCTCCGCAGATTATACGACTCCGGAAACTGACCTCTCGACCCTGCCGAGTATTCAAATTTTGCAGGCTGCCGAAGAAGAGTTGGCCGCTGTTCAAGCGTCCTTCCGTGCGGAGCTGGTTTCTCTTTTGGCAGGAGCGGCGGATTCTATTGCGTCTTCTTCGGTGCTGCCAGCCACACTTCCCGTTGACACCGGCCTCCACGGAGACTCTGGACGAGGTGACGCAGGACGTGGTCGACAGCTTCTATCGTCATTTGAAAAGGGGCGTAGACGCTGCCATGGAGCGGGGGACCCCATTTTCTCTATCTCTCCAGTGTGCCCGGGGTCAGATTGCAATCTTGAAGTCCCTTCCTAGCGGGGTGGGATTGGCTGCACTGCTGGAACCTAAGCTGACAGAAGCTGATCAGCTTGTGACCCAACTACTGGCGATACGACAGGCGGGCTTGCCTGCTGCGATCGAGCGGGAGCGGGGCTTCCTTCTTGCTACTCGGGATAGGATTAAGCTAGCCCGAGATACGGCTGGGCCAGTTGTACGGGGAGACCTTGATAAGTTCTCTGCTTTGTATGACCAGCTGGGTCGTAGGAGTCAGGCTTGCCGTGCTCGGAAAGAGTCTGCTTCTCGTGGAATCGCTGACACGAAGGAGCGTATTCTTGGACTTCAGCGGGAATTAGCCTTCTTAGAGTCAGAGTTGGAGACTGCTCAGGCGGAGCAAGCGTCAATCGTTCGGGAGGCCGAGAAGGTTTCCCAATCTTCTGATAACCTGGAGCGGGCCTTTAAGAAATTTGAGGATAACTGGCAGGCTCACGCTCACCTGGAGGACGAGGCGGTGCTGACCCACGAGGCGGAGCGTCGAGCCTCCCAGAGGTTCGAGCGGTCGATTGTTTTGCTGACGGACCGTCTCAGCGCGTTATGTGCCCCAGAGCAGTGATCAGCTGTCTGTTTTCTTTGCTTTCTCTCTTTTTTTTGTAAGGGATGTGATCCCAAATGAAGTAGTACGTTGAATTTTGAATAAATGAGCATGTTTCAACTCATCATCTCTTTCTTGTACTTGTGGCGTCTGTGAAATTGGACTTGCTGGGGTATTATTTGTGGACCTGTTATCCTAGGCGTACCTTGGTTTTAGGTACGGATAACAAGTTTGGACAGGATGTCCGAAACAGCCGTGGCGAAGTGGTTATGGATGTTCTTGGTGCTAGGAAAAAAGAATGCCGTAGAGCGGCTGGGCTCCCGGGGCATGGTGGGGTGGTGGATTTATGATAAGAAGCTTAGCAAAGGAATATCTGTGGACCTATTATCCTTGGCGTACCCTGGTTCGGGATACAGATAATAGGGCAAAAGAAAAACCAACATATTTGCTCAGAGGTTATGAGGACATGGCAAGCATGAGGGTTTTACCGTGGAACCTTCCTGCTCAGAGGTAATGAGGACATGGCAGGGGAGGTTTCACGGAAGATATTCGTGGTCAACAGCGGACATTTGTGGACCTATTATCCTTGTCGTACTCCGGTTGTGGGTACAGATAATAGGTCGAAAGGAGACCGACATACTTGCTCAGAGGTAATGTGGACATGGCAAGCATGAAGGTTTCTTCGACGGAGCCTTCCCACTCAGAGGTAATGATGACATGACAGGAGTGGGCTCAATGAAGAGGGGGTACATAGAACGACTCAGAGGTAGGAGAACGTGGAAGTTCTATGTGAGGGGGCGGTTTGTTTTTGGTGGAAGTGAAAACGACTCAGAGGTAATGAGGACATGGCCGTTTTTTTCGGAAATTTGTGGATCGATTACCCTTTTTTGTGCACTGGGAGCGCGGGTAGTGGATCATGAGGGAGGATCTCTTCCAGGAAGAAAGTTCAGAGGTATAATCGTAGTGACTTACTATCTGAAAGAGTGACCGGAACTGTGAGTTCAGAGGCACCATCGGGTACATAACTCGGTAATTTAAAATATTGAGAAAGTGGGAGTCCAGCGGCACCAGCGGGTACATGACTCGATAATCTGAAGGGAATATGGGGGTGAGTTCAGGGGCACCAGCCGGTACATGACTCGATAATCTGAAATGTTGTGGGTGTGAGTTCAGTGGTACCAGCCGACACATGACTCGATAATCTAAAATGTTGAGGGTGTGAGTTCAGTGGTACCAGTAGGTACATGACTCAAAGATCTTGTAGCGAATGTCGTTTAGACATAATATTTTTTAGGAACTTGCCGTTGACGGGCAGCATGAGCAAGTCTCCGTTTTGCTTTGCAAGGCGGTAAGCACCGTTGGAGAATACCGTCTCAATGATAAATGGGCCCTCCCACTTTGGCTGGAATTTGCCGACGGTCTTATGAGTCATGACCATTGGCCTCCGGACTGCCAAGACGAGATCGCCTACCTGGAATGTTCTGATTTTGACCTTCTTGTTGAAGGCTCCTGAGATGCGTGCTTGGTACAGCTCGATCCTTTGCTGAGCTAGGAGCCGCTTTTCATCTAAGGCCTCTAACTCTTGCAGGCGACGTTGGTAGTTGTCGTCTGTCGTTAATTGATGTGTGAGGGCGACACGTAGTGAGGGGATCTGGGTCTCCAAGGGGAGGACTGCCTCACTCCCGTATACCAGGGAAGAATGGTGTATTTTCGGTGGCTGTTCGGACCGTGGTGCGATAAGCCCATAAGCACTCGCGAGCTTCTCGTTCCAGTCACATTTGTTGGAGGAGACAAACTTCTTGAGAAGTTTGATGATTGTTTTATTGAACGCTTCTGCCAACCTATTTGCTGCCGGGTTGTACGGCATCGATGCGATATTCTGAATACGATGTTTATCGCAAAATCGACAGAATACGTGGCTTGCAAACTGCGGCCCATTATCATGGAAGATCCTTTGGGGCAGTCCAAAGCGGTAGATGACGTGATGCTTAAGGAAGTTGATCACGTTTGAAGTCTTAACTTCTGCAAGTGGGACAGCTTCCGCCCATTTGGAGAAGTAATCCGTGATCGCAAGTATGAAGCGATGTCCTTGGGAGGAAGGTGGGGTGATTGGACCAATGATGTCCATTCCCCATGCTTCGAATGGCCAGGACGCCACCGTCGGATGTAAAAATTCGGATGGTTGGTGGATGAAGTCCGCGTGGACTTGGCAAGCTTTGCACTTTCTAGCATAATCTATCTCGTCTGCCACCATCGTGGGCCAGTAATAGCCCATTCGGCGAAGGCGATCTTGTAGTTTTGGGCCGGGCTGATAGGCCCCACAGACACCGTCATGAGCTTCTCGCACGGCTTCTTTGGCTTCTGCGTTCGACAGGCACCGGAGTAATAATCCGTCATAGGAGCGGCGATACAGCATCTTCGTCTCTGTATCGTAGAAGAATCTGAGAGAACGCCGTCTGACAGAAATGGCTTCCTTTGGGTTCTCTGGGAGGATGTCGTAGACGACGAAGTCTATGAATGACTGTCTCTAGTCTGGTGCTTCGTCGATCATCTGGGCAGAATAACTCGCCACGAATTGAACATTGTTCGTGGGGCAGACCAGTTCATGGCCTATCACGTCAACCGAATGATGAGCTTGGTTTGGCACTGCTAAAGAAGCGGCAAGGCCTGCTAGAGCATCGGCTTCGATATTTTGGAGTCTGGGGACGTGCTAGATGAAGAATCCCTCAAACGATGAGATAATGTTGATCGCAATTTGATGGTAGGGGATCATGTCTTCATGGCGGACCTCGTATGAGCCCCGGATCTGATTGACGATTAGTTGGGAGTCGCCGTATGCTTCAAGGTATTCTACCCCCAGCTCTCTTGCCAGTTGGAGACCAATGACCAGAGCGTTATACTCGGCCACATTGTTAGAGCAGGGTTCTGTGAGGGAGTAGGCGCGATTGATCACCAGCCCAGTAGGAGAAATCAATACCACTCCGACCCCAACGACGATGTTTCCCTTGGGTCCGGTTCTTGAAGCGCCATCGAAGAACATCCGCCATATGTTATCGTGGGTGGCTGTATTCGAATCGGCGACCTCATCTGGGATCTCTTCATATATTCTGGATGACTCCGATCCTGGGTGGGCTGCCAAAAAGTCTGCCAGGGCTTGACCCTTGACAGCCTTCTGCGGGACGAAGATCATATGATAGGGGGACAGCAATATTGCCCATGTAGCGAGACGAGAGCTGAGTGCCCCTAGTTTAGTCATGAGGACTCTGAGAGGGTTGACTCGGGAGATCACATGTATGGTTTGCCCTGTGACGTAGTGCCGCGTCTTTTGAATGGCGAACACCAGGGCGAGGCATTCCTTCTCCACGGCGGTGTATCGGTGTTCTGGCCCAATCATCATTCGACTGAGGTAATATATAGCTTGCTCATGGACTGCATCGTTGTTTTGTGCCAACAAAGCACCAAGGGAGTGTTCCATTGCCCGTACGTAGAGCAGGAATGGTTTTCCAGGAACCGGGGCTACCAAAACTGGAGGATTTCATAAGTATTCTTTGATGCTGTCGAAAGCATGCTGGCATTCCTCGTCCCATACGAATGAGACTCCTTTCTTCATGTGGTGCGTGAATGGTCGGCATCGCCCGGAGAGGTTGGAAATGAACCTTCTGATGTAAGCTAGCCTTCCTTGGAGGCCTCTAAGTTCGCGGAGATTTCTCGGGGGAGCCATCTCCATGATCGCCTTTGTTTTCTCGGGATCTACATGGATACCCTTGGCAGTGATGATGAAGCCTAAGAACTTCCCGCTAGATATGCCCAGAAAGGACTTCGTGGGGTTCATCTTCAAATTGTGCGTTCGCATTAGATCGAATACCGTCTTTAGATCCTGCAGATGGTCTCCCTTGCTACGGCTTTTAACGGCTATATCGTCAACGTAGCACTCCACCGTCTTGCGTAAGTGGTCTCTAAAGATGATGCTCATGGCTCTTTGATATGTGGTGCCAACATTCTTTAAGCCGAAAGACATGACTGTGTAGCAGTACGTGCCGATCGGTGTTCGGAATGATGTATGCTTTTCGTCGTCAGGAGACATTTTGATTTGGTTGTACCCCGAGAAGCCATCCATGAATGACATGCGTTCGAAGCTGCAAGTATTGTCGATCATGATGTCTGTGATAGGAAGGGGGAATTCATCTTTGGGGCACACCTCGTTCAGGTTGCGAAAGTCGATGCAGATTCGAATCTTCCATTCTTCTTGAGGACGGGTAGTATGTTGGCGACCCAGTCTGGATGTTGCTCTTTGCGAATGAAGCCGCTGGCTATCAGTTTGTTGACCTCGGCTTCGATCGCGTCCATGATGCCCGGACGGAAGCGTCGCTGTTGCTGCTTGACTGGCTTTGCATCCGGCCGTATGTTGAGTTTGTGGAGAGCGATGTCAGGATTTAACCCTGGCATGTCTTCATAGCTCCAGGCAAACACATCAATATACTCTGTGACAAGTTCTAACAGCAACTTCCGTTCTTCGTCAGTTAGGCTTTTACTGATGAAAATCGGTTTTGAAGAAGATTCGCTGCCGAGATCCACTTGTATGACCTCATCTTCAGTAAGAGGTTCTCTCAGTTCGAACCGCTTTTCCCATTGTGCGTCCAATTGTTGGGCCCATGGCTCAAGCTCGAGGATTTCGGGGATGTCTTCGTCTTCCTCGTAAGCGTCGGCGAATGCCATGTTGACTGACATGACTTGTCTGAATACATCTCCGATGCTGGTATCTGAGTCGGAAGTTGGTGATCCGGTTGAATGTGACTGCCAGTCGCATTCTTCGTCTGAACTTTCAGGGGTCGTAGTAGGCGTTACATACCCTAACCCGCATCGAGTTTTGTTATAGTAGTTCCGTGGTTTGCCCGCCGGGGCTGGCGACTTCAAAGGTAATCGTCGTCCAGTACCGTAGTTCAATCCTGGCGTCGTCTCTAGATCATACCCCAGTTTCTGCATGAGATATTTGGATTGAGGGCTATAGAGATACAGAGGCAGTCTCCCAGCATCTGACCCGAGGTCGACTTCTTCTATGGCGAGGGAATGCGGGTTGTTCGTCCGGCCGAAGATGATCGGATGGTCTCCTCCCTCGAATATTCGGTAAGCGTCTTCTACTGGGGTAAGCTGGATCACGGTGTACACATTTGTCACCTGTGTGTGTAGGTGAGCGCCTATACCGTGTTCCATAGCATACATTGTACATAGCTTATTGAGCTCGGTGTAGTTCAAAGATAACCCTTTATTGATGAAGTAAGGTATCTTTTCTAGGAGGATTACATCATCAGTGGAGGGGACATCAGTGTGGGCAGCCACATACTTGGCTAGCTCCGGTTCCTCTTCGGCTACCCCCTGTGTGAACGAAGATTGAGAGGATGACCTGGGAAGCTTGATTGTCAGTGGTTCGGTTGATGGAGCAGAGCGTGGAGTTGTTGGCAGACTAGCGACCCCCAGTTTGGCATTTGATATGGGGCGAGGAGTGGCTGGTTCGCTAGAAGTGTCAGACCTCGCATCGGGGTGACGACTCTTTCTGGGAAGGCGTATCGTCATGGGCCTATCCGAGGGGTTGAGCTTCCTGCTTGTGGTTGGCTGACTCTTGGTAGCCTGATTGTCAGTGGCTCAGTTGTGGGTCTCGACACTTGGCCGAACCTTGGCAGCCGGATTATCATTTGCTCTTTCTGCGCTGAGAGGCTGATTGCGTCCTTCTACAGAGTGGCGGTAAGGGGTGCAGACTTGCCCGGCTTGCGAGCTTGGAGGTGGATCGTCAGGGGTCCTTCTGATCCCATGGCTATTTCGGTATGAGTTTGTGCGTCTCCTTCATCAAGATGCCTCTTCGACTTTTCGTATAAGCAGGAGTCCGAGTAGTAAGATTCGACCCCTTTGAAGGGATCGATATCAGCAAATTCTGTCTTCACGAAGCCGTGTTTGTCGACATATTTGAAGCACTGGTGTAGCGTGGAAGGCACGATCATGTAATCGTGTATCCATGGGCGCCCCAAGAGGATGTTGTAAGAAGTGTCTACATCTATGACGTAGCAGGTGACTTCGGATTGGAGGTCGCCAATTTGACACTTCAGACGAATCTTCCCAATAGGGTAGCTCCTGCCCGAATTGAAACCGCTGATGGCGGTGCTTGTAGGTGTCAGACGATGCATTGGGATGCGGAGATGATGTAGCAGACCCTTCGGGATGATGCTTATGGAAGAGCCAGGGTCAATGTGCATCTGATCCACCTTCACGTCGCCGATGTATCCCGTGTAGTATAGCGGGCGATCATGTAGGTTGGTTTTGATGAGCATGTCCTGCGGAGTGAAGACGATGTTGGGCATTGCTCCCGTGCAGGCACTGTCTTGGAGATCCACAGGTGAATCCTCCCCGGTGAGGTTGGATTGAGCCAGATAAGCATCGAGCATTTTGTAGTGCTTCGCTCAATGCAATACGAACGTCCTTGGAGAGCCTTAGGAGTTCGTATAGTAACAATTTGGCCGGAGTGTTAGCCAATTGTGCTAAGATGTCAAAGTTATAGGGCCTCTCTAGCCCTTGGGCTGCATCCTTTCGGAGGGATTTGTCGAAACGAGTCTCCTTCGGCCTAGGCTTGTCGGTCGTCGAAGGCTGAGCCGGTCCCGGAGCATCAGTTGTAGTAGGTTGATGATTTTCAGCTGGGCTGTCAACCACAGGTTGTGATTGCGCTCCGGACCACGTGACGACGGCTGTAGCTTCCTCGTTGTCTGCTGAGATTGTGTGGCAGGTCCTGATTTTTCCACTCTTCTTTCTGTTGGTGGGAGATAGCGTGGGCCGAGTTACTTCTGACACCAAATCTGGATGGACCTACATGATCTTCCCTCGTGAGGTGGTGAGAGGTACCAGACCAGCAGCCTGATCTCGGGGAGGTGGAAGATTGGTAATTTCTATTGTCGCCAAAGGGACGGGGATCACCCCGTCTTGAGTCTCCATCGGAGGGAAGTTGTCGAATTGTACGGACACCATATTGGCTGCTACGGTACCTCTTCGAAGTCGATGGCCAGAGCGTTCGAATCGATGAGGCTTTGGATGTACCGTTTTAGTTGGTAGCAGTCGTGTGTAGCGTGGTGTACATAATGGTGGTATGGCAGAACTTTGGGTTCTCCAAATCAGCCGGCCGAGGCTCCCGCCTTGGTGGAGAAAGCTGAATTCTATCTCCTTGTATGAGCATGTCCAATATAGGCTTGACGTGGCCGTCTTCGAAAGAGTAAGTGATCTGAGGCCATTGTTTGTCTGCTGGTTGTGACTCGGGCTTCTGGGCTGCGTTGGCCACCATAGCCTGCTTGCCTCTGTTGTCCCGATTGTTGGAGGGGCTACCCCTATTGTCGGTGTTGGTGCTGGGACGCTTGCCCTTGTTCTCTCCATCCGAGATATGCAACCCCAGTTGGCGAGCCTTCCTTAATCGTTCATCGGCACTTGTAGCACTGATGATAAAAGCCTTCCAGTCCTTGAATTGACTTTCGCCCATCCAGAGACTAATTGTTGGGAGCAGTCTCTTTTGGCAGATTTCAATCAAGGAAGAATCCGGATTGCCGGATGGTAACTTCATTGCGGTTTGACGAAATCGCTCAATGTAATTCCTCGTCAGCTCTTTCTCTCCTTGGACGATGTCCATGAGGGTAGACATTGTGACGTCCTGGCCTACCTCGTAGAACCTCTCCAAGAACAAGCGTTTGAAGCCAGCGAAGGAGTGGATGCAATTGTCCGGCAGGTTGCGGTACCAGTCGAAGGCGACTCCTTCCAATGCCCCGATGAATAACCGCGTGAGGATAGCGTCATCATGAGGCAGATGGTCGGTGGTGACCTCGAAGTAAGTGATGTACCGACTTGCTGAGGTCTTGCTATCATAGGGGTTGATATTGAACGGCTTATATCTTGGTGGGAATGGAACATCCCTCCATTCAGCAGGATATGGTTGCCGTATTCTGAAGTCTTGAGAGTTTTCTCGGGCGTGGAACATGGCTCGGAGATCTTGAACTTCTCTCATCTGTCGCAGTAGGAGCCGTTACTTCGGGAGGATTATTGCCCGGGTTCGGTGCCGCTGAATTTGAATCTATATTGTTTGTGGGACCCGCGCTTGTTTGGCCAGGTGTCACCCCTTGCAGAGTAGAAAGAGCCGCTTTGATCTCGTCTACAGACTTGACCAAGGCGTGCAGTATGGCCTCCAAAGTGTCGATGCATTGGCGATCACTGGAACCGCCTTGATTGTTGTTCGTCATGAATACCGTCCTTACGTGAGGAGTGACGGAAGGGACGGTGGAGGGTGTGCCCTCTGAGTCATACCCGTGCATCGAGAAATCATCGGGGTAGGTAGGAATATTCTCTTCGGGTTTGGACTCGGAAGGAACGGTACCCCCAGCTTCGGAGCTTGCTTCATCTTGAGAGTCTTGGATGTCATCGGGGACGTCGGCATCTGTTGTTCCTGACGGGAGGGTTGTTTCCCCGGGCTCATCTCCCTTAAACATCGGATTGTCGTGGATGTTCGGAGGAGTGCTACCCCCAGCTCCCTCGACCCTCAGCGGAGCGGACGACGAATCTCCCATTACAGCAGATTTTGTCTTCGAACGGGTGTGTTGGTATACTCTGGGGGAGGGTAACCGTTTAGCCGACAATTTCTTAGCTGTAGTGGTTGATATTTTCGGACTGGAGATGCTTGTCTTCTTTCCTCTCCCCTCGGCGGGGATTTTCTGCACGGAATTGCAGGAGACAACAGGAGGTGCCTCGTCCTCCGAGCTCGGATGCTGTAATCTTTGGAAGACGGACGGCCGGTCTTCCGTCACTGCCGTGTTGTTGCAGCAGTTGACGATGATCTGGGTGCAGTGACGTCCATGTGAGGACTCTTTGCACGCCGAGGCCCCTTCTCTTTTCTTGCGTTTGTGGATGATAGCCTCACGCAGGTCAGAGGAACCACTTTGTCCGTTTGCCGCTGGGGACTGGACTCGAGCGGTCCTATACAACTTCCCATTAGAGGCCAGCGTGATAATCAGCGGAACGCCCCGATAGTCGGAGGTTGGGGCAGCTGTGTGGGCTTGATGAGCCCGCGCTGCCCTAGACTTCTTCTTCTTAGCACTTGTGGGTGCATAATAAGAAGAGTCCAAGTTGAATACCACAGAGTCTGGCTTATCATCCAGAGAATCATCAGGGTTTGGACCGTACGAGAGACGGTCGAAAACTGATCGAGAGGAGCATGGAGCGGATGCTATGCGGTTAGGATTGGAAACCGTACAGGCTGTCTGCATACGGTTGTCTTCTGCCGTCGGATGAGTTCTTATGCGGCTAGGAGTCACGACCGTGCAGGCTGACCGCATACGGTTGGCATCTGTGGCCGATGGGTTTTTTGCAAACGATTGACTTTGATAGCCGCATGAGTCTCATCCATACGGTCGGCAACTGTAGCCGCATAAGTTATGCGGCTGACAGATGTGGCCGCATGAGTTTTCTTCATGCGGTTGGCGGATGTAGCCGCATGGGCTTTCTCCCTGTGGCTAATACCCTTCTGTGGCTCGGATCGCGCAGAGTTCCTCTTTGCCCCTGCAAGTCCAGCATCATAGTGTTTTCTTCTGCCGGACTTGGGGACAGCAGAGTTGTCTACGGTCCGAAGTGGGGCCGCAGGAGAGTCCTTCTCGCCGTCTTGAGCCACAGAGGGTATCCCTTCGAGGGCTTGAGGAGGAGCAAATAATTTTGGCCTCCACTCTTTACGAGCCTTCGCGGTACGGGTGCGCTTCTGGACCGGGCCAGCGCTGCCTTCAGAGAGCATCTCTTCGAACGCATGTTGGTCGAAGCGGACGACCATCTTCTGTTGTGTGGAGCCAAGTTTGGCTGCATCCGATTGTGTCACCAACTCCTCAGCCGTGGAGAAGTTAGTCCCCAGTAGAGTCGCCATCGTGTCTGCCATAAAATATAAAAGAACAGAACAATTATCGGAGGACCGAACTTTTACTTCACGTTACAGACTCGCTTGTACAAAGAAAGCCTAGGGACGAAAACCTAGGTACAGCAGTCTAAGTACAATTATTTATTTTTAATTCTGGGGGGTGACGATAGAGGCTCGGGAAAGCGACGGCCGCTCTGCCTTACTCCTTGGACGATCGGTATGTAGCCTTGGCTCGTGGAAGATCTGCTTGGCGTGGACGAAGAAATGCTCTTCTTGCTCTCCTCGTGTTGCTCTCCCGGCTTCTCTCTCTCTGTGGTTATCGAAAAGGGGGGAACTCTCTCTGTATATCTATCTCTTTTTTTTATACTTTTGTTGCCGGGGGTTCTGTGCAAAGAAATGATGCTAGCTATTTATAAGAGTGGGGTGTGATCATTAGGGTTAGCTAATGATCATTTGTTTGGAATGTTGGTGCTCCTTCAATCTATCTGAACCCTTGATCCTGATTACAATGAATCTAGGCCATTAATGCATATAGCACCGAATCTTGTGAGCAATTAATGTTAACTGCTTTAAATCTTCATGATTGATTATACCAATGTCCGATTGCTCGCCACGTGTCCCATTGGCTTGATGATAAATGATATGCCCTGATCTCAGTAATTATGATGATGATGTCAAATATATTTGTTGGGATTCGGTTAAATCCTTGATTGATCCGATGCCACGTGTTTTAATTGTGCGTCCTGCCAGAGCCGCATGGGATAGGCAAGACTTGAACCGCAGGGAGATAATCTTCATGAGCCATATGGGACAGTGCTTTATTGAGCCGCAGGGGATAAACTCTCAATGAGCCGCATATGCATAATCTCTACGAGCCGTATAAGCTAGCATTGTATTAAGCCGCATGGACTGGGTTCTCGGTGGGCCGCATATGGCTGATTTCTGCTGGCCATATAGGGTGACATTTTAGTGAGCCGCATGAAGCTGTTCCCCATTTAAGCCACATGAGACGTGCCACGTGGCAATCTAGGACTTCTGTCGGATCGGGTCAGAGATTTTCTTCTTTTCCCGAAGAGTCTGTCATTATGGCAGAACCATTATGACGCTTTATGTCAGAGCCGTCACGGTCGTCGAGTCGTGTCAGGGCATTAAATGAGGCCACTACTCAAATGGCCAACTGTAGGGAAGGATCCCAAGGGGGGGATGTGGCGTCGATCGGGCCGCATATTCCTGCTAAACCGCATATACTCCCGAGCCGCATGAGACTGAGAGTCTTCTTTGAATCGTGTAAGGCAGCTCCTGCATGAGCCGCATGGGCTTCTTCCCAGAGCCGTATGGACCATTACTCTGATATTTTTCATGCTTCTACACCCGATGCTGACCTGCTGGAGCCCTGGCTCCTCCTCCTTGGCCTGCTCGTACTAAGCGGCACTCCCTCATCTGGTGGTCTGCTGAACCACACTTAGGCACTGGCCCAGCCTCCTCCGGCACTCATTGGTGACATGCCCGGGCTTCTTGCAATAGGCACAAGTTGCACTCTGCCTCTGTCCCTGCTGGTGCTGCCTCGGCTGCTGCTGCTGAGGGGCTGGCCTCTGCTAAATCTGCTGCGGCTGAAACTGCCTCAGCTGCTGATGCTGAAAGTGCGGCCTCTTGGCCGGTCCTCCCCTACTGCTGCCTCCCTAGGAGTCTCGTCCCCTCTTGAGCCTAAGCTCAAGATCATCCTCTGCAGCTAGTGCGTCCACCAGTATCTCCTCAAATGTAGTACTGCGGGTGTAGGACTTAACCTCCTTTACCAAGCCCTTCCGGAACCTCCGGTCCTTCGTCGTCTCCGACAAGTCCTCTACAAATCTGCTCAGGTAGCAGAACTCTCCTGCATATTCCTCCACAGACTGACTCCCCTGGACTAGGGCCTCGAACTGAGTCTCGAGGGCTCCCAGCGCTGCCTCCGGGAAGAACTTCTCCTTGAACAGCTTCTTGAATGCTGCCCAAGTCTGTCCTGCTGTGCCGACCCTCGGGTCGGTCTGGTACCATGTACGGGCCAGATCCTGCATCATACTGGCCGCTGCCTCTATCTGGAGCCTCGTCGGAATCTCTGCCAACCTGAAGATCTCCTCCATGTGCTCGATCCACTCATCGGCATACAGGATCCCCTCTGTCCCTCGGAAGTCTCTCGGGTGCATCTTCTGGAAGTCCTGGATGCCTTTCTCCCATGGCTGGTGCGGCTGCTGGACTGCTGCTGGCTGAGCCACGACTCTCTCCACTGCTGTCACTGCCAGCTCAATGCTTCGAGTGAGCTCTGTCGTCTGCCTCTGCTGCTGAGTCTGCTGACCCTCCATGTACTGCCTGAAGAAGGCCAACAGCTGAACGGCGTCAACTGTCCCTGCAGGTGGCTGCTGGTAAGGATCCTCTGGGAAAACCGGGTCCTACCTCCGAGCCGGTGGATGCATGTCCACTGCTGCGGCTGCCGAGGTCTCAACACGAGCTGAGGTGGCAGGAGCTGCAGTCCCCTGGCCTCGCCGTGCTGGCTGGGAGGTAGCAGTCCCCTCCACAGCACTCCCATGGATGGTGTCACGACCCGCACCCTGATTAGGGGCACGAAAAGCGGTTACGTCCAGCCTACGCCACAGTATCGGCGGTAGAACGCTGTATATAGGGTCTGTAAATACTACGACTAAAACAGATAAATGTACCTGTACAGTATATACACTCCGAACGGAGGAACAAAGCAATACTGTCTCAATCACATAAATCAAAACTAAGGTGGAAAGCATGGAAAAGAGATATGATAGATAAAACAAGGAACGAGTCCAGAAATATCCACAAGTCACAGCTAACACAAAATCCAAAGTCTCAGAATAATAATAAGTATAAAGATACTACAACAGAAAAGAACTAGCTGGCTCGTAGGCCAGGCAAACCTAACTAAAGCTAGGCTACTCGGGATGAGCAAAATCAAGAGGCTCTACCACTAAGCCCCTGTCTAGGTCAAGTCCATCAGACTCTATCCCGTAGTAAGTCGGACAATCAGCCTCTAAGTCATCTGTAAAATTTTGTCAACGTATCCTGTCAGAAAAATGAGCAAGTACAAACACCAACAGCAGTTCCATATGAGTTGAGAAATACTATAAGAGACGGCATAATGGAATACACGACAAAGATATAAGTGACATGGAAACCATTTGAAAGCCGAGTTACAACCCTTAAACCAAACAAGGACCGGGGTTGTAACCCTTCTTTCAAACAGAACTTAGTTAAAATATGGTACAGTAAAAGCAGGTAGAGCATGTGAGAAATGAATCATAACATGATGAAAAGTACAGTAAGTAAAGCTGAACTGGAATATAAGATATAGCAATAATGTAAAATGTGATTTGAATTATTAGAGCAATATGTGATCGGCTAGGGAATCATGGTAGGGTTATCCACTTGGCCCGACAATCACATGAAAATCTGGAAAGGGTCATGCCGGCCAACCTGGATAACATGGACATGGAGTATCTGCTACACCCTACGTGAGGTGAGGGTGGCGCTAGCAAAATAGTGACATGGGGCTTTGATCACATATCCCCTAATAATTCCCCCATCCCCGAATAGTATCACGGATCCGGACATAACACGTCATGACACGGGACTTAAAAGCAGGTGATCAGCCCACTCCCAAGTCCATGTCTATACAAGTACAAGAACACAGAAATATCACATACTCATATACCAAGGGAGACAAGGAATAACATCTCATGACTGGATCCGACGTATACTAGTCCGTGAACCGTCGTGTCGGGAATCATGTAAAACACTATAACTGAATCGGATATAGTAGATATCAAGACAATGAAAACTATCAGTGAATGTACTCACCTGTGGTCCTGAGCTGATAGGGTGAACAGACGCTCAGAGTGATCACAGACCTAAAATAAGATACTATGAGTCAAACAGGACTAAATACTGAAAAAGAAAACTAATACAAGCCATGAATGCAAGTCTAAGTCAAAACTAGGTCAATCTAGGTCAAACTGAGTCATACTAGGGCATACTGGTTCATACTAGGTCATACTAGGTTACTGGGAGTCATTCCAAGTCAAACTAGGTCAATCGGGATCAACGGTTGACTTACAGTTGACTTTTGGTCAAAAAGTCAACTCTGGTCAACTCTGGTCAATACTAAGTCAACCCTGGGTCAAACTAGTCTAATGTTGATCAACTATTGACTTTCAGTCAACTGGTCAACTCTGGGTTGGTTTCGGTCAAATCGGGTCGCTTAAAGGCTAAGTTTGACCTTCGGTTGACTTTTGTTAACTTTTGGTCAAAACGGTCAACCGACGTCAAAACTAGTCTTAGAGTACCATATTTGATCATTACCAACCACGGGGATCAAGTTCTAACACCATCTTAGACTTCTAACACCAATATCTCATTTCTAGGCAAAACTAGCATTTACCCTTCTAAGGTAAATCCCGATACCTTGCCAAAACCAAAGGAAACCCCACAAATACCTATGATACTAGCCTAGGCTCCTTAGGGTAGCTAGATATCAACCTATCTAAGGTTTACCTACCAAGAAATTGGGGTATCCTAAGCATCTAGGCCATCTTACGACACATGTTAGCCCTTTACCCATTACCTTGCCTATATCATGAATTTACCCTTTTCATTACCCCACTCACCAACACCACTCACTCTCACATGATACCACACTCTAATAGGCCTCTCTATAGGTCTCCTAATAGGTTTTCTACTAGTTTAGACAATAGACTACCTATGGGTACTAAACTATACTCAAAACATCTCACAAAACACTCACACACATCTCACAACACACCTACACACACATGGCTAAACATGGACAGATTTTGTGGACTTGGTGGACTGATTTTTGTGGTGATTAGGAGCTGTCATTTTGGGTTGGAAAGTGGACCTAACTATAGGTGAATTGGTGGCTAAGAAGGGTGGAAGTTTGAGTGGTTTTGGATGGGTTTTAAGGGGCTTTATGGACCAATTTATGTGGGGCAAAGTGGGGGCTGTTTTAGGTGTTTTGGGGGCTGTCAAATACTCTCCTAGCTGCTGAAATTTCAGCAGTAAAACACCCCTAATAACACCCCACAAACTCATCTCTACAACTCCCCTCTATCACAAATAAATACACAAACACCACCACTACTCCAACACCAACACCAACACCAACACCAATACCTCACCAAAACCAACCCCAACACCTCACTAATAGGCCGGCCATGGCTGTCCATATTTGGACACACAACCACATCACAACACATCACAATATAACCCCCAATAATTATATAAGCCATATATATATATACATCTATATATATATATATAGAAATATATATATATATAACCACATATATATATAAACAAATAAAAGAATGAAAATGATACATTAAGATACATGAACAAACTCATTCTCTAACAAGCAAAAATCTGGAATATAATGAAGAACAACACAAAATAAATATTAAAATAATATCCATGTGTCCAAAAGAGGGTTTTTCCTATTGGGACACAAACCTACAAGTTGGACACTCCTAGAAATGTCCAAAGGACACAAAAATGGTCTCAAATGATGGCACCACCATGGGAATCATCATGAAGGGTTTCCTACATGATCTACATGAGAAAAGAAATGGGTTTGGAGAAGGATTCATCTTGGTTGGAGGAGGAAAATCAATGGAAGCATCAAAAAGTGGATGGAGCCTTTGGAGAAGAAGAAGAAAAAGTGGATTGGAATAAAATGGAATGGTTTTCTCTCTCCTCCCTATCCCCTCATGATGTGGCCGGCCACATGGTGGTTTTCCCCCCTTTTGTCCTATATGGATAATTACAAGTTTGCCCTCCAAAGGTTAAAATAGCTAATAAATAGGAAATAGTTAAACCGGGGGTAGTTTAGTCAAACCGAAACCACTAATCTCTAACTAAAATTAACCAAAATAATTAGTCTAGTCTCTAACCAAAATATCTAACATATGGGCCATGGCTAACTAGTGTGTGGGCCCGCTAAGGTCAAAATACCCCGGGTCCCCGAAACAAGTCAAAACAAGTCGGAATGAGTCGAAATTCGAACCCGATTCAAATATCCCCAAAATAATGCAATAAATAAATAAATAATTTCAAAATAATTTTTAAAGTGGAAAATGACAAAAATACCCCTGTTTCTAGAAACTGGGGGTGACAAATCTATCCACCTTAAAAAAAAATTTCGTCCTCGAAATTAAAACCAAACAATAGTAAAATTTCAAATTCACAAGTCATAGCTAAAATTTTAAAATGATTAAATTCTCAAAATCAAAATAGGAATTAAATGACTAAATTTATAAAATTTAGAATTACTCTCAAACATGAGTCTATCCACCATAAAAGAATCAACCAAAAACTTAAAACGAAGCAAACACACAAAACAACAAAAATCATGCAATTTTCGATAGTCGTACGCGTCTGTCCAATCATCATGATACCCAGAATCTCCGTCATACCAGTGAGCAAGGCTACGATAATCACAGAGTCCTCAACTACGGTACAAACCCCTAGAATCATGGTATTTAAAATTTTCGCATGCCGCTAGCTTGGCAGCGAAAACCTTAAATTCCCACGCCCTAGAAATACGTCCATAGTCCGACTATATGTCCTCACTCTGCCTGCTAGCATGACTCTAGAGGATTCTAAAATCTCATAATCGAGGCGACCTAGCCCATACGACTTATCTCAAAAATATCACATCACAAGAATAAACTTTCATCAAACAGACAAGGAACAGATGGAATCGAAATTCAAGACAGTTTATAAGGAAGCAAATGCGGAATGAGATTTGAAAGATTGGAACCTGCTATCTGCTCCGCCACTGCCTGAGTGGGCTCAACTATCATGGCGAATGCACGCCCCTGCTGGCCTCCTCTAGCCTGCTGCACGCCGTCCTGGTCTCTTCGGATTCCACTTGTGTGGCAATCCCTCAGCTGGTGGTCAGGCGCCCCACAGTACAAGCAGACACCCAATCTCTTCCTACAAACCTCTCGAGTGTGCCCTGGCTTCCCGCAGAAGGTGCACTGTATAGCTGGCCTCTGACCCCGACCCTGGTACTGCTGGGCACGTGCCGGTGCCTGCTGGAACTGCATCTGAGGCTGCTGCTGCTGGAACTGCCTCTGCTGAGGATGTGGGCGCTTCGCTGGCCCCGCACTCGAACTGGCTCCCAAAGCATCACTGCTCCTCTTCGGCTTGAGGCCGAAGTCCTCCTCCGCAATCTGAGCCTCCATCAAGATCTGCTCAAATATCGCGTCTCATCGCCCAGATGTGCGAGTGCGCACTGCATGGATGAGACCCCTCCTGAACTTCCGGGCCTTGCACCCCTCATCCTGAACCAAACTCGGTGCAAACCTGCTCAGGCAAAAAAACTCAGTTGCGTACTCGTCGACCGACGAGCTCCCCTGCTCCAGACTGGCAAACTGCCCCTCCAAAGCTGTCAAGGCTACATCTGGGTAGAACTTCACCTTAAAGAGTTTCCTGAAGTCCTCCCAAGATATACCTCTAACCGACGCACGCGGATCCGTGCGGTACCATGTCAGCGCTATGTCGAAGAACTGGCTCACTGCAGAAGTCACCCACAGACCTCTCGGGACCTCTGCCAACTCCAGACTTCGCTGGACATCCTCTAGCCAGTCGTCCGCGTATAGGATACCCTCGGTACCCTTGAACTCCCGTGGGTTCATCTTCCTGAAGTGGAGGTACGTTCCGGGCCTCCCCTGGCCCTGCTGCTGTGCTGGTGCTCCTTCAACTGTAGCCGGTGCATCTCTCTCTACTGCTGCCATGGCTAACTGATGGGAGTTCTCCATCGTCTGCCTCAGCACCTCTGTCTGGCGCTGCTGCGTCTGCAACATCTGCTGCAGAAGGGCCATCATCCCCTGGGTGTCTGTCGGTAGCTGAGGCGGCAGTGGAAGAATGTCTGGAATGACCATGGACGGTCTCGCTGCTGGAGGTGGAAGACCTTCTGAAATCGTCGCTGCTGGTGCTCCCGCCGGAAGGGCAGGAACTGACGTGGCTGCTCCCTGAACTGCAGCTCCTCCAGCTGGAGGTGGAAGACCTCCGGGAACTGCCGCTGCTACTCCTGCCTGAAGGGCAGGGACTGAGACTACTGCTCTCTCGACTGCTGCTCACGTAGCCGGAGGTGGAAGACCTCCCAGATCTGACCTCTCTGGAACTGTACTGGGCCCTGCTGCCTGAGAACGAGTCACTGTCATCCTGAAGATGAATTGAACCCAAGAGATCAATATGGCACAAGATAAGATATTATCAAAGGAGGACAATTGAATTCAAATACAAGAAGAGTTGTCATGGTAATCAAAAGATCAGAATTTTCCTAAAACGTGATTGAGTAACTCCTACCATACCCTAGATCCTACATCCTAGACGCAGGCTCGTAATTAGTACTCTAAGTCGAGCACCATTACGAGATCGCACTATTTGCGACTCAGACCTGCATGGGCCACCACAAAAATGTGTCACGACCCGCACCCTGATTAGGGGCACGAGAAGCGGTTACGTCCAGCCTACGCCGCAGTATCGACAGTAGAACGCTGTATATAGGGTCTGTAAATACTACGACTAAAACAGATAAATGTACCTGTATAGTATATACACTCCGAACGGAGGAACAAAGCAATACTGTCTCAATCACATAAATCAAAACTAAGGTGGAAAGCATGGAAAAGAGATATGATAGATAAAACAAGGAACGAGTCCAGAAATATCTACAAGTCACAGCTAACACAAAATCCAAAGTCTCAGAATAATAATAAGTATAAAGATACTACAACAGAAAAGAACTAGCTGGCTCGCAGGCCAGGCAAACCTAACTAAAGCTAGGCTACTCGGGATGAGCAAAATCAAGAGGCTCTACCACTAAGCCCCTGTCTAGGTCAAGTCCATCAGACTCTATCCCGTAGTAAGTCGGGCAATCAGCCTCTAAGTCATCTGTAAAATTTCGTCAACGTATCCTGTCAGGAAAATGAGCAAGTACAAACACCAACAGCAGTTCCATATGAATTGAGAAATACTATAACAGACAGCATAATGGAATACACGACAAAGATATAAGTGACATGGGAACCATTTGAAAGCCGAGTTACAACCCTTAAACCAAACAAGGACCGGGGTTGTAACCCTTCTTTCAAACAGAACTTAGTCAAAATATGGCACAGTAAAAGTAGGTAGAGCATGTGAGAAATGAATCATAGCATGGTAAAAAGTACAGTAAGTAAAGCTGAACTGGAATATAAGATATAGCAATAATGTAAAATGTGATTTGAATTATTAGAGCGATATGTGATCGGCTAGGGAATCATGGTAGGGTTATCCACTTGGCCCGACAATCACATAAAAATCTGGAAAGAGTCATGTCGGCCAACCTGGATAACATGGACATAAAGTATCTGCTACACCCTACGTGAGGTGAAGGTGGCACTAGCAAAATAGTGACATGGGGCTTTGATCACATATCCCCTAATAATTCCCCCATCCCCGAATAGTATCACGGATCCGGACATAACACGTCATGACACGGGACTTAAAAGCAGGTGATCAGCCCACTCCCAAGTCCATGTCTATACAAGTACAAGAACACAGAAATATCACATACTCATATACCAAAGGAGACAAGGAATAACATCTCATGACTGGATCCGACGTATACTAGTCCGTGAACCGTCGTGTCGGAAATCATGTAAAATACTATAACTGAATCGGATATAGTAGATATCAAGACAATGAAAACTATCAGTGAATGTACTCGTCTGTGGTCCTGAGCTGATAGGGTGAACAGACGCTCAGAGTGATCACAGACCTAAAATAAGATACTATGAGTCAAACAGGACTAAATACTAAAAAAGGAAACTAATACAAGCCATAAATGTAAGTCTAAGTCAAAACTAGGTCAATCTAGGTCAAATTGAGTCATACTAGGGTATACTGGTTCATACTAGGTCATACTAGGTCACTGGGAGTCATTCCAAGTCAAACTAGGTCAATCGGGATCAACGGTTGACTTACAGTTGACTTTTGGTCAAAAAGTCAATTCTGGTCAACACTGAGTCAACCCTGGGTCAAACTAGTCTAATGTTGACCAACTATTGACTTTCAGTCAACTGGTCAACTCTGGGTTGGTTTCGGTCAAATCGGGTCGCTTAAAGGCTAAGTTTGACCTTCGGTTGACTTTTGTTGACTTTTGGTCAAAACGTTCAACCGACGCCAAAACTAGTCTTAGAGTACCATATTTGATCATTACCAACCACGGGGATCAAGTTCTAACACCATCTTAGACTTCTAACACCAATATCCCATTTCTAGACAAAACTAGCATTTACCCTTCTAAGGTAAATTCCGATACCTTGCCAAAACCCAAGGAAACCCCGCAAATACCCATGATACTAGCCTAGGCTCCTTAGGGTAGCTAGATATCAACCTATCTAAGGTTTACCTACCAAGAAATTGGGGTATCCTAAGCATCTAGGCCATCTTACGACATATGTTAGCCCTTTACCCATTACCTTGCCTATATCATGAATTTACCCTTTTCATTACCCCACTCACCAACACCACTCACTCTCACATGATACCACACTCTAATAGGCCTCTCTATAGGTCTCCTAATAGGTTTTCTACTAGTTTAGACAATAAACTACCTATGGGTACTAAACTACACTCAAAACATCTCACAAAACACTCACACACATCTCACAACACACCTACACACACATGGCTAAACATGGACAGATTTTGTGGACTTGGTGGACTGATTTTTGTGGTGATTAGGAGCTGTCATTTTGGGTTGGAAAGTGGACCTAACTATAGGTGAATTGGTGGCTAAGAAGGGTGGAAGTTTGAGTGGTTTTGGATGGGTTTTAAGGGGCTTTATGGACCAATTTATGTGGGGCAAAGTGGGGGCTGTTTTAGGTGTTTTGGGGGCTGTCAAATACTCTCCTAGCTGCTGAAATTTCAGCAGTAAAACACCCCTAATAACACCTCACAAACTCATCTCTACAACTCCCCTCTATCACAAATAAATACACAAACACCACCACTACTCCAACACCAACACCAACACCAACACCAACACCAATACCTCACCAAAACCAACCCCAACACCTCACTAATAGGCCGGCCATGGCTGTCCATATTTGGACACACAAGCACATCACAATACATCACAATATAACCCCCAATAATTATATAAGCCATATATATATATACATCTATATTTTTTTTTTTTATAGAAATATATATATATATATAACCACATCTATATATATATAGAAATATATATATATATAACCACATATATATATAAACAAATAAAAGAATGAAAATGATACATTAAGATACATGAACAAACTCATTCTCTAACAAGCAAAAATCTGGAATATAATGAAGAACAACACAAAATAAATATTAAAACAATATCCATGTGTCCAAAAGAGGGTTTTTCCTATTGGGACACAAACCTACAAGTTGGACACTCCTAGAAATGTCCAAAGGACACAAAAATGGTCTCAAATGATGGCACCACCATGGGAATCATCATGAAGGGTTTTCTACATGATCTACATGAGAAAAGAAATGGATTTGGAGAAGGATTCACCTTGGTTGGAGGAGGAAAATCAATGGAAGCTTCAAAAAGTGGATGGAGCCTTTGGAGAAGAAGAAGAAAAAGTGGATTGGAATGAAATGGAATGGTTTTCTCTCTCCTCCCTATCCCCTCATGATGTGGCCGGCCACATGGTGGTTTTCCCCCCTTTTGTCCTACATGGATAATTACAAGTTTGCCCTCCAAAGGTTAAAATAGCTAATAAATAGGAAATGGTTAAACCGGGGGTAGTTTAGTCAAACCGAAACCACTAATCTCTAACTAAAATTAACCAAAATAATTAGTCTAGTCTCTAACCAAAATATCTAACATGTGGGCCATGGCTAACTAGTGTGTGGGCCCGCTAAGGTCAAAATACCCCGGGTCCCCGAAACAAGTCAAAACAAGTCGGAATGAGTCGAAATTCGAACCTGATTCAAATATCCCCAAAATAATGCAATAAATAAATAAATAATTTCAAAATAATTTTTAAAGTGGAAAATGACAAAAATACCCCTGTTTCTAGAAACTGGGGGTGACAGATGGTACGCTGCTAGTCTCTACCATCCTGAAGATAGACAAACAAGAGTATCAATTTCTGAGAAAGAAGCGATATAACAAAGGCGGACAATTATAATTCAAAGGATCAGCTGACAATAAGAATTTAGATGGCAATAAAGAAATTTTCCTAATGTGATTGAGTACCTAAAAAAAAAATTATATCCTATATCCTATAGCAGGCTGCAGTGATACTCTAGTTCGAGTACCACCACACTTCTAGTCTAGACCTGCATGGGTCACCACTAAAAAACGTGTCACGACCCGCACCCTAGAGTAAGGGCACGAGACGTGGGTACGTCCAGCCTACGCCGCAGTGTCGACGGTAGAACGCTGTCCTAGGTCACAAACATCTAACAACATATCTCTAAGCAGTTTATACTCCCCGAATGGGGGTGACATAGCAATAGTAAACTCAATCACAACTAAGGAAGAGATAGCACGATATGAAATAGAACTCAAGGAATAAAATAGATAAAACAGTCTAAGATAAACCCAACAATATCCAACAGTACAAGGTTTCAGATGAAAGAATATATACAACTCATAACTCCAATAAAGTCTAACTAATACATGTCTCAAGACTACAAAAAAAGATAAGCCTAACTAATCTAAACTAGGCAGTCGGGGGAATATCCTAAGCTACTGCTGGATCCTCCTGGGAGTCCAGCTCAAAGGTGTCATCTAAAGCTGCCCCATAGTAGGTGTCCAGGCAAGCCTCCTCCTCGTCCTCTGTAATATTTTCAACAGGTCCAGTCAGGACAGGAGCGAACACAGTACATCTCAACAATTCATAGCAGGTTAGAAAATATAAACATGCAGTAAAGTAAGATACAGGTACTGAAAGAAGTGCAGTATAAAAAAACGGAGAGAGAACTGTAAAAGAAATATCTACTATACATAAAGAACTAGCAGCGACTAGTGAGTTAGAGTACAATATGAACATGTAAATGGCCTGGGATGATTCTGTGAAGACACTACGGAATGATTCAATGAAGATACTACTGGTGTATTATTCACATGTCTACTTCTACTCCCCCGTACCCCCAATCAATACACAAGGATCCAGCCAGGTTATGTTATATGATTCCATGCATGGCCCCCGAAGGGTACATGGATGTCCCATAAATGGGGAGTCTGGGGGTTACCCAACTATGTAAGATTCAAGAGACTATGTGATCATGAGGGTACATGTCACAAGTAATCAAGTGAACCAAGAAGCATAGTGATACGCTATGTAAGTGAAACGCACAGAACACGTAGTACCCGATGCTCCCTAAGGATAACATCTCAAGAAAAGATTCATATAGTACCAATCCGTGTGACCGTCGTGACAGTACAAGTAACATAATCTACTGCAGAAAATAATTCTAAGCAAGATATGAAATGATCAGAGAATGTACTCGCCTGTATCTGAGTGTCCAATATGAAACGTACTGTCCAAGGAGTGGTGTCTGGCTCCTAATCAGAACAGCACAAGTCACAACAAGTCCAGAATAGTAAAATGAAGTCCTACTATGCATTCTACATGATTCTAGGTCAAACTAGGCCAAAGTCAACTCTTGGTCAACTTTGGTCAACCCTAGAAGTCCACTAGGTCAACCAAGTCTAATTTAGGTCAACTAGTCTACCCTAGACTACATTAGTCTATATTAGTCTAAACAAGTCAATTCCTGCATTTAAACCTATCACTCTATATATATATATATATATATATATATATATATTTTATATATATATATATATATATATATATATATATATATATATATATATATATATATATATATATATATTGAAGTCTAAGCATACCACAATATGTTCATCACACTACACAAATATAAAAAAATAAAAATAAATATATATATATATATATATATATATATATATATATATATATATATATATATATATATATATATATATATATATATATATATATATATATATATATATATATATATATATATATATATATATATATATATATATATATATATTGAAGTCTAAGCATACCACAATATGTTCATCACACTACACAAATATGCACATTCATTACTCTACACATTATACACATCCTATATAACCCTAGGCTAAGTATAACCCTAATAATCATTAAACTAAAAACATAGAAATATATATATACACTCATACATTAGGACTTATCATCTAATCTAGGAATATACCTAGAGGCTATCCATGAGACATCTCATAACACATAGGTACATATGTGTACACAATATACATAAACATTTCACACACATACATATATGGATATTCATATATACTATATATATACATGTGCATAAAGAGAGAGGGAAGGCATGAGTGTAGCAATGTGTGTGAGGGTTCATGTGTGTGAATGTAATTGGGTGTGGTGTGTCTAGATAGGCTGTGACAGGAATTCAGAGAGTGGCCTGTGTGTATGTGATGGTGTATGATGTATACATATGAAGGCAAGGTATGTGTGTGGTAGAATAATGTGCAGGAATACCAAAACAGTGAAAGGGAGAGAGGACAGTGTGTGTAATGTAAAACAGTGTCAAAATAGTGTCATGTGTGTGTGTATGGAAGCCAACAGGGTGATGTGTGAGGTGTACAGGAATTACATATATATGCAGGAAAATCAAACAGTGAAGAGAAAAGGAAAACAGTTAATACCAATCTCAGGTTTTTAACTATCATTCAAAACTAAGAATGCCCAACTATTCTAGGTTAATAAACTATCAATAATGAAACTAATGACAGGTAAACCCATGTTCAGCCATAAGTAAATAGTTAACACTTGAATTTAAAACAGGACATTAGTTAAATAGTGTGGGAAAAGAGTTCTAATTGAAGAACACAATATCAGTTAAGAAGAAAAGGGGGATCAATCCATTGCCCCAACAATTCTAGTTTTCACACAACCAAAATCACAGATTCTATATCAAGAAAACTCAGTTTTCGAAGGACACTTAAATCAGTAAACAATCCTAATGATTTCACAGTTTTAGACAACACTGTTATCACCTCAAGATTCAATGAACACCAAGAATAGTTCAAAAACCTTTCCCACATTCATCCACTGGCACACACTTAGAAAATACATAGGGGTACCACATTAAGGTTGTAATACATGTAATTAACAGCATGTAATGGATTTAATTAATGGCAAAACTCATTTTAGTATGCTGGAATTATGACAGGGAAAAAGAGTATCAGTTAACATAGGTTAAATGAGAATTTGAATAGGAAAAACTAAAAAATCATGAATCTAATAGTTGTAATTGAAAGCAAACCCTTGTGCACAACCCCACGTATCCATTTCGTGTCACCCTGGCCTGACACGACGTGTCCAGATCAGAGAACTCAAAATAACACACACAGTGAAATATCAGTGCACTGTATCGTGCATACGTGCACTTGTGTCGTGTGCACGACACAAGACATGAGGGAATCTCGTGGTCATACACAGGGGTACCCTACCTATAGGGCTACCTCATGGGCCCACTGGCCTGTGTCCACAACGTGTCAGTGTCGGACACGAGGCCCGTATCAGTGGCCAAAAACTCGTGTGCACTGACAGTGCAAAAATACGTGCACAGTCGATTCCTACCTAGACACGACACGGGGACACATGGGGCTTGACATACGGGGTGTCAGTCATGGCCCCATGCCACGTGTCAAGTCTCGTGTCCAAACAATACGTGTCGTGTCCGCTACAGACCCCAATAGGCAGGGGAGCACTGTAGCGGTGCGCGCGGTCGTGTGCGACGCGTGTCCACCACATCGAATCCGACACAAATGACACGACACTAACATACAAGAACAGAAATCAACAGGCCAGATCAAAACCATATTTTCTATTTAAAAATATTGAACAAACACGATCGAAATGCCCTTTGAGGCATTTCGTCGAACACCTAGTCCTAGCTCTGATACTTATCCAGAATGGACACGAAACCTCCAATACCCGATACGAAAACTATCCAGACCTTAGGGGGACCCTTAGGGCTTCCTATTTATGAAGACTAAATGAAAATCTATGGAGATTTGAGGGAGTTACCTCTTGATGAACCCCCAATGGAAAAGTCCTCTTTCTAGCTCCTTGCTTGGTATCCCAATCCAATCAAAACAAATCCAAACTGAACCAAGGTTCCAAAATCAGCAAGAACAACAGTATTAGAAACTAATGCAACTAGTTTGGGGAATTTAGGACCTAAAATGGATTTATTATGAATTTATTAAGGTAAGAACTCACCTCTTCTTAGAACTTTGGATAAACCCTAAAAGAGGCTAGCCCTAAAATCTAGGAGGGACTTTATAGTGGGGGAATCCCTAGGTTATCCCTAAGTGACCGGCCATGTTGGGTTAGGGTAGGGTTTGAGCTAGGTTAACTAGTCCTATTGAGTTTAGTCACAAAATGACTTGTAAAACCACAAGCCATTTATCAAATCACTTGATTCCTAAATTCCTAATTCAATTTCTAATGAATCAATGACTACTAACTTAAGTCATACTAGGTTAGACTAGAGTCACTTGACCTAACCAAGCCCAACTAACTAGGGTTAGCTCCTAGGTTGGTCTACAAGGGTCAACACTAGTCAAAAATTAAACTAGTCCAAACAATTCCAAATTAATTCCTAAAAATTCCCATAAATTCTAATTAATTCTAATAAATTTAAAATACCCCAAAAATGACAAAAATATCCTCACACTAGAAATGTGGTAGTGACAAATCTACCCTCCTTAAAAGAATTTCATCCTCGAAATTGAAAGGCGAAATGCAACTGATGAGAAGGATAGAAAGTATACCTCAAGGTCCAAAAAGATAGGGGTACCGCTCGCGCATCTCATCCTCCCGCTCCCAGGTAAACTCTCCTGGAGAATGATGCCTCCATGCGACGCGTACCAAAGGTATCACCTGGTTCCTCAGAACCTTCTCCCGTCGATCCAGAATCTCCACTGGCTACTCTGGATAGCTGAGAGAAGGACCCACCTCAATCTCCGAATGATCGAGCACATGGCTAGGGTCAGCCACGTACCGTCTCATCTGTGATACATGGAATACATTGTGGACCCCCACAAGTGCAGGCGACAAGTCTAGCCTGTAAGCCACGTCATCGACTATCCCGCTGATAACGAAAGGGCCGATGAAGCGCAGGCTAAGCTTTCCGCCTCCACCAAAACGTATCGTACCACGAGTCGGAGATATCCTCCAAAAAACCTGGTCTCCGACATAATCACAAGCAAGGTCTCAATTAATTATAAAAAACAAATATGATCAAAATCACAAACAACAACCTAAATCTAATCATACTCTAATCTGTACCTCAAACTCCAAGGGCCTCCGGTGGCTATCGGCCCAGTGCCGATGTCTGTCCTGTGCCACACGAAGTCTGTCCCTGATGAGCTTCACCTTCTCGGCCGCATCAACAACCATCTCTGGCCCTAGTAAAGCTCGCTCACCAACATCATCCCAGGATAAGGGTGCACGGCACCTACGCCCGTACAGAGCCTCAAAAGGTGACATCTCAATGCTGGCCTGGAAACTGTTGTTGTAAGCAAACTCTACCAAATGAAGATGATCCTCCCAAGAACCTCCAAAGTCCAGGACGCACGTCCGCAGCATATCCTTAAGAGTCTGAATAGTCCGCTCTGACTGTCCGTCTGTCTGGGGGTGGTATGCAGTACTAAACTTGAGCTGAGTGCCCAAGCTGATCTGCGGACTCCTCCAGAAATGGAAAGTAAAACGGCTATCCCGATCTGAGACGATGCTGACCGAAACTCCGTGGATCCTGACTATCTGCCGCATATACAACTCCGCCAGCCTCTCTGTAGACGTACCCACCTTGAATGGCAAGAAGTGGGCCGATTTGGTCAACCTATCCACGATGACCCAAATTGCGTCTTTTCTTCCTGGAGTACGCGGCAATCCTGAAACGAAATCCATCGTGATATGCTCCCATTTCCACTCGAAAATGGACAGCGGCTGCAACAATCCACCGGGCCTCTGCCTCTCTGTCTTGACCTGCTGACAGACCAAAAACCTAGCCACAAAGTGGGACACTTCCCGCTTTATTCCTGACCACCATACATGCTCTCGCAGATCCCTGTACATCTTGTTGGCACCCGGGTGTATAGAGTACTGAGATCTGTGGGCCTCCTGCATAACCTGCTCTCTGAGCTCCCCGCTAGGCACACATAATCTGGAACCGTGCCTCAAGGCACCATCCTCTGCAAGTGAAAACTCAGCATCCCCCACTCCTATACTGATCTGCTCTCTGATACTCTGCAGGGCCACATCCTCGAACTGGGCCGCCTTGATCCTGTCTATCAAGTCCGACTGAATCTGTATCCCCCATAGCTGCATCTGCACTCCGGGCACGATCACCTCAATTCCAAGGCTCTCCAAGTCGGCAAGCAGATGCCAATCCATGGTCAAACACATGGCTGTCGGATACCTACTCAAGGCATCTGCAACTACATTGGCCTTCCCTGGGTGGTACTGAAGTAGGATGTCAAAATCATTCATCAACTCTAGCCATCTGTGCTGTCTCATGTTCAACTCCTTCTGAGTGAACACATACTTTAAGCTCTTGTGATCTGTGAAGATCTCCACCCTCTCACCGTACAGATAATGCTTCCATAGCTTCAAAGCAAAAATTACTGCTGTCAGCTCTAGGTCGTGGGTAGGGTAGTTCTTCTCATGGGGACGTAACTGCCTGGAAGCATAGGCAATCACCTTCCCGTGCTGCTGTAACACACAACCCAGCCCCTTCCCTGAAGCATCACTATAAATAGTGAATCCACCTGATCCTGAAGGCAATGTCAGAATCGGAGGTGTCGTCAGCCACTTTTTCAACTCATCAAAAGCTCCCTGACACTTCTCTGACCATACATACTCAGCATCCTTCCGGATCAACCGTGTCAACGGCTCTGCAACCCGGGAGAAATCCTGCACAAATCTCTGATAGTATCCTGACAGCCCCAGGAAGCTCCTGATCTCTGTAACTGAAGTCGGCGCTGCCCATGCCTCAACTGCTACAATCTTCTTGGGGTCAACTGAGATACCATCTTCAGTCACCACATGCCCCAAGAAGTCCACCCGGTCCAAGAAAAACTCACACTTGGAGAGTTTTCCATAAAGCTGCTCCTTCCTGAGAATCTCCAGCACTATCTGCAGATGCTCCTCGTGCTCCTCCTCAGTCTTGGAATATATCAAGATATCGTCTATGAATACCACCACAAACTGATCCAGATACTGGTGGAACACCTTGTTCATAAGGTTCATAAATACTGCTGGTGCATTGGTTAGCCCAAACGGCATAACCAAAAACTCGAACTGCCCGTACCGCGTCCTGAAAGCGGTCTTGGGAATATCCTCCCCCATCACCTTCACCTGGTGATATCCCGACCTCAGATCAATCTTGGAAAACACCCGAGCTCCGCTCAACTGGTCAAATAGATCGTCGATCCGCGGTAGTGGGTATTTGTTCTTTATCGTGAGGTTGTTGAGTGCCCTATAGTCAATACACATGCGTACTGACCCATCCTTCTTCGGCACAAACAAAACTGGTGCACCCCATGGCGACGAACTCGAGCAGATGAAGCCCTTATCCTGTAGCTCATCCACCTGCTTCTTCAGCTCCACCAGCTCGCTGTTGTTCACCCGATAGACATGCTGAGAGATGGGTTTCGCTCCTGGAACCAAGTCTATCGAGAACTCTATGTCTCTGTCTGGTGGCAATCTCGGCAACTCCTCTGGGAAAACATCCATATAATCTGCTATCAAGGGGTGTGAAATTGTCTGCTCCTCTACCGAGACTCCACAGAAGACTCCGCTGCTCTGCTCTGCCTGACGTCTGGAGTACTCGAACTCTGGCTTCCCCGATGCTCTAAAGAGAACTCTACCCCCTCTGCAATCAATGCTGGCGTGGTGCCTGCTCAACCAATCCATGCCTAGTACTATATCGTAGTTCGACAATGGCATTACGAGCAGGCTCACCTCCAACTCACGGCCTCCCAAAACTACTCTCCGACCCTTACAAATATCACTCACGAGGATAATACCACCCCCGGTCGTGATCTTGTAAGTCCTAGGCAACGATTCAGCTACGATACCATGTCTAATCGTAAAAGATACTGATATGAAGCTATGAGAAGCACCGAAATCGAATAAGGCAAATGCTGGACTGGAGTCAAGAAGAATCGAACCTGCAATCAGCTCCCCAATGACCTCCGTATCCTCTGCTGCCATGGCAAATCCTCGCCCCTGCTGGCCTCCCCTGGCCTGCTTCTGGTGCTGAACAAATCTCTACTGCTGCGTCGGCAGGGCTGGTCCCTGCTGCTGACCTGCTGGAGCCCTGGCTCCTCCTCCCGGGCCTGCTCGTACTAAGCGGCACTCCCTCATCTGGTGGTCTGCTGAACCACACTTCAGGCACTGGCCCAGCCTCCTCCGGCACTCATTGGTGACATGCCCGGGCTTCTTGTAATAGGCACAAGAAGCACTCTGCCTCTGTCCCTGCTGGTGCTGCCTCGGCTGCTGCTGCTGAGGGGCTGGCCTCTGCTGAATCGACTGCGGCTGAAACTACCTCAGCTGCTGATGCTGAAAGTGCGGCCTCTTGGCCGGTCCTCCGCTACTGCTGTCTCCCTGGGAGTCTCGTCCCCTCTTGAGCCTAAGCTCAAGATCATCCTCTGTAGCTAGTGCGTCCACCAGTATCTCCTCAAATGTAGTACTGCGGGCGTTCTTGGTGTAGGACTTAACCTCCTTTACCAAGCCCTTCCGAAACCTCCGGGCCTTCGTCGCCTCCGACTAGTCCTCTACAAATCTGCCCAGGCAGCAGAACTCTCCTGCATATTCCTCCACAGACTGACTTTCCTGGACTAGGGCCTCGAACTGAGTCTCGAGGGCTCCCAGCGCTACCTCCGGGAAGAACTTCTTCTTGAACAGCTTCTTGAATGCTGCCCAAGTCTGTCCTACTGGGCCGACCCTCGGGTCGGTCTGGTACCATATACGGGCCAGATCCTGCATCATACTGGCCGCTGCCTCTATCTGGAGCCTCGTCGAAATCTCCGCCAGCCTGAAGATCTCCTCCATATGCTCGATCCACTCGTCGGCATACAGGATCCCCTCTGTCCCTCGGAAGTCTCTCGGGTGCATCTTCTGGAAATCCTGGATGCCTTTCTCCCGTGGCTGGTACGGCTGCTGGACTGCTGCTGGCTGAGCCACGACTCTCTCCACTGTTGTCACTGCCAGCTCAATGCCTCGACTGAGCTCTGCCGTCTGCCTCTGCTGCTGAGTCTGCTGACCCTCCATGTACTGCCTGATGAAGGCCAACAGCTAAACAGCGTCAACTGTCCCTGCAGGTGGCTGCTGGTAAGGATCCTTTGGGAAAATCGGGTCCTGCCTCTGAGCCGGTGGATGCATGTCCCCTGCTGCGGCTGCCGAGGTCTCAACACGAGCTGAGGTGGCAGGAGCTGCAGTCCCCTAGCCTCGCCGTGCTGGCTGGGAGGTAGCAGTCCCCTCCACAGCATCCCCATGGATGTTACGCTGCGATCTAGTCTCTACCATCCTGAAGATAGACAAACAAGAGTACCAATTTCCGAGAAAGAAGCGATATAACAAAGGCGGACAATTATAATTCAAAGGATCAGCTGACAATAAGAATTTAGATGGCAATAAAGAAATTTTCCTAATGTGATTGAGTACCTAAAAAAAATTTATATCCTATATCCTATAGCAGGCTGTAGTGATACTCTAGTTTGAGTACCACCACACTTCTAGTCTAGACCTGCATGGGCCACCACTAAAAAACGTGTCACGACCCGCACCCTAGAGTAAGGGAACGAGACGTGGGTACGTCCAGCCTACGCCGCAGTGTCGACGGTAGAACGCTGTCCTAGGTCACAAACATCTAACAATATATCTCTAAGCAGTTTATACTCCCCGAATGGGGGTGACATAGCAATAGTAAACTCAATCACAACTAAAGAAGAGATAGCACGATATGAAATAGAACTCAAGGAATAAAATAGATAAAACAGTCTAAGATAAACCCAGCAATATCCAACAGTACAAGGTTTCAGATGAAAGAATATATACAACTCATAACTCCAATAAAGTCTAATTAAGACATGTCTCAAGACTACAAAAAAAAAAGATAAGCCTAACTAATCTAAACTAGGCAGTCGGGGGAATATCCTCAGCTACTGCTGGATCCTCCTAGGAGTCCAGCTCAAAGGTGTCATCTAAAGCTGCCCGTAGTAGGTGTCCAGGCAAGCCTCCTCCTCGTCCTCTGTAATATTTTCAACAAGTCCAGTCAGGACAGGAGCGAGCACAGTACATCTCAACAATTTATAGCAGGTTAGAAAATATAAACATACAGTAAAGTAAGATACAGGTACTGAAAGAAGTGCAGTATAAAAAAAACAGAGAGAGAACTGTAATAGAAATATCTACTATACATAGAGAACTAGCAGTGACTAGTGAGTCAGAGTACAATATGAACATGTAAATGGCCTGGGATGATTCTGTGAAGATACTACGGAATGATTCAATGAAGCTACTACTGGTGTATTATTCACAATATGTTGAAGTCTAAGCATACCACAATATGTTCATCACACTACACAAATATGCACATTCATTACTCTACACATTATACACATCCTATATAACCCTAGGCTAAGTATAACCCTAATAATCATTAAACTAAAAACATAGAAATATATATATACACTCATACATTAGGACTTATCATCTAATCTAGGAATATACCTAGAGGCTGTCCATGAGACATCTCATAACACATAGGTACATATGTGTACACAATATACATAAACATTTCACACACATACATATATGGATATTCATATATACTATATATATACATGTGCATAAAGAGAGAGGGAAGGCATGAGTGTAGCAATATGTGTGAGGGTTCATGTGTGTGAATGTAATTGGGTGTGGTGTGTCTAGATAGGCTGTGACAGGAATTCAGAGAGTGGCCTGTGTGTATGTGATGGTGTATGATGTGTACATATGAAGGCAAGGTATGTGTGTGGTAGAACAATGTGCAGGAATACCAAAACAGTGAAAGGAAGAGAGGACAGTGTGTGTAATGTAAAACAGTGTCAAAATAGTGTCATGTGTGTGTGTGTGGAAGCCAACAGGGTGATGTGTGAGATGTACAGGAATTACATATATATGCAGGAAAATCAAACAGTGAAGAGAAAAGGAAAACAGTTAATACCAATCTCAGGTTTTTAACTATCATTCAAAACTGAGAATGCCCAACTATTCCAGGTTGATAAACTATCAATAATGAAACTAATGGCAGGTAAACCCATGTTCAGCCATAAGTAAATAGTTAACACTTGAATTTAAAACAGGACAGTAGTTAAATAGTGTGGAAAAAGAGTTCTAATTGAAGAATACAATATCAGTTAAGAAGAAAAGGGGGATCAATCCATTGCCCCAACAATTCCAGTTTTCACACAACCAAAATCACAAATTCTATATCAAGAAAACTCAGTTTTCGAAGGACACTTAAATCAGTAAACAATCCTAATGAATTCTCAGTTTTAGACAACACTGTTATCACCTCATGATTCAATGAACACCAAGAATAGTTCAAAAACCTTTCCCACACTCATCCACTGGCACACACTTAGAAAATACATAGGGGTACCACATTAAGGTTGTAATACATGTAATTAACAGCATGTAATTGATTTAATTAATGACAAAACTCGTTTTAGTATACTGGAATTATGACAGGGAAATAGAGTATCAGTTAACATAGTTTAAATGAGAATTGAATAGGAAAAACTAACAAATCATGAATCTAATGGTTGTAATTGAAAGCAAACCCTTGTGCACAACCCCACGTATCTATTTCGTGTCACCCAGGCCTGACACGGCGTGTCCAGATCAGAGAACTCAAAATAACACACACAGTGAAATGTCAGTGCACTGTCTCGTGCACACGTGCACTTGTGTCGTGTGCACGACACAAGACACGAGGGAATCTCGTGGTCATACACAGGGGTACCCAACCTATAAGGCTACCTCATGGGCCCACTGGCCTGTGTCTATAACGTGTCAGTGTCGGACACGAGGCCCGTATCAGTGGCCAAAAACTCGTGTGCACTGACAGTGCAAAAATACGTGCACAGTCGATTCCTACCTAGACACGACACGGGGACACATGGGGCTTGACACACGGGGTGTCAGTCATGGCCCCATGCCACGTGTCAAGTCTCGTGTCCAAACAATGCGTGTCGTGTCCGCTACAGACCCCGATAGGCAGGGGAGCACTGTAGTGGTGCGCGCGGTCGTGTGCGGCGCGTGTCCACCACATCGAATCCGACACAAACGACATGACACTAACATACAAGAACAGAAATCAACAGGCCAGATCAAAACCATATTTCCTATTTAAAAATATTGAACAAACACGATCGAAATGTCCTTTGAGGCATTTCGTCGAACACCTAGTCCTAGCTCTGATACGTGTCCAGAATGGACACGAAACCTCCGATATCCGACACGAAAACTATCTAGACCTTAGGGGGACCCTTAGGGCTTCCTATTCATGAAGACTAAATGAAAATCTATGGAGATTTGAGGGAGTTACCTCTTGATGAACCCCCAATAGAAAAGTCCCCATTCTAGTTCCTTGCTTGGTATCCCAATCCAATCAAAACAACTCTAAACTGAACCAAGGTTCCAAAATCAGCAAGAACAATAGTATTAGAAACTAATGCAACTAGTTTGGAGAATTTAGGACCTAAAATGGATTTATTATGAATTTATTAAGGTAAGAACTCAACTCTTCTTAGAACTTTGGATAAACCCTAAAAGAGGCTAGCCCTAAAATCTAGGAGGGACTTTATAGTGGGGGAATCCCTAGGTTATCCCTAAGTGACCGGCCATGTTGGATTAGGGTAGGGTTTGAGCTAGGTTGACTAGTCCTATTGAGTTTAGTCACAAAATGACTTGTGAAACCACAAGCCATTTATCAAATCACTTGATTCCTAAATTCCTAATTCAATTTCTAATGAATCAATGACTACTAACTTAAGTCATACTAGGTTAGACTAGAGTCACTTGACCTAACGAAGCCCAACTAACTAGGGGTAGCTCCTAGGTTAGTCTACAAGGGTCAACACTAGTCAAAAATCAAACTAGTCCAAACAATTCCAAATTAATTCCTAAAAATTCCTATAAATTCTAATTAATTCTAATAAATTTAAAATACCCCAAAAATGACAAAAATACCCTCACAATAGAAATGTGGTAGTGACAAATCTACCCTCCTTAAAAGAATTTCGTCCTCGAAATTGAAAGGCGAAATGCAACTGATGAGAAGGATAGAAAGTATACCTCAAGGTCCAAAAAGATAGGGGTACCGCTCGCGCATCTCATCCTCCCGCTCCCAGGTAGACTCTCCTGGAGAATGATGCCTCCATGAGACACGTACCAAAGGTATCACCTGGTTCCTCAGAACCTTCTCCCGTCGATCCAGAATCTCCACTGGCTGCTCTGGATAGCTGAGAGAAGGACCCACCTCAATCTCCGAATGATCGAGCACATGGCTAGGGTCAGCCACGTACCGTCTCAACTGTGATACATGGAATACGTTGTGGACCCCCACAAGTGCAGACGGCAAGTCTAGCCTGTAAGCTACGTCACCGACTCTCCCGCTGATAACGAAAGGGCCGATGATGCGTGGGCTAAGCTTTCCGCCTCCACCAAAACGTATCGTACCACGAGTCGACGATATCCTCAAGAAAACATGGTCTTCGACCAAATCACAAGCAAGGTCTCAATTAATTATAATAAACAAACATGATCAAAATCACAAATAATAACCTAAATCTAATCCTACTCTAATCTGTACCTCAAACTCCAAGGGCCTCCGGTGGCTATCGGCCCAGTGCCGATGTCTGTCCTGCGAACATCTCCGCATCTCTTCATTCAGCACCCCGCTCTTGGCAAACTCCAGACTGACCACGCCCTCTGGAGCAGAAGCGATCATAGATACTCGTACGGTCTCCCACGAGTCTGGCTAAGAACACAGCAGCCACAGTCCCTGAACTTCGTCGTCGAACTTGACTCCCATAGAAGACAGCTGGTCAACCACGCCCTGGAACTCACTCAAGTGGTCCGAAATAGACGCCCCATCCTTGTATCGCAGACCCATCATCGTTCGGATCAGGAACAACTTGTTTACCCCTGTCTTCTTCGCATACAAGGATTCCAGCTTATCCCACAACGTCTTCGCGTGCTCAATATTGGCAACGTGGTTGTACACGTTCTCATCAACAAACTGCCGTATGTACCCACACACCTGTATATGCTCGAATGTCCAGTCATCCTCGGATTTATCACTGGGCCTCTCGGATGCAAACACGGGTAGATGCAGCTTCTTGACAAACAGCAAATCTTTCATCTTGCTCCGCCAATAGTGATAGTTGGTGCCGTTTAGGTTTACCATGCGCACCGGCTTCGCGTCCATCTCTCCTCTCTAGTTTCTCTGTCAACTACTGACACTCCTTCTGAATTCCATAACCTGGCTCTAATACCACTTTCTTGGAAAAGAAACGCGAAAACCTTTCCGCAAACTAGAGAGTACCTGCAAGAGAACCGAGCAAACATCGTACAAACCAAAACACCAAACACAATCACGCAGACAAGAGAATTTTTGACGTGGAAAACCCTTGCGGGAAAAACCACGGGACGATCGGAGTCCAACCCTGAGAAGCCTCCACTAATGGAATAGAAGAATTACACCCTCTACAAACTCCTCCCGATCCAAATCGGATCCCCACAATACTCAGAAGTAAGAACAATGATTACAAGTCTACGAAGAGCGAGAACGACGAGTAGAGATTACCCGAACGCGATCTCCTTCAAAAAATGACCTTCAATCCTCCGTCTTCTCTTCCGAAGTTGTAATGGCACTCTTGCCTCCTTCTCTCTCTTTTCTTCAATATTCTACGATTGTGTTACACTTGGATTAGGATTTGGAAATTCCAACTTAACTCCCTAATCCCGCAACAAACCTGGACCATTTGATTAGATCCAATGGTGAAGAATCACCCCAAATTTCCGCTCGACCCCAACGACACATAGTTCGGCCAGAACTCTGTGTCGGACAACCAGAACCTACCAGCAACATTCTGGAACCAAAAAGCAGAATTCGGGCAGAATTCTGTATGGAGGCAGAATTCGGGCAGAATTCTGCCTCCCCTGTTCCAGAATGTAAAAATATGGCTCCCGAGTTTCTTCTTCGTCTCCGAATGGCCTCGTCACCTCCCCGCATGGGCGGAGGCACATTCACATTGCACTGGGCTGTAGCCCAGTGCAACAAGCCCCCAAAAAAAAATTCCTATTGGAAGGTGTAGTCCAATTTGCCAGCCCACTTGACTTCTCCACCTCCCCATTCCACATTACTCCCCGAGTCCCCTGCCCTAGCTTTCAGTTTCCATACGAAGGAATTTTTTTTTTTTTACTCTTGGCTCTCGCCTGCTCCCCCTCTCCATCCCAATCGAGATACTGTTGTGGCACAGCCCCTTCGGTTCTCGCTCTCCCAGTCTCCCTCTTCAGTCTTCACCTCCTCCCCTCTCCAGCCCGACCGACGACCCCCGACCAGTGACCTGCGAGTCCGCGACTGCCCGATACGCTGCAGGACGTAGCCCGGTTCTCCCAGACCCACGTCTCCCTCTGCACCTTGGTAAAATCCTATCATCATCACTATTTTTCTATGATATTGGAAGATTGTTACAGTCAAAATAATTTTCCAGCGTTTCTATATATTCTTGCTAATCCCCACATCCAGGGGCGGAGTGTAAGGCGGGCTGTCCCGGGCTGTAGCCCGGGCTTAAATAAGTAGACGAAGCTAGTAGTATATATCACATGAAAGCTGTAGCTCAGGTGGTTGAGTGAATGTGGTTTGATAACTTTTGTTTCTGGTTCGAATCCCATTGTAGTAGCTGTATAGGTTTTTTTTTTTCATCGATTGCTTAGCCCTCCCTAAATTTTTTTTCTGGCTCCGCCCTTGCCCACATCTATTAATGTACTATCTGATAGTGTCCAAACCTTCTTGATAATGTTCCAATTAATTCTGCATTAACAATATACCAGGATGCTTGTTGGGAGATTAAAGTTATTTATGGGGTCTTCCATCAACTTTAAGGAAACAAATTGAAGTACTTTAAGGGTGTGTTTCTGCAATTGGAGACTATCTAAATTCTAGAAAATTTTCTTTCGGATAGTAGAAACCAAAAGAATCTGAGTTTCTCATTTAGGATTTTGTTTGTTAGGTAGAAACTAGAGAAGAAAAAATTGAGGTGTATGGTGGCATAGAAATTAGAGAAGAAGAAAAACTGTTAGCTAGTCCACCCTATTCCAAAATCATGCCTCCGCCCCTGCCTCCCCGAGCTTCTCTGACACACAGATGACGCTCGTCGCACTCCGGGGTATTCTCCACATAGGTTGGAAACCCCACCCACTCCAATAAATTGATCTCGTTCACGCCAGCTCATATCAAGCTACTCACCATGTTGCTCTGCGTGGTCGCGTGCTGCCATCTCTGCGGAGACGAGCAGAGCAGTGGCCAAGAGGACACAAAAAACAAGCAAAGCCTTGGAAGCCATGGTCTATTAATTGGTAACAAAGAAACTTGAGTAGATTTTGGACGAGGAAGAGCAGTGCACTGCCTACGTTTTTTTATTATAGCCGATCTGAAGAGCACGCAATACGGAGATGGGGTCAGTCGCGGTGACCCACAGCATAGCAATGGGAAGATGGGTGGTCCAATAATTGAGTCTTATCTCCTAGGAGTCCATACGTTGTACTATACATGCATGCATGTAATGTCTCGCTTAAGGTGGGCAAGGATACGTGAATATGGTATGGGTTGGTACAGTGTAGATTAAATTTAGGGCTACTTTGAGGTTAAACACCTTCAACTTTCATACTTTTTCATGTTGATATAATTATAATTTATATGTGAAATCTTATACTATCAGAAACCGACACCCGTTAAACACATACTATGCTTAACAGCCGCATGCAAAACATGTTACTTGTAACAAAAATGTTATTTGGCTCCCAAAAAATTTGGGTGATAATATCTTCCATTATGTGACATATGACATGGTTGCTGACATGACAAAATTTAACATTAAATTAATATTAATATTAATATTAGTATTAAATTAACATTTAATTAACATGATAATTAACATTAAGATTAACCTTAACATTAAAATAACATTAACATTAAAATTAATATTAATATTAAATTTAAAATTAAATTTAATTTTAACATTAATATTAACATTAATATTAATATTAACATTAACATTAACTTTAACATTACAATTACCATTAACACTAACATTAACATTAAAAAAAATTGGATAATTAATTTTTTGTGTTAAAATTTGCCATGTCAGCTGTTATGTCAGCTGTCATGTCGGATACCACATAATGGGAGATGGCATCACCCAAATATTTTGGAAGTCAAATAGCATAATTGTACTTGTAAGATCTCTTTTGTTCCCGACACCTCTTTATTCTTCCTTTTAACTTTGATTGTCCCTTCTTATGTGGCAGCTGACATGGCATATTAAATAATATTATGTGTCATCTAACATGACACCAGATATAACAAATTTTAACTCAATAAATTAACTACCCAATTAATATTAATGTAATGTTAATGTTTAAATTAAATTTATTATTATTATTAATATTAATATTACTACAAGAAATATGGGTGTTTTACAACGGTCAAAAATATTGCAAAATTCATATAAACTGTTGTGAAATCAATTTGCAACGGTTATAGTAACTATTGTCAAAGTGAGCGTTGCAGATTCCTCTTGTGACGGTTATTGGAGATATTTGCAACAGTTCAATAAATAGTTGCAAATAACATATTATGCAACGGGTCTGACATTAATGCGTAACGGTTGCATGATGTTGTTAATAATATATTTGGTAACGATTAATAAACCGTTGTAGCTATTGACTAACGTACGACGGTTACTAACTGTCGCCTAAATATTTCATCCAACGATTAAAAACCGTTATGGGGAATAGACAACAGTTAAAAACCATTGCAAATAAATCTTTAAGACAATGATTAAGTAATGGTTGCAAAAAGAATAAGCAACGATGTGAAAAACGGTTGCGAAAATAATAAATGTGCAACGATTTCGAGCAGGCTTTTGCAAGGAGTTCAGTTTGTATAGGAACAATTATTTTAAGTAATCTTCAACGGTTTTAGAAACCGTTGAGAATAGAATAAATTGACAATGGTTATAGAAGGATATTGCAACAGTTTGTAGGCATTTAAAATATTTGTTTCTTCCAACGCTTGTAAAATCCTTACTATTAATTTTCTTTTATTTCTAAAAATATTATTTGATTAATATTTCTCTCAATATACATTAGATACATCAACCTGTAAAAATAAATATAATTAATATTACTATTAATCAAACCATCATTGATCCAAAATGGATCAGATTCATCATTCTCATAATATAAACTATACTTCACTTGACAGAGAAACATCAACCAGAAATCCAACAATACTTAAGACAAATTATCTAGTTTTATTTAAAGTGCTTACAAAAGAAACTTAATTCAAAATCCAATAGTATTTAAGACATAAATTATCCAGCTTTATGTAATTCAAAGTGCTTACAAAAAAACTTAATCCAAAATGTCATAAGGATAGATCGGTTAAATAGTTCTATAGACTAATCAAAATTTTAAATCTCTTCATGTCCATCTTCATCCTCATCTTCGTTAAACAACAAACAAAAAAATAATAATATCCATTAGTAGTTAGTACTTAACATCATAAAATTTATTTTAGCATAACCTAAAAACCTATCACATGGTCGACTAATCACCTAACCGTTAACACGAGGTGTACTTGATTCATCTTGATGTGAGCCCCCATTATCTAAAGGAGGCGAAAGCAAACCGGAAGGTAGTTGAGCATTAGGATAAGCTGCTGCCAGGTTCGTTATAAAAGTTTGTAATTTAGTAATCATCGCTTCAGACTTCTCTTGCGTCTCTACTACCTTTTTCCCCCTAATAGCTAAGTTTTCAAGTGCTTGTACTGATACAAAACTTGTTGATTTTTCTTTAAATCAGAAGGTGCTACTCCTTTACCATAGAGAGGCACACATCCAGGATGCTCTTTAAAAACTTTTTTCAAAAAAAAAATTATCTCGTAATACTACTTTCGGGAGTATCAGAAACTTGAGATGTCAAACTTTCAAGTTAAATCTACATATACCATTAAGCATAAATCAGTAAACATATTACTTTAATAAAAAAAACTGGTACATAATACATGTTATGTTAGTCCTTGGGCGTAATTTTTTCGATGGAAAACTGAGAAATGAAACGATTGTAAAAATAATATTTCGAAGCAACACTTCAAGGTGTAAGACAGCGATCCCGGAGGATCCTGAGAAACAAATTCAAATGTAGAGCTTCTAAAAAGAAGTTTACAAGTGAATTGTTTGTTAGGATTATATACTAAAAGTATCACTTTTGTAGTAACCTTATTTCCTTAAATTTTGAATGAGAATCATATGGACAAATGTTTACATATTGTATTTGTTGCAAGTGTTAATGCAAATGTCTGATATTATATATTGTAGATAATATGGTGTGTGGTGTCACACAGAAGATATTATTATCAGTTCCCTATAGAGTATATAAATAGCTCACAACCTAGATGGACTTGGACAATATATTGGAAAGATTGTAGTGTAATCTGGTATTAGTCTATCTTGACTATAGGTTTACACTAGTACACTTTGTGTGTATTGAACATGACCACTTGAGGTTGTACTCTTTGTACTGACTACATAAGTGAACAAACACCTCCATTATTGATGCTTGTGCTCTTAATCCGGATATAATAACAGACATATATATGCAGTGTGCTTTACTTTGACTCATGAAAGAGTGAGATTCATTATGGGTCAATAACCTCTATGAATTGGGTAATAACATTGTATGTATGATGGGTTGTTGTTTATAAATGGAATCCATGTCCCGATACATCAGGTTAATGATGTCCCCTTGTCACGATCCGTTACCCAAATTGTTGGGCCGGGCCGAGTCATGTCCAGCCTACGCTTGAAATAAAGCGTAGTAAGCTGTTCTAAAGACAAACAATATAATCAAGTGTGCTAATAGTCCTATATGTCATATTGAGTCAGAAATGATCCAAACACAAATAGGTCATCTTGTATATAAATATGTTCTGTGAAACCCGTAACTTTTAGTTAATTATTTTAAAAATTTAATTAGCTAATATAATTAATTATTAGTTGTTAATTTAGAAAAAATGTATTTTTAGAAAATTATTAATTCTGGAAATTTTAGTCAAAACCGTATTTTTTCTAATTAATTAAATATTGTGTTTATTATTTATTCTAGTTAGGTTAAATAAATTATTATTATTTCAGGTTAAACCTGTTAATTATGAAAATCATATTTTTAGAAAAAAATAAATAAATTATTATTTTTCTGGATTTTGACTGTTGACCCTGACCCGTCCCGAAATCACTTAAATCAAAATTATTTTAAAGCTATTTATAGATTTTTGGCCTGACCCGAATCCGTACCCAGTTCTCATCCTGAGTCTATCACGAACCCGTTCCCGAGTTCCGGACCTGTTCCCGAACCCAAGTCCGAATCCACGCAAAAATTTTGGTTTTCGAAATCAGAAATATTTTTGATATATTATTTATTGAGTTTTCATAAGAAAAGAAAAGTATTTGTTATTAATTAAACATTTCTTTATTTATAAACACATTTATTTTTCTTTAACTCATTCTCTCAGTTAAGGAGAACAGTCTCCTTTTCTTTTCCGTTGGAGCCTCTCGGCCGACTTTAGCTTCCGAGCGCTCGAAACTCCTCCCCTTCCCCGCGTGAACTGCCGAAACCCCTCATTTTCCCCTTCTGGTAACCCCCGCTCACCTCTTCCTACTTAAACCCCTACCTTCACTTCCTTTTCCACCACCATCTTCCCCAAATAGTTGTGCCCTAGCCGAAGCACCGCCACCACCAGGCCTCTGACCCAACGCTCCTCCGCCCGAGCCCGGCGGTCCCCGACCCAGGCCGACCGCCCAACGGCTCCGCCAGACCCCTCCGCGCCAGCCCCACGTCGACGGCCGCTCCCCGGCGTCGATCCTGACCCGTGTGCCACCCGTCGCAGCACCCCGAGTCCGGTCTGACCGCTGTACCGGTCCAGCGTCTCCCCGTGCCCGACTTGCTGTCCGATCCGATTATCGACCCCGATCCCGCTGTTTGTGTGTTCCTGGATCGTTCCGAGACGCTGTCCGCAGAGTTCTTTTCTCTAAAATTCACCTGAGAGCTCTAGTCGAGCAATTTCTGGTATATTTCCGTTGCACCGTTTCCATTTTCAATCTATGATGAGTTTGTTCCACGAATTCTCCAGGAATTCGGTAAGCGAGACATTTTCGGGTTTTCTGAAAATCTTTCGAAAACGTTCTGTGTTTTAGAGTTAATTCTGTGGTTAATTCGTTTTGATTTCAGAATTTTCGAATTCTTTCGGGATAGGTTCTGTGTATTTTTGGTTCTCGGAATTTCCGAGATTATCTCGGAAAAACTTCTGGGATTTTGGTTTAGTAATTAATTTGGATTTTTTTGATTATTGGTATGCTGGTTCCGGGTTTTCCGAATTTGTTTCGGAAATAATTTTGTGAGTATATTCTATATAAAAATGGATTTGTCCCTGGTATGGGACTTGTGTTTGGTGTTTGTGGCGCATTTCCTAGTTTTTGGGTTGACCGAAAATATAGGAAGTGCTGCCGAATTTTCTATAAAATTTAATTATTTTAAAATGTTTTTTCGGGAAAGATTGTTATTTTGGAAATTTTGGGCGACGACCGTATTGGTCAATGGGCCCTGACTAAGTGCAAACGAAACCGGTTTCGCCCGGACGTTGAGGCATTAGCCTGTATGATGATTGGACCAATATCTGAGACTCACTATTTAATTTATTATTAGTTTTATTTTTTAAATTAAATTGTAGGATTTTTAGGGACTAACTAATATTTTCTTCTTATTTTAATTCATGTAAAATGGTCTGTAAAGGGCATAAGTCCAGTTTTATTATTTCTGTGGTTTGTAATAAATTAGTTAAATTTATTCTTTTCTGGCTGTGGTTGGCATAAACACATAAAATAGTGAAATAACTATTTTTATGGAAAACCAAAATTGTTTTCTCACATTAAATGAGTTAGAAAAAATTACAAGTTATTATTTAAACAAATTTCACGTCTTTCTCATTTAAAGAAAAATATAGTTTTATTATATAAATTATAAAATACCAAGTTTTGCCAATAAACCGATAAATACAAAGTTTTTCCGAAATTAAATACAAAATGATCTATCCCTCATAATTGAATGTAACGCATTAGATAATCGATTTGTGTTTGTGTTATTTTAAATGAAGAATTAAAAATTGACTAGGACAAATTAGAGATTGAAACTAGCACATCTAGTATGGCAATTTTGGAATCTAAGACCGACTTCTCGATTGTAGGATTTCGAGGAAAAGTCTGAAATTCATCTCGGTGTCATTACCCTCATTCCAGTCAAACCAAGGCAAGTACAGTTTCTGGTAGTTTACAATTATTTAGTAATAGTTTTATTACAAATTTAAACCACGAGGCAATACGGAAATCTCTCTGAGAGCATTGACTGTTTAACTGTTGGGTACTGGGGGAGTAGTGTAATGAATATGACCACATCCAAAATAGTATAATGACTGTGTTAGTTTACCCCTCATACACACGAAAATAAGCCATATCGTATCAATAGGATACAACTGTACAACCCAATCCGGTCATATTCTTTGCCTATTCACATCACACTGTTTTAACCGCTGGAAAACTATTTATTTCAACTTGTTTAAAAATGCATAACTCCATTATTGTTTCAATTGTTAAAATATCATGAATTGTACTTTGCTCCCTCCTGACTGGAGACTATATTTTTAGGTCCTATTGATGATGCAGAGCTATTGATTAGTAGCTATTATGATCCTAAGTTATATCCAGTTGTGCTACCAGATGATGCTGGACTTGGAGATGACGAGTCTACTTTTTAGCTGTTGTTATTTTCTATTTTCAGTTGTTGTTATTTGAAAAAGACTATTTATCAGTTGTAACTTTGTTGGACAAGTTTTTAATTATCGGAATATTAAAGTTGTGACAATTAGAATTTGTGTTGTTGATTACCTGTATGAGTAATACAGCTTACTGCCGCCGTCTCAACAACGGTGCAGGTTGGGCATGATCCGATTCGACCTAAGAAATTAGGACCGGGTCGTGACATGTTTTTAGTGGTGGCCCATGCAGGTCCGATCAACGACTTAGGAAAACATCAAGAAACATTTAGAACATTAATTTGTCACAACATAGGACCGTTATATATTATAAATATTTTTGCTTGTTATAGACTGGTAGGCTACCTTGCTTATATTTATATCCTAAACCTTCCAGAGAATGGCCACTGACAAGACCAACCCTGCTGGCGATGGGGTATCTTCACCCTATGATACCCCACCTCCCCAACCAAGTTCGGATCCTACACCTCGGCAGCTAGCCGACCGTCCCTATAATACAACGGTGGATTCATCATCTTCCCAGACGGAGATGCAGCCCCCTGTGGTAGTACCCACTCCAGCTACCTCACCGGTACCTGTAGACCCTACCGACCTCATAGGTCTGCTAAGGGGAGTGCTAGAAGCCTAGAGAACTCAAGCTGAAGCTCATCGCGAACAGACGGCGATTATGAGGGAAGGCATGGAGAATGCCCATAATGTGGCGATGGCTGCACTGGAGAGAGGAGAAGCAGCTCAACATGAACCAAGGCCTGCCAAGGTGGGCGATATTGAGAGTTTCAAGAAGCAGAACCCTCGACACTTCAAGGGAACTGAGTGAATCATCTATGCTGATGAATGGCTCGATAGCATGGAGCGTCTCTTAAGCGTCGCTCGACTTCCAGAAGACCTCAAGGCTGAAGCAGTGGAACTCCAACTGCAAAGTGTAGCAAGCACCTGGTATCGGAATGAATCCCGACTCCAGGACAAGCAGCTTGACTGGGACACCTTCAAGAGGTTGTTCCAGAGGAAGTTCTTCCCAACATCAGAGTTGCGGGAGATGGAGAGGCAATTTTAGAACCTGAAGCAAGGAAATATGACTGTTGGAGAATATGCGGCAGAATTCGTCCAACTCAGCCGTTTTGCCAAGAACTTGGTAGCCGACCCTGATGATTGTGCTGAAAGGTTCAGACATGGGCTGAGAGAGAAGATCCGCACCCATGTGATCTCAAGCGGTGCTAAGACTTATGAAAGGATCCTGGAGCGAGCTCAGGATATAGAGAAGAGTCAACCCGTTCGCTCAAAGAGGGATTATCCTGGAACTAACAACTTCCAGGGTAATCAGAAAAAGCCCAACAACAACAACAACCGGCCTCCTCACCACCAGCAGCAGAACCAACAGGCGAGGAACAATGATAGAGCACCTCAGAGGCAGATCCCTGTCTGTGATTTTTGCAAAAGACTAGGGCATCAGTCGAACATCTGTAGGAAGAGGCTAGGACACTGTCTAGTCTGTGGGTCTGCCACCCACCAAGTGAAGGACTGCCCCTCGTCGATACACCGGACTGGAGTTACTCAGCAGAAAGGTCCTCTGCCCACTCAGCAACAACAATTTGGGCAACATCAACAGAAGACTAGGCTAGATTTTGCCCTAGCAGCAGAGGAACAAGAGCCAGAGCAGGAACCTACAGCTGATGTCATCGCAGGTTTCATTTATGTGCATTCCTATCCTGTCTTAGCTTTATTTGATTCGGGTGCATCACATAGTTTTATATCCACAAAATTCATCTCTGCACACCACATAGTTACGAGCTTTAGCAAGAAGATATGTAGAGTCATGACCGGTGGAGGACCCCTACCCATCACTGAGACCTGTAACTGCCCTATCACCATATCAGGCCACCAATTCATAGCACCTTTGCTTGTGATGCCCTTACCCAATTATGATGTAATCCTAGGGATGGACTGGTTGAGTAAGCAGCATGCGCTGATAGACTGTCACAGAGGATGTGTAGTCTTCAGCCCACCTGGAGAGCCGGAGTTTGAAATCTCTCGAACTCCGGATGATATGGAGTGTGTTACCTACACCTCTATCACAGAAGAACCCGGACCTTCCTATCCCATCATAGCAAAATTTATGGATGTCTTTCCTGATAGTCTTCCCGGATTACCCCCAGATCAAGACATAGAGTTCACCATTGACCTAGTCCCCGGCTCTTCCTCTATTTCTAAGGGATGCTACAGAGTCAACCCGAAGGAGGCCAAAGAGATGAAGGATCAGATCAATGAACTGAAGGCTTTGGGATTTATCCGAGACGGAGCTTCACCCTGGGGAGCACCTGTCTTGTTTATTCCCAAGAAGGACGAAACTGTGAGGATGTGCATCGACTACCGGGTGCTGAACAATATCACCATCAAGAACAAGTACCCTCTGCCCCGGATCGATGACTTGTTTGATCAACTCAGTGGAGCCAAGGTATTCTCGAAGATAGATCTCAGATCCGGCTACCATCAAATCAAGGTCAGGAAGGAGGATATTCCCAAGACGGTATTCAACACCAAGTATGGACAGTTTGAATTCTTGGTCATGCCGTTTAGACTGACGAATGCTCCTGCTGTGTTCATGAACCTTATGAACAAGGTTTTCCATGAATATCTAGATTAGTTTGTCGTTATCTTCATCGATGACATCCTGATCTACTCGAAGACTGAGGAGGAGCATGAAGAGCACCTCAGGAAAGTTCTGGGAACTTTGAGGAAAGAGAAGTTATATGGTAAGCTATCCAAATGTGAATTCTTTCTAGACAAGGTGAATTTTCTTGGCCATGTTGTCACAGGAGAAGGAATTTTGGTGGACCCTAAGAAGATAGCTGTTGTTGAGAAGTGGTCTACCCAAGCTTAGTCGCTGAAATCAGAAGTTTCTTGGGCTTGGCTGGCTACTACCGGAAGTTTGTGAAAGATTTTTCCAAGATTGCTGAACCGATGATGAAGCTCACTCGGAAGAATGAAGAGTTCATCTGGACAAAATCTTACCAGGCATCATTTGAGGAACTGAAGAAGAGACTTGCGACAGCACCGATACTTGCGCTACCCGTAGGTACCGACGGTTTCTCAATCTACAGCGATGCCTCTAGAAAAGGACTAGGTTGCGTTCTTCAACAACATGGGAAAGTGATTGCTTACGCATCTAGGCAATTACGGACTCATGAGAAGAATTATTCTACACATGATCTGGAGCTTGCTGCAGTCATTTTTGCTTTGAAGCTATAGAAGCATTATCTCTATGGAGAGAGAGTAGAAATATATACAGACCACAAAAGTCTGAAATATGTTTTCACTCAGAAGGAGTTGAACATGAGACAAAGAAGATGGCTGGAACTGATGAAGGATTTTGACATCGACCTGCAGTACCATCCTGGTAAGGCTAATATGGTTGCAGATGCACTTAGTCGATACCCAGTGGCAATGTTCTTGACTAAGGAGCGACACTTGTTGGAGGACATAAAGAAGCTTGGTCTGGAGATTGTACTGCCTGAGGAAAAGATGAAAGAACTGGGGCGAGAAGCTATTATACCTGGAGCTGACTCAACCATGATGCAGTTGCAATTACGTTCAAGTCTGATGGACAAAGTCAAGGAGACACAATTCCAAGACGAGATGCTTTACAAACTCAGAGATCAAGTGTTGGCAAGAACACTTGAAGGATTCTCTATCGCCAGTGACGAAGCATTGAAGAATGGTACGAGGCTGTGTGTACCATCTGGCGAACTGAGGAATGAGCTTATGCAAGAAGCACACCAGTCGCAGTATTCCATACATCCTGGAGCTAATAAGATGTATCGGGATATACGTACCATCGTTTGGTGGTATGGAATGAAGAAGGATGTATCCAGATTTGTGACTAGATGCTTGATTTGTTAACAAGTGAAGGCTAGCAGACAGAGACCCGCAGGACTTCTACAGCCGCTGGACATTCCGGAGTAGAAGTGGGAGCATATAATAATGGACTTTGTGTCAGGATTGCCTCGATCCCAAGGAGGGAAGGACGCCATTTGGGTTATTGTGGACCGACTGACTAAGTCAGCTGACTTTATCCCCTTCAAGATTGGTTTATCCACTGAGAAGTTGGCGGCACTGTACATGCGACACATCTACCGGATTTATGGAGTACCGGTAAGTATTGTATCTGACCGAGATACTAGATTTACCTCTCATTTTTGGAAGAGTTTATATGACAACTTGAGAACAAAACTGAAGTTCAGCACAGCCTACCATTCTCAAACTGACGGACAATCGGAGAGGACCATCCAAACGCTAGAGGACATGCTGAGATCTTGCATCTTAAAATTTAGAGGGTCTTGGGAGGACCACTTGCATTTAGTAGAATTCTCCTACAACAACAGTTACCAAGCTAGTATTGGTATGACACCATTTGAAGCTCTTTATGGACGTCGTTGCCGCACTCCACTTGCATGGGACGACGTAAGAGAAAGAGTACTGCTGGGGCCAGAAATGGTGACTGATGCAGCAGAGAAGGTGAAGGTGATTAGGGACAAGCTCAGGATTGCCCAAGACAGACAGAAGTATTGGGCGGATAGCAGTCGTCGACCACTGGAGTTTGAAAAAGGAGATAGTGTCTTTGTGAAGATTTCTTCTACCAGAGGAACTATCCGATTTGGCAGAGCTGGGAAGCTGAGTCCCAGTTATATCGGACCATTTGAAGTTTTGAGCCGAATTGGCGAAGTAGCGTATCGGTTAGCTCTACCAGCTGATCTTGAGGGCGTGCACAACGTTTTCCACGTTTTGCAGCTCAGACGCTACATCCCAGATCTGAGTCACATCTTGGACCATTCGGAGCTGGAGATTGGACCCAGCCTTACAATACCAGAGAAACCTGTGACGATTTTGGACAGAGACGAGAAGAGGACCAGGATTTCGGTGACTCCCATAGTCAGAGTTATGTGGAGACACGATTCCCCAGGCGAGTCTACCTGGGAGCGAGAAGATGAGATGCGGGAGCAGTACCCGTACTTGTTTGAGACCTAAGGTAATTCCTAACCCTATCTTTTAATTTCGAGGACAAAATTTTTTAAGGAGGGAAGGTTGTGAAACCCGTAACTTTTAGTTAATTATTTTAAAAATTTAATTAGCTAATATAATTAATTATTAGTTGTTAATTTAGAAAAGATGCATTTTTAGAAAAATTATTAATTCTGGAAATTTTAGTCAAAATCGTATTTTTTCTAATTAATTAAATATTGTGATTATTATTTATTCTAGTTAGGTTAAATAAATTATTATTATTTCAGGTTAAACCTGTTAATTATGAAACCATATTTTTAGAAAAATATATATTATTTTTCTGGATTTTGACTGTTGACCCTGACCCGTCCCGAAATCACTTAAATCAAAATTATTTTAAACCTATTTATAGATTTTTGGCCTGACCCGAATCCGTACCCAGTTCTCATCCTGAGTCTATCCCGAACCCGTTCTCGAGTTCCGGACCTGTTCCCGAACCCAAGTCCAAATCCAAGCAAAAAATTTGGTTTTCGAAATCATAAATATTTTTGATATATTATTTATTGAGTTTTCATAAGAAAAGAAAAGTATTTGTTATTAATTAAACATTTCTTTATTTATAAACACATTTATTTTTCTTTAACTCATTCTCTCAGTTAAGGAGAACAGTCTCCTTTTCTTTTCCGTTGGAGCCTCTCGGCCGACTTTAGCTTCCGAGCGCTCGAGACTCCTCCCCTTCCCCGCGTGAACTGCCGAAACCCCTCCTTTTCCCCTTCCGGTAACCCCTGCTCACCTCTCCCTACTTAAACCCCTACCTTCACTTCCTTTTCCACCACCATCTTCCCCAAATAGTTGTGCCCTAGCCGGAGCACCGCCACCACCAGGCCGCTGACCCAACGCTCCTCCGCCCGAGCCCGGCGGTCCCCGACCCAGGCCGACCGCCCAGCAGCTCTGCCAGTCCCCTCCGTGCCAGCCCCTCGTCGATCCCGCCGTAGCACCCCGAGTCCGATCTGACCGCTGTGCCGGTCCAGCGTCTCCCCGTGCCCGACTTGCTGTCCGATCCGAGTTTCCGACCCCGATCCCGCTGTCTGTGTGTTCCTGGATCGTTCCGAGACGCTGTCCGCAGAGTTCTTTTCTCTAAAATTCACCTGAGAGCTCTAGCCGAGCAATTTCTGGTATATTTTTGTTGCCCCGTTTCCATTTTCAGTCTATGATAAGTTTGGTCCACGAATTCCCCGGGAATTCGGTAAGAGGGACATTTTTGGGTTTTCCGAAAATCTTTCGGAAACGTTCTGTGTTATAGAGTTAATTATGTGGTTAATTCGTTTTGATTTCAGAATTTCTGAATTCTTTCGAGATAAGTTCTGTGTATTTTTGGTTCTCAGAATTTCCTAGATTATCTCGGAAAAACTTCTGGGATTTTGGTTTAGTAATTAATTTGGATTTTTTTGATTATTGGTATGCTGGTTCCGGGTTTTCCGAATTTGTTTCGGAAATAATTCTGTGAGTATATTCTATATAAAAATGGATTTTTCCCTGGTATGGGACTTGTGTTTGGTGTTTGTGGCGCATTTCCCAGTTTTTGGGTTAACCGAAAATAGAGGAAGTGCTGCCGGATTTTCTATAAAATTTAATTATTTTAAAATGGTTTTTCGGGAAAGATTGTTATTTTGGAAATCTTGGGCGACGACCGTATTGGTCAATGGGCCCTGGCTAAGTGCAAACAAAACCGGTTTCGCCCGGACGTTGAGGCAATAGCCTGTATGATGATTGGACCAATATCTGAGACTCACTGTTTAATTTATTATTAGTTTTATTTTTTAAATTAAATTATAGAATTTTTAGGGACTAACTAATATTTCCTTCTTATTTTAATTCATGTAAAATGGTTTGTAAAGGGCATAAGCCCAGTTTTATTATTTCTGTGGTTTATAATAAATTAGTTAAATTTATTCTTTTCTGGTTGTGGTTAGCATAAACACGTAAAATAGAGAAATAACTATTTTTATGGAAAACCAATATTATTTTCTCATATTAAATAAATTAGAAAAAATTACAAATTATTATTTAAACAAATTTCACGTCTTTCTCATTTAAAGAAAAATGTAGTTTTATTATAAATTATAAAATACCAAGTTTTGCCAATAAACCGATAAATACAAAGTTTTTTCGAAATTAAATACAAAATGATCTATCCCTCTTAATTGAATGTAACGCATTACATAATTGATTTGTGTTTATGTTAGTTTAAATAAAGAATTAAAAATTGACTAGGACAAATTAGAGATTGAAACTAGCACATCTAGTATGGTAATTTTGGAATCTAAGACCGACTTCTCGATTGTAGAATTTCGAGAAAAAGTCTAAAATTCATCTCGGAGTCATTACCCTCATTCCAGTCAAACCAAGCAAGTACAGTTTGTGGTAGTTTACAATTATTTAGTAACAGTTTCATTGCAAATTTAAACCACGAGACAACACGGAACTCTCTCTGAGAGCATTGACTGTTTAACTGTTGGGTACTGGGGGAGTAGTGTAATGAATATGACCACATCCAAAATAGTATAATGATTGTGTTAGTTTACCCCTCATACACACGGGGATAAGCCATATCGTATCAATAGGATACAACTGTACAACCCAATACGGTCATATTCTTTGCCTATTCACATCACACTGTTTTAACTGCTGGAAAACTATTTGTTTCAACTTGTTTAAAAATACATAACTCCATATATTATTTCAATTTTTAAAATATCATAAATTGTACTTTGCTCCCTCCTGACTGGAGACTATATTTTTAGGTCCTATTGATGATGCAGAGCTACTGATTAGTAGCTATTATGATCCTGAATTGTATCCAGTTGTGCTACCAGATGATGCTGGACTTGGAGATGACGAGTATACTTTTTAGCTGTTGTTATTTTCTATTTTCAGTTGTTGTTATTTGAAAAAGACTATTTATCAGTTGTAACTTTGTTGTACAAGTTTTTAATTATCGAAATATTAAAGTTGTGACAATTAGAATTTGTGTTGTTGATTACCTGCATGAGTAATACAGCTTACTGCCGCCGTCTCAATAACAGTGCAGGCTGGACATCATCCGATTCGACCCAATAAATTGGGACCGGGTCGTGACATGTTTTTAGTGGTGGCCCATGCAGGTCCGATCAACGACTTAGAAAAACATCTAGAAACATTTAGAACATTAATTTGTCACAACATAGGACCGTTATATATTATAAATATTTTTGCTTGTTATAGACTGGTATGCTACCTTGCTTATGTTTATATCTTAAACCTTCCAGAGAATGGCCACTGACAAGACCAACCCTGCTGGCGATGGGGTATCTTCACCCTATCATAGGGTAAAGTGCATTTAAACCCTCCTTAGATTTGCCTCGTTTGCAAAATAAGACCTTTTAGAAAACTTAAGCAGTTTACACCTCCCGCAAAACCGTTTTTGTTTGGAATGCCCCTTTCCGTCAAAATAACGTTAGAACTAGCCGTTAAAGCCCATATTTTGGATATACAAAAATCTGCACTCCCCAAAATACCCCTAATGCTAACGGTTACATTGTGGCTGCTGGCTCTCTTTCATTCTCTATATATAAGAATGTTTGTTTGAAACATAAAACCTAAGCTTTGTATTTTCTACTTTTTTGACCGGTTGGTTGGAAGGAAAAATAATATTTAATTTTTTTTATATTCCTTTTTTTTACGTATTTGCCCTCATTTAATGTATTGAAGCTTTTTCTTACCTACAGATCTCAAATCCAACTGCAAATTTTTTTTATATTCCTTTTTTTTTACTTATTTGCTCTCATTTAATGTTTGAAGCTTTTTTTTACTTATTTCTTTTTTTTTCTCAAGACGTCCAAATAGAAATTATGGAAGAACAATTTATTGCTATTGTGGATTAATTAGTCTATTGAAAACTTTATTGACACCAACAAATCCTGGAAGATGATTCTACGGAAGTGCAAAATTTTCAACAAATTCTTGTGATTTTCTACTATGGGAGGATGAGAAACTTTCATAACACTATCAAATTCTAATGTGAAATTTAATGAAAGAATTAAAGGAGCACCGAGGCCAGGGTTTACAGCCTATTCCTAGAGAATCGACAACGGCGGGGGCAGCCACTGAACCCGGACCATGCTTCGACATACATGTTTTACAATTTATTTTTGGATTTTTGACACGTTTAGTAATATTTAAGTTATTTGTTTAAGGAAAACATGTGATAAAAATAAATTTGTACCAAGATTTACAATTTCAGTTAGAATTAATAAATAAATAAATAATTACGATAATAGTCATGACTAATAAATTATTAAGTAAGACTATAATGATGATTATAATGATCATGATTACTAAATTATTAATTAAAATTGTTATAATATAGAAATTATTAACTATAATTATAATTATGATTAAATTATTACTAATTAATTTTATAATAAAATTGTAATTAATAAATTATTAACTAAGATTATAATTATTAATTAAGATTATAATTATTATAAAATATTAAATAATATAATATTAATTACAGTTATCTAGCTCCAAATACGGTTTACCAAACATGCCCTAAATTAAATGGCTAGATAGTTCAGGAATAACCGGACATTTGTTAAAAGATTTTTTTTTCTAGAAAAAATTTAAGATAAAAACCAACTATTTAGATTATAAACATTTATTTTCGAAAATGACGTCAAGCATGAGAATTCTATCTTTTTAAGAACGGGAGGTTATTTTTTTTGCCCCAGTCAACTTTTTGTCTGAGTAAATTCTTTTTTGCTTTTTGTTTAGTTTTCTTGTCTTTTTAATATTTTGTTTTTGGTTTCCATTTTTTTAGTTCTTACTTCATTTTTTTCCATCTTTTTAATAATCTTTTCTAGTTTTTTAAGAGTGACTTTTAATTTTTTTGGTAATTTTTTATTTCTTAAATATTTTTTGTTTTTAAAAATTTGTATAGTTTTTCTTTGTCTTTTTTTCATTGTTTAAGATTTATCCTCATTTTTTGGTTTTTTGGAATATTTTGTCTATTTTTTATTTTTTCCATATTTTAATAGTATTTTTTTGTTTTTTATTTGGTATTTTTTTTCCAGTTTTTCATCATTTCTATTTTTTAAGAATTGATTTTTTTGTACTTATCAGTTTTGTTTTCCCAAAAAATATTTATATATTTGTTAAATAAAAAATAATTTATGAAAAAATAATTTTAAATAATAACTTTATAGAAATATAAAATTTCTGACTATAGTATTTAAACGTCCAAAGTTTTACTACAGTAAATAACTTTGGATTTTATTAGTAAGTATAGAGGATCAAGTGGCAAATTACAATGGTCAATTATATCCAGGGGTAAAATGGTTAACATAACCCCATTTTAACACCCGTTAACAGAAAAGTTAGATTAGGGGGCGATTTGTTTCATAAGCTTTTGGGTTTTTCAAATCAGGGAGTCTTTAATTGCGTTTTCGTAACATTTAAGGAGGGTTTAAATGCACTTTACCCATATATGTATATATATATATATATATATATATATATATATATATATATATATATATATATATATATAACAAATAAAAATAAAAACAAAATAAAAGAACACAAAAGGGGGGATCGAACTCGGCCCGCTGGGACGAGGGTGGGTCTGAGCGCCACTCGGCTGACCAGGGGGCCAGCTCAAGCTTGTTGGTCGAATTAGGGCTTCGGTTAGTTTTATAGTGAAATAGATTAACGGGTTGGAAAAACAACCCAAACCCGATAACCAAATCCATTAGCCCAATGGCTCTGTGTCTTTGTGTCCTGACAGTTAGGGAGACGAAGACACATGAGTCCTGTATCCAAGGTGTGCACGACATGTGCAACACGAGTTTCTCATGTCCGAGTCCACCATCAAACTCACCGACACGAAATGAGTCATCCACGTGAAAATGAGACTCGGGGGTGAAGTAAATACAAAGGGATACGTACGTGTCCGGCGCGAGAAAGCTGTCGACAGCCGTAGGCGTCGGGGTCGGTGGCGCAGGGTGGCGCTGGGTTCGTCTCGTCGAGGCGAACAAGGTGGCAATGGTTGGAGACGGTGGCGTGGGCTGGAACGGCGGCGATGGGTCTGAGTTCAACTCCGGCGATTGGTGGTCGGAGAAGAAAGGGGTCAGAGCGTGCTGGGGTGGTCGGGAAATAGTGTAGGGTTAGGATCTGGGGTCAGAGGGCTTTTATAGGCTGGGAGGCGACGAAATTAGGGTTCTGATTAGGGTTTAGGGTTAGGGTTTCGACGAGGTTTTGTCGGAGATGATCACCGACGAAGGCGATGACCGGGTGACAGATTTGCAGAAACCCCCTCCAAAACGAGCTATTGCAAATAAATCCACCGCCATAGCAATGTGCAAAAAACCAATTTTCATAAAGCCCCCCCGCTATGTTCTGTGCAAATTAAAATTTGCACAAACAAATCAATTTTTACAAACTGCTATAGAACAATTTAATTAATCGCAAAACGTATTTAAAATAATTTAATAAATTGCAAATTGTTATTTTTAGCTTTAAAAATCATTTTAAAAATTATTTAAAAATTCTAGAAAATTTCTAGTAATTATAATAATTCATTTTAAAGATATAAATGTTATTTAAAATTATAAAAATAATATTTTAAAATCTAAGGGCTTACACCCCTTAAGGAGCTTATAACGATTGTCATGTAAACCCTGCAGGTGGATTATATCCGACATGATAAATAAAGCTGAACGGTACTACTTAAAGATAAAAGATGTCGAATCAATATAGTTGTTAGTAACTTAATTTGATCAACGGACATTCGACATCTTAACATAGGGAGCCAAATGTGCATAAAATAAAAGGAGCCCACAAACATAATTTAGGATTAGGGAGGTAGTGTAAATAGCTCATTAGTGGACCGAGCTATTGTTAATGGGCCTGGATTATGTGTTCGGGCTGAACACGGGATATCCAGATCCGTTAAAAGGCATAACACTAATTTTTTCTCATGGTCCCTGCCGTAGCCTATATATATCATCTATTCTCTGGCCGCAAAATGACTGATCAGAAATCTGAAGCTTTCTCTAAATTCTGATTCACGTAAGGAGAGAAAGAGAGGGCTGCCAAGGAGAAAAAAAGGTTGGAAGATCGGTGCCCACACGACGTCCAACTCGAGGAAGGAATACGTGAAGAAGATCTTGGGGTCGTCTGCTCAAGATTGCCAGGAACTACTTGTCTTCTTCCTACCGCAGCTATAATTCATGAACCCTAGTTCCTGCCTATGAAGGGTTAGAACACGTATTAAATCTGTTTAACTTTCTATCGATCAATACGCACACCAAAGTAAGGGTTCTGGGAATCTCCAGTTCCATCATTGTTAACAGCAGCAGCGGAATGGAGGCACTTTTAAAATTTTAATAACAACAAAACACATTCTTTCTCGCAAACCAGTTGTGAATGAAATAGAACGTTTACAGAAGATAAAGAAAATAAGAAGACATAGAAAGACTACTGGGGTGTTAAGAACACTGGCACTCAAAACTAGATCTGCCCATACGGTAAGCTTCCAAGAACCAGCAAGTTCGAAAGAACTCTGGAACGCTCAGCCAATCTGTTCACGGACTCCTCGAAAAGCTGGAACTCTCGAATGGCACCGACGCAGAAGCTCTCTCTTCTTTTTGTGGAAATTTAATAAAATCGTATGCACCTGAGAGACAAGAAAGACTCTATAAATAGGGTCTCATTGTAATAGCCCAGATCCGAAACGTGCGCGACGATTGAATGTCAAATTCGAAATTATCAGATCTATTATTGCACGTTTCGAAACGGTTCAGAACGTGCACAACTAATTTTTGTACGAGACATCGCCACTGAGCGCTACTATACGCGAGCACCATAGTGCGCCACTGCGCTCGTGTGTGTGCACGCCCAGCGCCCATGCACTCGCACACAACTGCACAAGATACACACAGTGCGCACCTGCGCCAATCGTGCCCGTGCGTACTGCTCGTAAACCTGTGCCAACTGTGAGCTAACTGCTATACCATCTGGATGTGCCAACTGGCATGGCATCTGGTCGTGCGATCAGGCTGCGCCATCTAGCCACGCCAACTGGCGTGCCATCTGGACGCACGAACTGGCACACGAACGGCTGCGCGAGAGGCTCGCACAACAAGCGTAACTTAAGCGCACTATGCGCCTAGCGATGATGCTTCGTGCTAAGTACAAAGTGTGCCAATAAAATGCTACATTATGCCTCATGAGCCTGAGTCTGAGTCCGAGTCGCTAAGCCCCTTTGGGGCTTAGCTCCTGTGGAATTAAATTGAGCTTGGTCAAAAAGCATGAATGCTTTAAAGGGTGTCTTAACCTTATCTCCATGTAAAATCACCCATATGATTCCCTCCTTAGGGTCACCACTCCATGTGCATCTCCCTACTCCCCATGAGGAGTTATATTGAGATACCCATGAGTTTTTCTAGCCAATATGGGACTAAACATACATGGCTTGTTGAGAGAAAGCTCTCTACAAGTCAAGAAAAAACTCCAACAATCCCCCATATATCTCAATATATTTAGGGTTGAGCATTCTCCACAGTAACTGTCCATCACGTATTAGGATTGATGTCGCTTACGACTTGAATCTTCCCGAATGGGTTGAACAACAGTATGATACAAGAACGTACTAAGCCTTGAATTCTGCACCACAGTTACAATTCTTTCCACTCACAAAATATAGTTACGTATGCTTCTAGCTGCATATTAAAGACCCTGTGCCAGCCTGGTTTCAGTGTATATTTAAGACTCCTACAAGTTTACCCTCAAAAGATGGCCTGCTATCTCTGTCCATACACTATAGGTGAGTTCTTTATTAAAGAGACATGGCATGAAGCCTTGTGCTTCCCTTACGATGCTACGTCGCTATGACATGGCCTAAAGTCGAGGCATTAACCCAACCCGGGAACCTTATCGTAGTGTCATACTATTGTAGCATGAGGTCACAGCCTCTTTGTTGTGCCATACTATCCACCATAAAGACTTAGGCTCCCTTACGGTGTTACGCCACAACGATATAACTTGCAAGACCGAGGCTTTACCCCTATCCAGGCACCTCATCATCGTGTTTTACCACCGTAACATAGGAACATCCTCCCCTTTGTAGTGCTATCACCCTTCTTTAATTTCATCATACAACAGTAGGCTACTTGCCTATTTGCGGTGCTATGTCGCTGTGACTTGGCTTGCAAAACCGAGGCATTACCCCTATCCGAGAACCTCATGGTAGAGTCACCTCACTGAAGTATGGAGTTACACTCCTTATGGTGCTGTGCTACCGTGCGTCCTATAAACTACACCAGACATTCACTCTGCCTAGGAACTCATTAAGGTGTTAGCCATCCTCATCACAGGATCCGTTTTTCGCAGAAAATACATAGTAGACAACAGTAGTTATGGGTCTGTAATCCTTCCATGTACCCAAGAACAAGTACCCACTATTACCTGATAGTTTTCCAGTCAGTGGTCCTCCCTTGAACCGAAAGTTAGATGTCTAGTAGATTTTTCGTTAAACTAATAAATAAAACTTTATGGCAGGACTGCAAAGACACACTATCAGAATGCCTTTAAGCCCATCTTCCTTGTTGTATCTTTGACTAGCTGGCGCTTGAGGCCCTTCGTGAATAGATCCTCTAGGTTCTCCTGACTTCGAACATCGATCACTGTAATGACGCCTCTCTTGATAAGATCGTTCACTGCTCTGTGCTCCAACCACACAGTTCTCTTCTTCCCGTTGAAGAGATCATTTGATGCCACCGCCGTAGTCGTCTAGTTGTCGCAGTATATTAGAATCACTGGTATCTGTGCCCCAACCACTAAAAGATCATACATGAGCTCCCGAAGCCATTCTGCTTCCTTCGCTGCGGTATCAAGTACAAAGAACTCAGATTCTATAGTAGAACGAGAGGGCAAGGTCTGCTTCGTCGACTTTTACGATATAGCTGCTCCACCCATTGTAAAAATGAATCCACCTGTGGACCTTTCACTCTCCAACTCTGAGCACCAGCTGGCATCATTGAAGCCTTCTACTACTGGCAGCTCTCCATTGTAGTACAGTGCATATGTCTGAGTCTTTTTGAGACATTTTATTATTCGCTTCACAGCTTTCCAGTATTCAATGCCTGGATTGCTAGTGAATCGACTCAACATTCTCATGACAAAAGCTATGTCAAGCCTAATGCCAGTAATAGCGTACATCAAACTCCAGATGACGCTAGCGTACTCCAGTTGCTTGACGCTTTCCTACATATTTGGCTCCAGCTTTTGGTCACCCCTATATGTCGTATCAATTATAGGAAGATCATGATACCCGTAGCGAGTGAGCATCTTCTTAATGTAATGAGACTGAGACAGTGCCAATCCAGTATCTCTCCGGATGATCTTGATGCCCAAGATCATAGCAGCTTTCCCCAAGTCCTTCATACTAAACTTGGTAGAGATGAACTTCTTTGTCTTCGTAAGACATCCCATATCCGTACCTAGAATTAGCATGTCATCCACATATAGACAAACGATCACCCCTCTTCCATCAGCGAACTTCGTGTAAACACACTTGTCCGTCTCGCTGACCTTGTAGCCATTTGACCTTATAACTTTGTCAAACTTCTCATGCCACATCTTAGAAGCCTGTTTAAGACCATACAAGGATTTCACCAACTTGCAGACTTTGTCTTCAAGACCTTTGACGACAAATCCCTCTGGCTGTTATATATAAATTTTTTTGGTCAGATTGCCATTTAGGAAATCAGTTTTCATATCCATCTGATGTATCACCAGCTTGTGTATTGCTGCAAGAGTAATTAATAATATAATGGTCGTCATCTGGGCCACTAGAGCATACGTGTCAAAGTAGTTGATCCACTGCTTCTAAAAAACCCCCTTGGCCACTAGCTTGGCCTTGAACTTGTCAATGGTTCCATCAGCTTTCATCTTCTTCTTGAAGATCCACTTGCATCCGATAGGTTTTGCTCCTTCAGGTAAATCAACCAACACCCAAGTGTTATTGGAGGTGATTGAGTCAATTTTATTGTCTATCGCCTTCTTCCAGAAGACAGTATCTCTGGTCTTCATTGCCTCATCATAGGTAAGCGGATTTGCTTCCCCATGATAGGTGCCGAAGTTCTTCGGCCTTCTCGCTCGCTTCGTTGACGGCTCAGCAAGTTCTGGTTTAATTGTTGTCTCGTTACCAATAACTCTATCTTGGACTACTATCTCATTAGAGATCTCTGTCTCCTTTGTACCTTCATCATTCTCCAGAATGTCTGTAAGAATATTATTTTTGTGCCTTGCAAATTTGTCTTTAAAGTATTCAACATCACAAGATTCGATGATATGATTTGATTCAATATCAAAAAATCTCCGAACATCACTCTTCTCGACATACCCCAAGAAGATCACCTTCATATTCCTCGTCTCCAGCTTTTGAATCTTCAAATCTGGGAGCTTCACATAAGCCAGACACCCCCACACTCGAATGGCATTCAAGTTAGGTCTGACTTTGAACCAAAGTTCATAAGGAGTTACATTCGAAGTTGTATATGACACTCTATTTAGAATAAAAATGGTCATCAATGCAGCTTCTCCCCAGTAGCATTTTGGAAGACCCGCAGTTAACAGAATTGTGTTCATCAATTCTGTCAACATTCTGTTATTCCTCTCGATTGAGAAGAATAAGAAGCAGTAGTCTCTTTTATGATTCCATGTTCTTTACAGAACAATACAAATTCATGAGAATGATACCCTCTGCCTTGATCACTTCTTAGTCTATTGAGTTGTTGTCCAGTTTGTCGTTCAGCCTCGGCTATGAACTCCTTGAACTTCTTGAACGCTTCATCTTTAGATTTAAGCAAGTAGACGAATGCGTACTTTGAGAAGTAATCGATGAAGGCTATAAAATACTTTATCCCAGTCTTTATAGAGAATTGCTTGAAGTCACAGTTATCGGAGTGCACAACTCCAGAAGATTTGTGCTTCGATTGACCCAATGAAAGGGTTTTATTGTGATCTTCGTCTGAGCACATTCTTCACACTTTTCTACCTTACCCCCACATTTGGAGATAAGTCCTAGACTAGATATTTTGTATATTCTTTTAAAATGAATATGTCCTAGCCAATTATCCACAACTCAAGAGAATAATCATAAAGAGCGACTACATTTATTTTATTTGACTGGTTTACAAGCTGAATTTTAAACATCCCTTCAGTTTGAAAAGCCTTTCTACAGTATGTTCCATTTTTGGACATCTCCATCTGGCCATCATTGATGTCCATATTCAAGCCTGTGTTACTAAGCAGGCACCCAGAGATCAGGTTCTTGGAAATTACTGGAACATGATTTACACCTTGAAGCGTTAGAATGTTCCCGGAAGTGAGTTTCAGTTCCACAACCCCGATCACCAGAACTTCAGCTTGGGCCTGATCCACCATGATAACTATCTCAGAAGTTGGCTGGTACGTGACGAACCATTCCTTGCCAGAATAGACATGGCACGTCGTACCGGTGTCTATCCACCAGTTAGAGTCAGTCCCCACAGCTGTGACCTAAGCGATCATAGCAACAATATTAGAAACTACCAAAACCTTACTAGGCTCACCTTGCTCTGATTGTTTGGGCTTGGATTTGCATTCACTTCTGTAGTGGCCATTCTTGCCACAGCTGAAGCAAGTCATGTGGGACTTGGACTTCTGTTGCTTGAACGAAGGATCCTTCACTTTCAGATTAGTGGAGTCCTACTTCTTGTGATGAGAAGCCGCCTGCTTCCCCCTTGAACTCCCTTGTTTGCACCAAGTTGGCCTTAGCCAGTTGTTTGGATAGAGAGTCCATCTTCTGTTGAGATCGTATCTCGTCCTCAACGTGGATCTTTTGTAGGAGATCTTTCATGCTGATGTCTAGCTTCTTCCGATGCATTCTTGCATAAAAGTAGCTCTATCCAGCATGAAGAGATAATCCCTCCAACGATAAACCTGTCGACGAGGGGCATTTTTCTCGTCATCCAGCTTCTGGCGCAACTTCAAGAATTCTTTCACCTGATGTAACATCGCCTTCTCATCTTTGAAGAGCCACTTGTGGTACTTCTCGACGATGAAGATTTTGGACCTGTTCTTGTCGTCTTCATAAAGCTTTCCCAATAATGTCTGCAGTACCACCTTCTAGAATCATCAGTTCATCCTTAATCAAAACCTGGTCGACGTCCATGAGTTGAAGATTATCGGTGATCTTGCTCTTCCAGATTTGAAAGTGTTCTTTGTCGAATTTCTCTAACTTGTTAAAGCTGGTACCGAGGAGAGAGGCACGAGAGTTCTCCATCTTCTGATCTAGATTTGAGATTGGTAGTCCTTGGGCGTAATTTTTTCGATGGAAAACTGAGAAATAAAACGATTATAAAAACAATATTTCGAAGCAACACTTCAAGGAAGGTGCAAGATAGTGATCCCGGAGGATCCTAAGAAACGAATTCAAATATATAGCTTCCAAAAATAAGTTTACAAGTGAATTGTTAACAGCAGCAGTGGGGTGGAGGCACTTTTAAATTTTTAATAACAACAGAACACGTTCTTCCTCGTAAACCAGTTGCGATTGGGACAAAATGTTCACAGAAAATGAAGAAGAGAAGAAGGGATACAAAGCCTACTAGGTGTTTAGAACACCGGTATCAAAGCCAGATCCACCCACACGGTCAGCTTCCAAGAACCAGCAAGTTTGAAAGAACTCTAGAACGCTCTGCCATTCTTCTCACGGACTCCTCGGAAAGTTAAAACTCACGAATGGCATCGACACAGAAGCTCTCTCTTCTTTATGTGAAAATTTTGTAAAATTGTATGCACCTAAGAGAGAAGAGAGACTCTATAAATAGGGTCTCACTGTAACCACCCAGATCCGGAACATGTGCGATGATTGAATGTCAGATTCGAATTTATCGGATATGTCATCGCATATTTCAAAACAGTTCAGAACGTGGACAACCACGTTCAGCATGAAACAGTGCCATTGAGTACCACTGCACGAGCACCATAGTACGCCACTGCGTTCGTGTGTGCGTGCTGCCAGCGCCCATGTACTCGTTCGCAACTATATAATACGCGCACATTGCGCACCTGCACCAATCGCACTCGTGCGCACTTGCGCAACACGTACGCACAGCTCGCCAACCACGGGCCAGCTGTTGTACCATATGATGTGCCATCTGGTCGTATGATCAGGCCACGCCAACTGGCACGCTATCTGGACGTACGATCGGGCGGCACGAACGACTGCACAATAGGCTCGTGCAACAAGCGCAACTTAAACACACTATGTGCCTAGAAACGATACTGTCGGGCGCACAGTACGTACCTGTACCAATCGTACCCGAGCGTACTTGTACAACATGCGTGTATCACTCGCAAACCATGCGGCAACTGGTCGCGCGATCAGGCCGCGCCATCTGGCATGCCATCTGGAAGTACGACCGGGCAGTACGAACTGCTGCACAAGAGGCTCGCACAACGAGCGCAACTTAAGCACACTATGCTCCTAGCGACGATGCTGTCGTGCTAAGTGCAAAGTGCGCCAACAAAATGCCACATTATGCCTCATTAGCCCATAAGCCAGAGTCTGAGTCCAAGTTGCTAAGCCCCTTCGGGGCTTAGCTCTTATGGAATTAAATTAAGCTTGGTTAAAAAGCATGAATGCTTTAAAGGGTGTCTTAACCTTACCTCCATGTAAAATCGTCCACATGGTTCCCTCCTTAGGGTCACCACCCCATGTACATCTCTCTACTCCCTATGAGGAGTTATATGGAGATACCCATGAGTTTTTCTAGCCAATGTGGGACTAAACTTACATGGCTTGTTGATAGCAAGCTCTCTACAAGTCAAGGAAAAACTCTAACATGTTACAGTAAAGCAAGAGATGTCAAACTTATATTTGGGACAAAAATTGTATACTTTCTCAGCCTTAATTGAAAATGCTAATCACCAAGTAATTATGTCTCTGAATTTTAAAATTAACAAAATAAGACTACATATATGAATAATGCAGGAACAAACACACAAGCTATAAAACCTTGAAGTAATTTATGGTATTATTAAATTTGGGCCAAATCCAAACTTCTAACAAGGATCTTAATAAAAAGTATTGTGGAACTACTAACTGTCACGTTCCGACCCGAAAAATTGCTCGTCCTTGCTAGATTTCCTCTGAATTATCGTCCTTGCAGGGGCTGATGCCGCACGAGCCTGGAGTTGCGCTCGTGCAAGGCAAGATAGCAGGTTCACATAAGATTATCTTAAATTGATAACATAAAAGCGGAAGAAGACATAGTATACAATAAGAATCTCTTTTATTAATAATGAACTGAAGGTTACAAAGGCTTTGAATTGCCCAACTGGATATCCCAACTGGCTACAATGCTCATGATCTCTCTAGCTCACAAAGGATTACATCGTTCCATACACTATGCCTCTTTATAGCCAACAAGTAATCTTCGACAGAACATCTCTATGTTGCAAGTCCGAACGCCAATGCGGTAGCTCCTCTTGAAATGCTAAGGACTCCATGCCTCGGTGCGTCCAAGCCAAGCTCCGCTCCGAGCCGAACATAACCTGAACCTACAAGCAAACTAGTAGGGGATTAATGCTTTCGTCCTTGCTACACTGATCAAGACCCACTCGCATCCAACCAACACTAAGTACATTTAGTGAAACATGCATCTTAATTTGGTGATCTTTCTATTTAGCCTTAGGATCAGTTTTATGGCAAAATTCCAGCATAGCAACTTTATTATAAATGTGTCCAATACCGTGTCCCTACAGCAGATACAGTTAGACATAATATGAATATAAGCATAGTGATTCGTGCATGTTTTTGTCTCATCTCGCTTAGCCTGCAATCGTTAGAAATATACATAACCAACCATTCAATTCATGCAACCAACCAACCAAACTTATACATATGCATAAGGGGGTATGCCCTGCGCCTGTACCCCATTCTAATCTCAGCCCACCGGCCCTATCTATATGAAGGTCATGGTGTTTCGTACCATAATAGACTTGGCATCCTTATGTGTAAGCCTATGATCGCTCCAGTACAGGTTGCTAGTCCAGTATCTGAAGGATCCCAAACTTACTGATATCGTAGCTTATCACAATACTGGCCGATCGCAACCCGTCCTAATAATATGCACCATAAATACCATACATAATTTTCTTCTAGGCTGAACGGTCCCAGTGCCTCGGTCGTAACCATTCGAGGGAAGCCGCACCCGTGCACGGGCCATCCGAGCCATTGACCATGCAATACGCGCCATAGCAAACAAGTTATATCATTCCAACCAATCTCACGTTCCATAAACATATTTCGTTATCTCTATCTCAAGTTCCATCGGCATTATGCCCCAACACATCCGTATTAATGCACGACGCCCAACGCCTTAGACTTCTCATACATATACTCAATGCGTTCCATTCATATGTTATTCACTTAACAGCAGTTCCGTAGTTACTTGGTCATTTCGTAGCTATCATTGCACGAGGGCACGCTTAATGCCATAATCAGTATTCTAGGCCTTGTATTCAATGTTCTCAAAGTCGTGCACGTGATGCATATCTCGATATTGCCTTTCAATGTTCTGCCATCAGTGCCCTACCGCGACCCATATACTTGATGCACGTTGCTTCAATTGTTCAATGTTTAATGTTCTATCTTGATGTTCGACACATACTAAGACCTTTAACCGTTCGAGCCACGCTCGCTAACTTAATAGCAACTTACGCATACAAGAATACATTTATTAGACGTAAAGGAGTAGGGAGAGAGAGAGTCAAGAACCCGCCCACCTTAAGCCGATATGCCTTATCATTTTGCCGAGCTAAAGTGGCTCAATTTCGTAACTTGGTTGCATGGCCAACTCTCCTGACTTAGCCATTTCGTTGCACTATTCGACTTATTCGGCCTACCACCCCCATGTCACAATCCGTTGCAAGGTGACGATTTATTTTGCGAACATCATTTTGAATAAGGCAAAAATGTCGACCCTTTACAATCCAGCGTAAAAGTATTGCATGCACACCAGATCAACCAAAGTCAATACCGTGCTCAAGCTGAACTTATGCTTTACATCGATTCGCATCGATACTTTATCGGGTCAACGCAACTCTTCGAGTCAACGACTCAATGTGATGCACTGTGCGGAACGGGGCATTACACTAACAACTTATAATAATAAACATTAAACATAGTTTATATTACTTATAGATTATTACCACCATTGATACAATATATATATATATATATATATATATATATATATATATATATATATATATATATATATATATATATATATATATATATATATATATATATAAAAAATATATATATATATATATATATATATATATATATATATATATATTTTATATATATATATATATATATATATATATATATATATATATATATATATATATATATATATATATATATATATATTAGAAGAACACTAGCTTTATTGATGTATTAGGCACAAAATGTCGAAGCCTATACAAGTAAGCGCAAAAAGCGCCCAAAAGTCAACGAAAATAAAGGCCGAGGAGGCCAGAAGCCGGACTCGCTCGCTGGGCCGTTCCCCGGGCTAGCAAAGCGACCGCCATGGGCTATCAGAGGGATGGTGGCAGCCTGCCGACTTTGGAGATCTACTTGAGGACCTCCATGTACAAGGAGTTGTAGTTGTACGCCCGTCCATCGTACATGAATTTGTTTTGGTTCTTCCATAGGACCCAGATGCCCGCGGTTGCTACGATCTGATGCCGTGAGACTTTCCCCAAATGGCGAATAGATCATTGAAGCCGCCGACCGGATGAGTAAGATTGTAATTGGTAGCCAGGTGGGTCCAGATCTGTGCAGCAAGGTCCCCGGAGAGCAGGATGTGTTCTACAATTTTGGATTTATGGGCTGTACAGTAGTGACAGCTAAAGGCCAGACTGAAGCCAATGGTTGTAAGGGCATCATCGATGGAGAGCTTTCTGTGCTGTGCTCTCTAAATCAAAATCGACCATTTGTAGGGTATGCAGGATTGCCATAAGGGGGCGATGCAAGGGGTTGTCGTGCCGATGCCTCTGGCTACGGTCCTAGCGTAGGCCAGTGAGAAAAAACCGTTGGGATTATGGGACCACTGAAGAATGTCAGGATCATCGCCGAGTCGAACATTAGCGGCCATAAGACTGTTGATCGCCCCCGGCCCCAGTCAATCTGCCACTCTGTCCCATCTCCAACCAGAGTTGCAGTCCCGTAAGTCTCAGATCGAGCAGTTGTGGGGGCGGCCGAGGTAGGAAGAAGGATTGCATCTCCAAGCCACCATTCGTAGCTCATAGATGAGCATCCGTTGCCAAGCTGCAGGCGGATAAGGGGTTCGACGAGTTGACGGCAGAGAAGGATGCGTCTCCAGGTTACGGAGGATCTGGAATTGGCAACGGCAATCGAAGGGTGGGAGTATCGGAAGTATTTGGCCTTCATAAAGCGATTCCAGAACGATTCTCCCAAACGAAGTTTCTACCACAGCTTCATGGAGAAGGCGTCAACGATGTGATGTAATCTGCTGAACCCCAGCCCTCCTTCATCGGTCGTCTTGGCCATCGATTCCCAACCGATCCAGTAGTGCTTTTTCTTGCCATCTATGTGTTCCCAAAAGAAGTTGGAGAAGAGCGCGTCTAATGAGGACATCACCTTCTTAGGAGGACCAGACAGCAAGGGTGTATATGGGGATGGAGGAGAGGACGTGCTTGATGAGGATCATCTTACCTCCTGGAGAGAGGGTTGCGTTATGCCAACCCTAGATTTTTTCTAATTCTGCTCATAAAGCCGTCGAAGATTCCCGAACTCAATTTCCCGTACACCAGCGGGCAACCCAAGTAGTTGAAAGGCGGATATGCGGTTGAAAAGGAGGTCAGGTTGGCGAGAGAAGCTGAGTGCATCCTATCAACTTTGTGATGGGTGTAGATGACACTTTTAGTGGAGGTGACTCGTTGACCCGAGCATCTGGTGTATCTCTCAAGTGTACTGATGACAACCTCCACAAAACTGATGTCTCCAGAAGAGAAAATGAAGATGTCGTCGGCATAGGCTAGATGAGTGATTATGGGGCACCCGGTGGTGGTGTGGAAGTAGTAAAAATCGGAAGTGTTCGGCAAAAAGTTGAGATTTCTGCTGAGCGCTTCGGCTACGATGATGAAGATAGTGGAGGATAGGGGGTCTCCCTGTCTGACATCGCGACTAGATTTGAAAAAACCCTCCGCTTGCCCATTGATGACAGTAGAGAATCAAGAGTTGCTAATGGATCGGAAGATGATGTCGGTCCAAGGCTCTGAGAAGCCGAAGGCCCTGAACACCCAGATCAAGAATTGCCAGTCCAGACGGTCATAGGCTTTCTCCATGTCAATTTTGATGGCCATGTTTTCACCTCTGGACGGAAATTTCAAGCAAGTGATCATCTTCTGTGCCAGGAGGATGTTGTCAGTGATATTTTGCCCAGTGACGAAGCTACTTTGTTCTTCAGAGATGATCTTGGGGAGGAGAGGGGACATGCGGCTAGCGATGATCTTTGAGATGACTTTATTGGTGAAGGTGCATAAGCTGATTGGGTGGAAATCTTTGAAGGTCTTCGGGTTGTCTATTTTTGGTATGAGGATGAGATTGGCGCAAAAAATAGAACTGGGGTACTTTGCCCCTTGGAAAAAGGCAATCGCCGCCTCATAGAAGTCAGGTTTGATGATATCCCAACAGGACCGAAAAAAGACACCAGAGAAGCCATCTGGTCCAGGAGCACTGTGATCACTAAGTGTAATGCCCCGCTCCGTGCGAGACATTTGGTTGGCTTGTCGGATGGGATCTAAATGTTGGACCATGACTTGTGTTGGAGATAAAGAGAGTTAATACTGATGCAGTCTCTCTTCGCTGGCTAGATGGATTAAGTTTTGGAACGTGGCTCGCTGGTGGAGCTACGCTTAGTAGGATTGGAGCAGGAAGACCGTTATGTAAGGCAAGTAGAACTATCCTCCTTCCTCCTTATTCCTGCATGCTTAATAAATAGAATAATATGATGCTATGAATATGTCCCTAATGTCTCTTACCTTGAATATTGAATAATTGTGATGCGATGCTTTAGTTGCTAAATCGATATAGATGCATATGCTGGAAATCATTGAATGAATAACACATGAACTTTGAATTGCTGAACGAATCACACTCGAACTGCTAATGTAACATGATACCTGAGAATGAATCGATAATGTCCCTTATGCTTAATGTTGATGAAATGAATAAATCACGTGAATAATGAGATGTTACGTGAATGATACATGAGAAAAGGATTGAATATGCTATTGTTCCTATGAAATGAATGAAATGCTACAGGTCCCTTTGAAATAAATGAATGATGTTGTTCCTCCTTAGAAGGAACATAATGAAAAATGTTGCAATGAAGCAATGAATGAGAATTGATGATGCTTGGGATCGTTGAGATCACCAAATAAAATGATGGTAATGTTGGGAATGAATAAGTCATTGAACATGACTTGAATGAGATGAATGATGATGCACTGTTGTCTTTACTTCAATATTTCACCATGCATTTTATGTTCAAGATTGAGTCGGACACGCATTCGCATGGTCATAGGACAACTTACGCATAAGAGATGGAGATATGTTTTCTCGGACGGTACACCAGGACGTTAGGGCGACCGATCCGACCTAGGAGAAAATATTGGCATGCCAGTAGGGGCACAAGTTTTGCGAGGCATCCTTTGGGGCTAGCTACCTTCTCTGGAGTCATCGCATTACCAATGAAGACCTATATAACAACGTCCGTATGGTTAAACACCATTGACCATGTAGTCAGGATGCATGCTAATGAATGTTTCGTGCAGGCAGAGTAAGTATATCTGCTAACCTGTATTTGATGCAGGTACGAGGGAGTCGGCTATCGGTAAGAAATAACTTAAATGTGATAAACTCAATATATGTGTTTGGTTTAACTTGCGTGCTTTAACATGCCAAGTAAATGATGCTATGCGTAGTCTTTCAATATGAGAATCTGCTTAACATGTTAAATTCAGTATACTAGAAAGATGCCTTTTCATGATAACACCTAGTATGCCTCAATGATGCCTTTACATGATAACACCAAGAATGCTAAAATGATATGTCCACATGAATGCTACTAAGAATATGTTTACATGCTTCACTCTGATTATTGCCCATGAACAGTAAACTGATGCTAGGCTCCAAGTAGAAAGATCATTCTAATAAATGCTTGCTTAAATGCTCACTTTAATGTTGGTTTATGTGAGTGGGTTGGATTCTGCTCGCCAGTACATAGATGATGTGCTGACCCACGTTTTGTGGGCAGGTGCTCGTGCTTGGGATATTCTACACACAAAGAATTGGCTTGATTGGTTCCGCGGCATCGAAGATTTGTTGGGCATACAGAAGCTCTTCTTGTACAAGATGATGTCTTCTGTTTATAAAGGGCATAATGTATAGAACATTGTAATCAGTTGTACCAGTGAGTTGTAAGCCAATTGGTATATCAAGTTGTAATCCAATGTATCCAAGTATCAAATGTAAGCTGTATAGCATTGTTCAGTTGGCTTCCAATGTAAAGTGAGATATGATATAAGCATTGTACTTCAATACAAGTCTTATACTCTTCTTCAATTATCAATAAAGAGAATAAAGTTTTGTATATCTCCGTGAGACTCAAGTTATTCTTTTATCTCCGCTGCTATAAAGAAACTAATGTATTTCTATTCAAAGAGAAAGATTGTCCTTAACAACTTTAATTTGTCTGCTTCTGCCGCTGTGATGTGTTCCTATTTAAAGATATCGATTATGTACCCTTTTTGCCTTGTACAAGTGCAATACCAGACATGTACGGCATCACGCCCAAGCGAGGATGATCGATTCCAAGAGATAAAATATGTGAATAAATGACTCTATGAATTGGGGCATGACAAATTTGGTATCAGAGCACGGCTTTACGTCCTTGGTCTCTTCTTGATTCGTTTCAAATCAAAGTGGCATCGACGATTAACCAAAGTTGCTTCCACGATCACTCAACGTTGCTTCCGCGATTAAATCAAAGATTACTTTCGCGATTATGCTGTTGTTGTTCGGTAATCATCTTATGTTGTTGATGTCTGAAAGTTTGTTGACCCTCTTGGCTGCTCATTGGATGTTCCATACAATAAGTCTATATACATTATGATGCCCCTGAATGAATGATTGTTGTTGGTTTAGACACAAATAACCCAACAATGACTCGATGCCATAGTATGCTATAGTATGAATGCTGTTTGGAATTATGGGAATAAAAAAAAGTTGTTATGTATGCTGTAACAAGTTGAGAATTGCTTGTGATGTTGGAAAAGAATTGGGAATGAAATAATTGATAGATGAGTTTGTCATAACTGGTTAATTGACTCATGTGTGTTGCTAAGTACTATTGAGACCCTGAGATGTTGGCTAAGTGTTGTGATCATTATAGATCACGAATGTTCGGAATAGATTTGGGTGGGATTGTTTAAGGATGGCTTCGTCTCTGAGTGGTATATTGCCTCTACCACCTCAGAACGAGATGTATGTTGACCATTTTCCATAGGATAGCAATGAGACTATCTGCGGGTACTGGGTAATGCCAAAACTTAGCTGGGAGTCATATATTATTACTTGAGGACTCGAGTGCCCTGACGGTGATGTTATATTGAGTAGCGAGATTGTCGAAAATTGTAACTGGTGGCTTGGTTAGAAATTGTTTAGTCGAGTGATGACTCAGACTAGTAAGACCGTTAGTATGCTATGGATAAATGGATTTGGCCAGAGAATGTTGTGGCTTAGAACATTTGAATGTTGATTTCGATTGGTTGGTTGCAATTATATGTGGCTAATACGAAGTTGGTTGCTAAGCTGGAAGTTTTGAAAATATTGTCAATGAACCAAAAGAATATTAGGGATCTGTGCCTTGACCCTAAGGTGTAATAGATGTTAATCCATCTTGATCATCAAAGGATAGTCGTTGCATATGTGCAGGTATGTTGAGGAATTGAATTGTACTAAAAAATAACAAGTAGTGACTATGAATATTGTTGTTGCCTAGATGGTTAAGTGATACATAAATTGTCGGATTGAATGGAATGAACTACTCGACCCTTGAGGTAAGGAATTTCAAGAATGTCCGTACGAGATTTTGACGGCTAGGAAAAAAACGAGATTTAAGAATACCCGTAAGATAGTTTGATAATTGAGAAACGAATGGGATTGAGGAATTGAAAACGTGTTGGATAATATCGGTATATGTGATTGTTAGATGGGATATAGATTGTTGGTTTATGACTTAGTGGTGTGACTCTGTCATATGGACCGAATAGTATGGTTCCATAGTTATGTTAAGACTATCGGAATCAATAACCCTTGAATAGTTAGCCTTAGCTTATGGGTTCGTGTGGGTACAAAGGAATTGGAATAGAAATTGAATCATTGGGAATTTACTTGATGGATTATTAGAATGATGAGAATCATATATCGGGTTGGGAATTGACCATAATAATGATAGATCGGTCTTAGTCGATCGTTGGATAAGTCTAGAATGAGCCTCTGTGGGAATTATTTCCTTGAGGAAGACCCTGGATAGATAGACTTGACCCTAGCGACCAGTTGAGGACATACCAATTGTTGGCATAGCCGACAATGGCGATTAATTATTCAGACTAAGTTGATACCCATAGGTTTGGGTAGGGCTCCTTAGAACTGTCGGTTACTTGTTGGCCATGAGAATAAGAAACTGGCATAACCCTAGTAGACGTCCACTCTAAGGAAGTCACCTGAATGATTAGGTATAGCTGTCGGTATAGCTAACCATTGAGACTGGACCGAATAATAGGGTGACCATTGGCGACTGTAGGATAACCTTGTGGCATTGAACGAGAGATGGTGATGAGTACGACCTAAGAATGATATATTGTATATATATGCTTTAATATGAACCTTAGAGATGTTTGACCCTTGAGGATTATGTGTCGGCCTATATCGGGACTAGAATCGTGGGATGAGACTTGAGTTGTATGTATCGCGTAGTGAATTATTCCATGAGGTAGAATTGACTGCTCATGACGGGAATGTTGGATAGGTATCTGTAGTCGGGTAGCTGGGTTAACCTTGACTGTTGCATAGAACTATACCCTGACCCAAGTAATCAAGAGTGGGCGATGTCGGATTGTATCTTTTAGAAAGGATGAATTACCTCGGTAAAAAATATATATTGTTGGATTTGGGAAGGAATATGATTGCATATTGTGAACATTTGATATGATTGGCTCTAAGTTAGACCCTTGACCGAATGTTAAAAATATTATGCTTAGATAGATAGCTGTCCCTGATGTTAAGTGTTGTGACCTGGAAGATAGTGATTGTGGCAAGTGAATAAAGTGATAAGTCAACTGAAAGGATGCTAAGTCAGATTTGGGAAAGAGAGTTATATCGTGGCTGATCGAATCGCACTAACATAAAAGTTGGCTGAAGTACATATGTTTTGGGGACGCCTAAAATATGTATATGGATCCAGCCGAAGTGATTGGTTGCGACTGAGATAATATTATGGGAAGGATTTATTGTACTAGCACGGACTTTGGCTGAAATGTATATGTTTTGGGGACGCCTAAAATATGTGTATGGATCCAAACGAAGTGACGTGTTGCGACCAGGATAGAATACAAAGAAAATTTTGGTAAATCAATAAGAAGATGCAAGTATTTGGAAAAAGAGAAAGATGGATTGAATCGTTGATGGATTAAAATGATACAGTTGATAGATATTTTGAAATGACCGAGTGGGCTAAAATGAAAATTGAATTGAAGCTGAATGAATAAATCGTTGTGACTAAGTGAATCTAGTAGAGGAGTTGTTTCTTTAAGTTTTGAGGACGAAACTTTTTCTGAGTGGTATATTATGTAATGCCCCGCTCCGCGCGAGACATTTGGTTGGCTTGTTGGATGGGATCAGAATGTTGGACTGTGAATTGTGTTGGAGATAAAGAGAGTTAAGACTGATACAGTCTCTCTTAGCTGGCTAGACGGATTAAGTGTTGGAACGTGTCTCGCTGGTGAAGCTACCCTTAGTAGGATTGGAGCAGGAAGACCGTTATGTAAGGCAAGTGGAACTGTCCTCCTTCCTCCTTATTCCTGCATGCTTAATAAATAGAATAATGTGATGCTATGAATATGTCCCTAATGTCTCTTACCTTGAATGTTGAATAATTATGATGCGATGCTTTAGTTGCTAAATCGATAGAGATACAAATGCTAGAAATCATTGAATGAATAACACATGAACTTTGAATTGCTGAACGAATCACACTCGAACTGCTATTGTAACATGATACCTGAGAATAAATCGATAATGTTCCTTATGCTTAATGTTGATGAAATGAATAAATCACTTGAATAATGAGATGCTGCGTGAATGATACATCAAAAAAAAATTGAATATGCTATTGTTCCTATGAAATGAATAAAATGCTACAGGTCCCTTTGAAATGAATGAATGTTGTTGTTTCTCCTTAGAAGGAACGTAATAAAAAATGTTGCAATGAAGCAATGAATGAGAATTGATGAGGCTTGGGATCGTTGAGATTACCAAATGAAATGATGGTAATGTTGGGAATAAATAAGTCATTGAACATAACTTGAATGAGATGAATGATGATGCACTGTTGTCTTTACTTCAATATTTCACCATGCATTTTATGTTCACGATTGAGTCGGACATGCATTCGCATGGTCATAGGATAACTTATGCATAAGAGATGGGGATATGCTTTCTCGGACGGTACCCCGGGACGTTAGGGCGACCGATCCGGCCTAGGAGAAAACGTTGGCGTGCCAGTAGGGGCACGGGTTTTGCGAGGCATCCTTTGGGGCTAGCTACCTTCTCTCGAGTCAACGCAAACCAATGAAGACCTATATGGCAACGTCCGTATGGTTAAACACCAGTGACCATGTAGTCAGGATGCATGCTAATAAATGTTTCATACAGGCAGAGTAAGTATATCTGCTAACCTGTATTTGATGCAGGTACGAGGGAGTCGGCTATCGGTAAGAAATCACTTAAATGTGAAATTCTCAATATATGTGTTTGGTTTAACTTGCGTGCTTTAACGTGCCAAGTAAATGATGCTTTGCATAGTCTTTCAATATGAGAACCTGCTTAACATGTTAAATTCAGTATGCTAGAAAGATGCCTTTTCATGATAACACTAGTATGCCTCAATGATGCCTTTCCATGATAACACCTAGTATGCCTCAATGATGCCTTTGCATGATAACACCAAGAATGCTAAAATGATATGTCCACATGAATGCTACAAAGAATATGTTTACATGCTTCACTCTGGTTATTGCCCATGAACTGTAAACTGATGCTAGGCTCCAAGTAGAAAGATCATTCTAATAAATGCTTGCTTAAATGCTCACTTTAATGTTGGTTTATTCGAGTGGATTGGATTCTGCTCGCCAGTACATAGATGATGTGCTGACCAATGTTTTGTGGGCAGGTGCTCGTGCTTGGGATATTCTACACACGAAGAATTGGCTTGATTGGTTCCGCGGCATCAAAAATTTGTTGGACATACAAAAGCTCTTCTCGTACAAGATGATGTCTTCTGTTTATAAAGGGCATAATATATGGAACATTGTAATCAGTTGTACCAGTGAGTTGTAAGCCAAATTGGTATATCAAGTTGTAATCCAATGTATCCAAATATCAAATGTAAGCTGTATAGCATTGTTCAGTTGGCTTCCAATGTAAAGTGAGATATGATATAAGCATTGTACTTTAATACAAGTCTTGTACTGTTATTCAATTATCAATAAAGAGAATACAGTTATGTATATCTCTGTGAGACTTCAAGTTATCCTTTTATCTCCGCTGGTATAAAGAAACTGATGTATTTCTATTCAAAGAGAAAGATTGTCCTTATCAACTTCAATTTGTTTGCTTCTGCCGCTACGATGTGTTCCTATTTGAAGATATCGATTATGTACCCTCTTTGCCTTGTACAAGTGCAATACCAAACTTATACGACATCACGTCCAAGCGAGGACGATCGATTCCAAGAGATAAAATATGTGAATAAATGACTCTACGAATCGGGGCGTGACACTAAGAGCCCAGACAGCGGATCTGACTTCTTCCGTGGAAGGGGGTAAGGAGCAGCTCGTCTCACAATCGTTGATCAAGCTGGGGATCTTGACGAGAACGTCCACATCCTTGACGATGACTTCTTTGGTAAAAAAATTGGAGTAGAAGTTCGCAGCGACATCTTGGATGCCCCGTTGATCGTTGAGGACAAAGTCGTTATTGTTGGAGATTTGGTGAAGATGGAGCTGACATCTGCGGCCATTGATGCAGGAATGAAAGAAGCTAAAATTCTTGTCTCCTTCGGTGTCCCAGGTGAATCTGGCTTTCTATTTCTAGAATTCAGTTTCCACCTTAATTTGGGATTTAAGTAGCGCTCTGGGGAGGTTGAGCGTGATTCTTGTCTCCTGCGATCGGTCCGTGGCGTAGTGGGACTCAGTACGGGTGACGTCATTTTTTGCCTCTTTAATAGCCTAGAAAATATTGTCGAAAGCGCTCTTGCTCCAAGATGCTAAGGCTTTCTTGGTAGCCTTGAGTTTGTTCGCCACTCAAGTAAGGGGGTCGGGATCGTTAGTGGATCTCCAGGCCGAGGCTACTATGCTTCAGAATTGAGGATGATGTTGCCAAAAGTCCAAGAACCTGAAGGGTCTCTTGAAGTGGTTGGAATTGCTGTTAATCTCAATCAAGAGGGGGAGTGGTCCGATTGGGTGGTGTTCAGGTGGGATAGGATGGAGGCAACTCCCATGTCAGACCAGCGGTTGTTGACCATGGTATGGTCCAGGCGGGAGTATTGTCAGCGGTCACCTTCCTGTATGTTGTACCAAGTGAAGGCGTTACCAGATAAAGGAAGGGGGTGTCATGTGTGTGTTGAAGATGAAGTTGTTGAAGTCGTTCATTGCCAACTGGGTGGCGACCTCCAGACTTCTCTTCTCTGCTCGAGATCGTGTTGAAATCTCTAATGCAGATCCACAAGAGATTATTGAGTTGTAGGTGGGTGTCTATCAAAGTGTCCCAGAGAATCTTGCGCTCTGGGATGTCGCAGCTACCGTGGATGGCTGAAAGAAGGCAGTGAGATGTGAGAGTGGGGTGCTCCACCCAGCAGGATAGCGCCTGACTAGAATCATGGATGATACCAAACTGGATTTCGGAGCCGAAGAGAATCCAAATGTCGTTACATTCGGCGACTCGGATGGGAAGCCGAGCTAGAGCTGGATGGATTTGAGTCTTTTTTGAGGGATTTTGGGTTCGATGATGATAAGGATGTCAATTCGATGGATTTTTATGAGGCTTTTGATTCTCCTCTGAGTGGGTTTATTGGCCAGCCCTCTCACGTTCCACGCGAGGATGTTTAACATTGGGCTGGCGATGAGGGTGGGGGGTTGTTAAGTTTTGCGGCCGACCGCGTGGTCATGGCCGAGGACTCTAGGTTGAGTTTTTTTTCTTACGGAGGGAGTTTGTTTTTGGGGATCCCTGAGTCTGAACTGTAGGATCATCCGCTGCAACTGTCAACCTTTGTGTGTTGGTTCATGTGTGTTCCGACGGGGTGGATGCCGCCTCTTCCTCTGTATCAGCAAGCGCGCAGAGCGGGTTGTGGGGATCCCGGAATCCTGCTTCTTTGGCTTACGTGATCCAAAGTGTCTCTGTTGGGCACACACACACACACACACACACACACACACACACACACACATTTGTTTACAATAGAACTTACTATTACCTATATTTAATTATTTCTTGGATAGTGTTTTGGCCGAAAGTTAAAAAGAATGGCAATATATTGGACATATATAACTTACTCTAGTATCCTCATCAAGTTTTAAAGTCCCATCCTTCCTTTTTCTCGTTAAGACAAACATCTCCACTTCAGATGGCTCATCTCCGTTGGGTCTTCTCTTTTTTCTAAGTAAATAGAAATTTATCAAAAAACAAAACAAAAATAATGAAATAAATAATAAGAATGATTTAAGCATACCTCCTCATCTCGCTCTCGAGCAAAACTCTTGCTACCCATAGTATGAGTGTACTTTACTTTCATCATATTCCTTGTGTTTGTCTCACATGTCAGCTGTAATTAATTGACAAATCAGTCTAGAATCATTTGTGAACAAATTTTTCTAAGAAAATGTATAAGCTAATTTCCATAACCAGAACTATAAATTAAATTAAATAAAAAAATATACAACATTCTCAATTATCCTAAAAATAAACAAATCCTCAAAATTAGGCATTTACAAATACTAGAGAATCTTACACTAGAGAAGTAACTTTGTCTCTTCAGAATTCTAACGTCGTACAACTCTATCCCATTGTTTCATGGCTATTGCCTCAGGACGATCTTTTAGACATGTTGAAAGTGTAGTATGACTCTTAAAATATTTTTGCTTCAAACGACTTTTCCAACATCGCCAATCAGCCGCAATGGTTTTAAAAAAACATTTCCTTGCAGCTTCTTCAAGAATGAACTTTTGCTACAATCATTGACCAATCATTCACATATTTTTTTAAATATCAAAATAAAAATAAAACTACTTATGGAATACATACATTGACCATGTTCCACAACTCTTCTTTATTATCCTTGGATATTTTTTCTAGCCTTTGAGACTCAGAGGAATTAGCTGGGCACTTCTAGCCAATGTCCCTATAATGAGCTCAAAGATGTAACATCTTCCTTTGTTGGACCAATTGGTTGATTAAGATCATTGAATATAATAGTTGGTCGATCCTCGAGACACCTACCTACTATCTTCAAACATCTTTTTTTTTCCTGACTTTCCTTTTCTTGGATGCTTTTTACAAGGCAATATAATGTTATTAGTTGTGCTACATAAATCTATAAAAAAAATAAACATATTGAAAAATATATTATAAGGATTACCTTCACCATTCATATTTTCAGCTACAGGGCCTGAATGCTCTGCAGTTTCTATTGGAATAGTCTCTTCATCACTTTTTGGCACTAAATCCTCTTCCCCATCCATGTCAGATGCCACGACCCGCACCCGGATATACAGATTCGAATACGTGAGCTACGCTCGCCTACGCCGCAGTATCGGCGGTAGAGCGTTGTCAAGTATACTATACTAACTACAACATCTAAAGATCCATAACTAGAAATATACTCATGTCACATCACAAAAACTAAGGAAGATAAGACAAGAAATAATAACAATATCACTAGAACAACTAGAAACTAGAATGATCATAAGACAGAAAAATAAAGAAGGAACAACAAGACTAACTAAGGATAACTACCAGGCAACTCACATAGAAGAATAGTGAGATCCACCTCAGCTAGCAACATCATGAAGTCCAATACTGAGGGCACAACTACTCCTAAAATTTTGTCAACATATCCAGTCAGGATGGAACGAGTACATATATCTCATAACAGATCTCAAGATAGAATAAAAGCCATAAAACTGTAAATAAAGCATATACAATAAAATTATGGAGTTTACATATATGTATCATGGCATGGTAAGCTGTAGAGCTAGAGCTAGAACAGGAAAGTTGAACTGATCATGGTATGTATACAAATCAAGGTAAGCCATCTATCCAATGTGTGTGAGTAGTAGTTTCAGCTTGTGACCGGCTTGGGCAACTGTAAAAAACTGGCCTGGCTAGTCATAAGTGCGGTATATGACTAACATTGTTCAAGAATGCAAGATGGATTTGATCACAGACATACGCTACTACTCCTCCACCCCCAACTGGTAGAATGGATCCAAACAGGACACGTTACTGCATGGGATTCTATGAGAAGGGAGCAAGTCTTCTCTAGAATCGGAGACCATATATTGCACAAGAGCTACAAGGGAGCTTGCATAATACATCCCAAGCTAACAAGGAGTAACATCTCTCGTCGAGATCCAGGAATACCAATCCGTGAGAACCATGTGTCAGGAATGAGTATATCTATACTAAGTACATGAATCATAACAGTTATCATAAATTTGGAAACAGTTATCAGAGAATGTACTCACCTGCGATCTGGTAGAATATGTCAACTGAGTCCTAGAACAGTACCTCGAGGACCTATAGATGGAATACTGTATCAATATAAGTGTTTGGAAGTAAAATCAAGTCATACTAAGTCAAACTAGGTCAAGGCAAGTCAAAGTAAGTCAAACTAGGTCAATCTAAGTCAAACTAGGTCAAGGCAAGTCAAACTAGGTCAATCTAAGTCAAGGGTTGACTTATAGTTGACTTTTTGTCAACTTGTCAACTCTGGTCAACCCTAGGTCAACTCTAGGTCAAACTTGACTAACGTTGACTAACAGTTGACTTTGGGTCAACTGGTCAACTTCGGTTCAGTTCTAGTCAATTTTGGGCTACGGTTGACTTTCGGTTGACTTTTGGTCAAAAAAAGTCAACTGTGGTCAACCAAGGTCAAAAATAGTCTAATCTAGGTCAAGTGTTGACTCTACTTCGACGTTCAGTCAAAGTAGTCAACCATGGTCAAACAGGGTCAACGCTAGTCTCTATAAACATCAACAGAATCAACATATCAATTTCAGTGATGGTGAAATCACTGGAATCGATGGATCTCAAAATACAAACAAAAGAGGAAGATTATAATAATAGGGTGAAAACCTACAGATGTTGTCGAATGGTGAAACAAACATCACCAACGTGTCCAGAATGGTCAAATCAGATAGGATAGCCTATCCATAATTCTAATTTGGACACAGGGGCAAAAAGGTAATTTTGGGTCAAAACGGTGTCCATGTCGGACCGCTTTGCATCAAAAAATGTGCAAGAATACTATTCTACCAAACCTAACAAATTATATGTTCACAAATCCAGAATGACGATACGAACCCAACGGTATATCCAGAATTGGATTCCGTTGACCCCATTTCAAATTGGTCCGTTGACCAGGACATTAAAATTTTGATTTGCAAGAAAAAGCGTGTCGGAGCCAATGTCCTCAAAACTCAGCAAATTATATGTCAACGAGTCCAGAATGACGATACAAACTCAACGGTATATCCGGAATTGGATTTCGATGAGCCAATCTCAAAATGACCCATTGACCCGGATAATGGTATCCAACTTGCACCGAAATACGTGCCGGAACCAATGTCTACTAAAATCTAGCAAATTATATTTCAACGAGTCCAGAATAACGATACGAACTCAACCGTATATCCGAAATTGGATTCCGATGAGCCAATCTCAAAATGACCCGTTGACCCGGATATTGGCATCCGACTTGCACCGAAATACGTGCCAGAACCAATGTCCACTAAAACTAGCAAATTATATGTCAACGAGTCCAGAATGACGATACGAACTCAACAGTATATCCAGAATTGGATTCCGATGAGCCGGCGTCAAAAAGTTCCGTTGACCCGGACTATGGGGTCCGTTTTGCACTGAAATGCGTGCCAGGGCCCACGTCCTCCAAACTAAGCAAACTTTATATGAAAACATACCAGAACGACGCCACGAGTCTACTGGTGGTGTCAGAAATTGAATCCGGAGTCTTAGGTTCAAAAATGGAATTTTACAAGTTGGAAATTACGAATTCGGACGGCCAACTTTGGCGTCGAATTCAACCAATCAAACGTGCTCACAATGAAACGAAACTGGAGGGGTAGGAAGAGGGTTATACCAGATTCGCGTAGGAACCAGTAGCATGCTAGACGGAGCTGCAACGGTGGAGTTACGAGCTGACGAAGTCGGCTCCACAAAACTGTCCAAAAATAGTTCAAATTAAAACGTCAATTTGGTGGCCGGTTTTGATGTATCAAACGACGAAATTAACGGACGAAAATTGAGGAGAGTGAAGAACTATATACGAAGATTGAGATGGAGCAAAGAAATCGTCGATTCCAATGGTCAAATTTCTCAGAAAATGTGCACGAAGTTGCTGGTTCGAGACGCGATTCTGTGTTCCGTTCCCGCGTGCGTCACGGCGGGAACCCGTGCCAAACGCACGAATAGCCCATTTTTCGCATCGGGGACGACGGAGGCGGCAAGGGGGTGCTCACCGGGGTCACCCAGCCATGGGTGGCCGGCCACGCGATGGCGCGCGGCCACCCGTGGCGAACGGCAGCCGCTGCAGCTGCTGTAACAGCTGCTTGCTGTTGCTGCTGCACCTGTGCGCGTGGCCAATACGACGGCGGCACACGGCACTGCGGCGACGGCACGCGACACTACGGCGGTGGCGCACGGCTGGAGAGGAAGTAGAGGTACGAATGATGATGATGGTGTGGTGGTGTTCGGCTGTGAGGAAAGAGGGGAGTTGGTGTGGACGATGATGATAATGAAAAAGAAAAAGAAGAAGAAGAAATGAAAATAAAGAAGAAGAAGTTAATGATGAAGAAGAAGAAGGAGATGGGGGTCAGCTGTGGTGCTTGGGTACAGGAGAGTGAGAGGGGTGATGTGAGGGAGTGGATGAGAGAGATGAGAGAGAAAAGTTATATATATATATATATATAATGTATATATTTATATGTGGGTGTATATATTATATAAGGAGAGAGAGAGAGAGAGATATTATCAGATAGAGAGGGGGGGCTATTCGTGAACAGGAGGGGGGTTGTGTGTGCTGTAAAGAGAGAGGGGTGAGGTGTGAGTGATGAGAGACAGAGAGATAATATTATATATATATATTATATATATGTGTGTGTATATATATATATACAAAGAGAAATAGATGGGGCAGAGGAAGAGACAGCGTCCCACGTGCGGCCCCCGCTCGTCGGAGGAGACCCCTACGCTCGTCGTAACCCCGGCCTCCCCCCTGTGGCCGGGTGGTTCCTCTGGCCGGCCGGCCCCCTCGGGTTGGCCGCCGTCCCGGGCTTCTTCTACCCTCTGGGCGCCCAAACCCTATCTCCCCTCCAACGCCGGCCGGGACTCGCTCCCTCCGCCTGGCCGGGCGTCTTCCTGGCCAGCAGCTTCTCCCCCCTTCCCCCTCCTCCCTTTCTCCCTTCGGCGTCGCCGTTCCCGGCGCTCCCGGGCGAGGCACCGGGCTCCCGACCCTCCTCCGCCGTCGGTTGCTTCCCCGAAGGCTCAGCGCCATCGGGACACTCGCCGGACGTCGGCTCCTCCAGCCAACCCCCTTGGTATCCCCCCGGACCTCTCCCTCCTTGGCCCTCGGCCGGAGCAGCGCCCGGCTCCGTCAGGCGTGCCCACTTCTCCTCCGGCGGATCTCCCACTCGCCTCTTCTGCTGCGCCTACTCTCCCGGCGTGCCCCAGCGCCGTCCATTCCCTGCTCTGCTCGCCTGCCCCGGTCGCGCCCTTCGCGAGGCCCTCAGCCCCCTCCGGACGTGGAGACTCCTCCTCCCCCTCTCCTGCCTCCTCCTCCGGCGCAGCGACCGCCTCACCGGCCGTCCCCTCCTCGTGGCCCAACTCCGATCACTCCCTGTTGGGCACGTCGTCCTCCTCGGTCGCCCCCGCTCTCTCCCTGTTGGGCTCGCCCTCCTCGGCCGCTCCCACCTCGAGTCCCTCCTCCTCCCCCTCTCCTGCCTCCGCCTCCGGCCCAGCGGTTGTTCCTGTCTTGGCCCCCTCCTCGGCGCCCACTGCCGTCCAGGATTCTCCCTCGGCGGCGGCGTTTCCCCCCTGCGAGAACCCCTCTTGGGCTCTCGTGGCGGTTCGGCGGCCCACGGCGCGAGTGCCGGCGACGGTCTTCCTTGCGGCGTCGCCCTTTCCGACCGCTCTCCAGCCCCACCCTACTTCGTCGTCCCCCCTCGACGAGTTTTCCGCCCTCCGACGTTCCCTATGCCGCATGTTGGCCCCCCGTCGGTGATCCTCGCCCGCCCGGGAGTCGAGCTCCCGCTCCTCCCCGTAGTGCTCGATCACCTCCCGTGCTCGATCACCTCCCCTTTCCCACCCATCGTCCTCCCCGGCGGCCGCTGGCGTCTCGCCCCCCCCACCCTGCCCCCCGTCATGCTAGCCCTCCCCGCCGGGGAGACCTCCCCAGCCAATCGGCCTTCCGCCGGAGACCCTGGCCCATAGCCCCTCCTCTGGCCTCTCCTCTTTCCCCGGGCCGCGCGCCCGCCTCGGGCCGCGCGCCAACCTAGCACCGCGTGCCAACCTCGTACCGCGCGCCACATAGGGCAGTGTGCCCATAACTTTTGCAGCGTACCGTTTTCCCCTCCTCGGGACCGGTGCAACCGCCTAACAGAGGCGTTCAAATTTCTTAATTCGAAATTTTGGATTCCAGTTGGATTTCTCAAAAAAAAAGAAAAACAGAAAAAAAAGAAAAAAAAGCGATATAATTTTGTTTAGTGACGCGTCGCGTCAGGACTTATGTTCAGGGTTACTCCCGACACTTGTAGGAACTTGGGCTCTCTCCCGGTTCCAACCTATCTTGTTAAGTTTCAATGAAAGCTTTAGCCATTGTTAATATATATATATATATATATATATATATATATATATATATATATATATATATATATATATACAAAGAGAGCGAATTAGATATTTATACATAAAGAGGGATATTTAGAGTAGAGGAAAAATATCAGTGGGGGGTATGGGCAGTCATGATGGAGGATAACATGGAGCTGGGGTTGGGTTTAGTGGAGCCGGGTTGGGCCAAAATGGAAATGGTGCAATATTTGAATTAAAAATAGGTATTTATGATCATGGGTAAATAAGTAGCATGTGGGGGCTCAAAAAAATGAGACACAAGTATCAGGCGGGTAGTAGGCTCAATGTGGGCCATGTCCATATTTAGAGTCGACTAGGTTGGATTGATGTCGGGTCCCGAAATTAAATTGGAAGTCAGGTCATAAATTTTGGTGGATAATTAATTGGCCTAATTTGACCCGAAAGTTGTGCAAAGAAAATAAAGCACAAGATGGTATGTCTGAGTGGGACACGAAGGTCATGGGTGAAGAGCGTCTCGAGTAGATCGGGCATGACAAGTTGGTTTCAAGAAAAGACTAGTCTGGTGCTCCTAAATTAAAAGTCATGGTAACGTGCATATGATGATCAAGGAAAAGAGTGGAAATTCAATTAATAATTAAATGGTCTAAATTGACCCGAACTTGCGCTAAGCGAAAAGAGTACAAGGGAACAAGTTCGAGTGGAACACGAAATATCACTGCGAAGATAATCTTGTCTACTACAAACATCAAGAAGGAAGTTTCCAGAGACTGGCATCCTGATGCTCTAGAATTCCAAGTCACGGTAAAGAGCATTTAATAAAAAAATAATCAAATAATAATATCTATTACAACTAATTGAATTATAAAAATTGAAAAAAAATAAGTTCTAAATTCAGTGGCTTACAATCCTACCCACCTTATAAAAATTTCGTCCTCGAAATTAAAATCATCCTATAGGTCAAGCTAAAACATGTAACTGCTATGGGTACAGTACTCAATCTGCTACCTTTGTGATCACCTATGCTGTTTCTCTCTACTGCTATTTTGGTTCAGGTTCAACAAGCTTCTTTCATAAAAACTATGTCATTATACCCCTTAGAATCTTCATATCAATATGAACCTTTACATATACTCTAAAATATAGGTCATCCTCGAGATATGTATATATCAACAATGATTGGCCATCAACCAGAATTCCAATCTCAATAGTAATTTGTTCATTTTCTTATCCCATCCTAAGTATCTTTATCCTATTAATCACAAGCTCCATGAAATAATTCATTCAAAACATATTCTTGGCATTGAGCCTTCTTCTTTCTACTCAACAAGTCCTCTGAATATAAATCCTCGATTTCGAACTCCCGATTTATTAATTACTAATGTACATATGTCTTTGTCTTGTTCCTTGTCTTTTTAACTGATATTCTTTCCGATCTCGTACGCAATATCATATCCCATTCTAACTTATTCTATATTAATCCACATATCGATCTACCATCTAATCACATGTAATTAGCTATAGATAACCACCCAAAATTCTACAAATGCTAAATCCTAAATTTGTAAATACATGATTCGGATCCTCATTCTGTAGTCACAACAATATACTATCTCATTTCTCCATCTTAGATACCCTATCATCAAGTCATACTATCAATACAATCGTTCTTAATGGTTTCCAAGTCTACTACAGTCAGTCACCCATACTTGTCTTATAAGCTTAATCTAACCAATCCCTAGAAAAGTATTTATCACAATCACACAATACATTTATAGTTATACTACAGGATCAGTCAACAAGGTTTAGCTATTTCGGTCATCTATCAAGTAGAAGGTAACAAGGTCTAAGACTGGGTCAAGCAATCCATAACAGTGTTCAAACAAGTTAAAGGTCAAGCAAAACGGAAAAGTTTATTGGAATATCTCCAAGAATGGTACAAAGACAACGGGATACATAACGAGAAGAATTATCCAAGAGGTTAACGAAGAAGAGTTTAGTTAATTATGTCCAAAAAGATAACATGAAAGCAATCCTATTGGAGAATCCTAGAGAACCTATAATCCTAGTTGTTGATGTAGATAGAACAGAGTCGACCAAGACGAAAAAAATGATGATAAGAATTTGTTCTTGCTCATCCGGTCATAACAAAATGATCCGATTTAAAATATAATCTGATAACCATATACGTCTTCCTGAAATTATGTTGCCAGAATTTTTGCCATGCCAGTAAGCATAGCTGCAATAACGATGGAGACCATAACTAAGATATACACCCTAAATCATGTCATCTGGAATTCTTACCATGCTAGCCGGTATGGCTGCAAGAAAATCCAAATTCCATAACTAGGATAGTATAACCAACATCAGGCTCCACGTCCCTGTCGTGCTAGCTAGTATGACTGCGATAAATTCTAAACTCCATAAATAAAGTAGACATTTACCGTTCTCATCAAATAAGTTTATCAGAATATCTTAACTCAATTCATAAAAATTGATCTTAGATACAAAGTCAAAGGCAACAACGAACGAACATCAAGATTCAAAATTTTCAACAACGAATCAAGGATAAGTAGATGAAAACTAACGAAAATAGATTCCGAGATAGGGTTTAGAAAAAAATTCTCAGGAGATGTCCAAAGGTACTATCTAGGTCAAGATAAAAGGAAATCTTTGGAATATAATCTAAAACAATCTCAACCTGATATGAGACTGGCAAATCATACTCTAGTCTCAACCTAGAAGATATATAAGTCCAACTTATACCTTCCCTCTGGGGTCCACAAACTCATCCCAAGAAGGAATAAAGTTTGATACGGACAGATATTTCAGAAATCAGGACGAATGGAAACAAGTGGGAAAATATTTGAAAGCCTTCGAAATAAGATTTCCAGGGGTCATCCCTGGAATCTACCAAGAGTTCCTAATATGTGACTGAGTACCAAATCCTAAAATATGTCATGACTCAATCTTAATCCTAGGGCAGGCTCACAGTAGTACAAATAAGTTCAAGTACTACCACGACTTCACATTAATAGCAAAGACTGACCTGCATGGGCCACCACTAAAAACGTGTCACGACCCGCACCCGGATATACGGATACGAATATGTGGGCCACGCCCAGCCTACGCCGCAGTATCGGTGGTAGAGCACTGTCAAGTATACTATACCAACTACAACATCTAAAGATCCATAACTAGAAATATACTCATGTCACATCACAAAAACTAAAGAAGATAAGACAAAAAATAATAACAATATCACTAGAACAACTAGAATCTACAATGATCATAAGATAGGAAAATAAAGAAGGAACAACAAGACTAACTAAGGATAACTACCAGGCAACTCACATAGAAGAATAGTGAGATCCACCTCAGCTAGCAACATTATGAAGTCCAATACTGAGGGCACAACTACTCCTAAAATTTTGTCAACATATCCAGTCAGCATGGAACGAGTACATATATCTCATAACAGATCTCAAGATAGAATAAAAGCCATAAGGTTGTAAATAGAGCATACACAATAAAATCATGGAGTGTATATATATGTATCATGGCATGGTAAGCTGTAGAGCTAGAGCTAGAACAGGAAAGTAGAACTGATCATGGTATGTACACAAATCAAGGTAAGCCATCTATCCAATGTGTGTGAGTAGTAGTTTCAGCTTGTGACCGGCTTGGGCACCTGTAAAAAACTGGCCTGGCTAGTCATAAGTGCGGTATATTCCTAACACTGTTCAAGAATGCAAGATGGATTTGATCACAGGCATACACTACTACTCCCCCACCCCCAACTGGTAGAATAGATCCAAACAGGACACGTCACTGGATGGGATTCTATGAGAAGGGAGCAAGTCTTCTCTAAAATTGGTGACCATATATTGCGCAAGAGCTACAAGGAAGCTTGCACAATACATCCCAAGCTAACAAGGAGTAACATCTCTCGTCGAGATCCAGGAATACCAATCCGTGAGAACCATGTGTCAGGAATGAGTATATCTACACTAAGTACATAAATTTTAACAGTTATCATAAATTGGAAAACAGTTATCAGAGAATGTACTCGCCTGTGATCTGGTGGAATATGTCAACTGAGTCCTAGAACAGTGCCTCGAGGACCTATAGATGGAATACTGTATCAATATAAGGGTTTCGAAGTAAAATCAAGTTATACTAAGTCAAACTAGGTCAAGGCAAGTCAAAGCAAGTCAAACTAGGTCAATCTAAGTCAAACTAGGTCAAGGCAAGTCAAACTAGGTTAATCTAAGTCAAGGGTTGACTTACAATTGACTTTTGGTCAACTGGTTAACTCTGGTCATCCCTAGGTCAACTCTAGGTCAGACTTGACTAACGTTGACTAACAGTTGACTTTGGGTCAACTGGTCAACTTTGGTCCAGTTCTAGTCAATTTTTGGCTACGGTTGACTTCCGGTTGACTTTTGGTCAAAAAAAAGTGGGTAAAGTGCATTTAAACCCTCCTTAGAGTTGCCTCGTTCGCAAAATAAGACCTTTTAGAAAACTTAAAGCAGTTTGCACCTCCCGCAAACCCTGTTTTGCGCAGAATACCCCTTTCCGTCAAATTGACGTTAGAACAGCCGTTAGAGGCCATTTTTTGGATTAAAAAAAAGTGGACTTCCCAAAATACCCCTAATGCTTACATTTGGCTGTTGGCTCTCTTTCATTCTCTATGTATAAGACAATATTTGTTTGAAACAAAAAACCTAAACTTTATATTTTCTATTTTTTGACCGATTGGTTGGAAGGAAAAATAATATATTTTTTTATATTTCTTTTTTTTTACTTATTTGCTCTCATTTAATATATTAAAACTTTTTCTTACCTACAGATCTCAAATCCAACTGCAAATTTTTTTTATATTCTCTTTTTTTTTTACTTATTTTGCTCTTATTTAATGTTTGAAGCTTTTTTTACTTATTCCTTTTTTTTCAAGACGTCCAAATAGAAATTATGGAAGCCTATTCGTAGATAATTGACAAAGGCGGTGGCAGCCACTGAACCCGGACCATGCTTCGACATACATGTTTTGCAATTTATTTTTTGATTTTTGACATGTTTAGTAATATTTAAGTTATTTGTTTAAGTAATACATGTGATGAAAATAAATTTGTACCAAGATTTACAATTTCAGTTAGAATTAATAAATAAATAATTACGATAATAGTCATGACTAATAAATAATTACGATACAAGTTCAGGACTAATCGGACATTTGTTAAAAGATTTTTTTTTTCCAGAAAAAATTTAAGATGAAAACCTACTATTTAGATTATAAACATTTATTTTCGAAAATGACGTCAAGCATGAGAATTGATTTTTGTTTAATAATCTTTTTAATATTTTGTTTTTTGTTTCCATTTTTTTATTTCTTATTTCATATTTTTTTTCATCTTTTTAATAATCTTTTCTAGAATTAATAAATAAATAATTACGATAATAGTCATGACTAATAAATAATTACGATACAAGTTCAGGACTAACCGGACATTTGTTAAAATATTTTTTTTTCCAGAAAAAATTTAAGATGAAAACCTACTATTTAGATTATAAACATTTATTTTCGAAAATGACGTCAAGCATGAGAATTGATTTTTGTTTAATAATCTTTTTAATATTTTGTTTTTTGCTTCCATTTTTTTAGTTCTTATTTCATATTTTTTTTCATCTTTTTAATAATCTTTTCTAGTTTTTTAAGAGTGACTTTTATTTTCAAATTTGTATAGTTTTTGTTTTTGTCTTTTTTTCATTGTTTAAGATTTATCCTCATTTTTTGGTTTTTTGGAATATTTTGTCTATTTTTTATTTTTTTCATATTTTAATAGTATTTTTTGTTTTTTATTTGGTTTTTTTTCCAGTTTTTCATCATTTCTATTTTTTAAGAATTGATTTTTTTTTGTATTTATCAGTTTTATTTTTCCCAAAAATATTTATATATTTGTTAAATAAAAAATAATTTATGACAAAATAATTTTAAATAATATTTATCCATTTTTTTGACGAAACTAACCGTTTTTAACAAGTTAATACTAATTAAAATAATTTTAATAAATAATTTTACTAGCAAAGACCATTTTCCCTTTGTTAATATTTATCCACTTTTTAACAAGTATTTTTGCGTAACCGTTTTTAACAAAATAATTTTAGAACTAACCGTTTTTAACAAGTTAATATTAGATAGCCCAGGGGTAAAATGGTCAAAACAACCCCATTTTAACACCCGTAAACAGAAAAGTTAGCGGAGGGGGTGATTTGAGCATTTTCGTATCTAGTTGGGTTTTTCGGATCAGCGAGTCTTTATTTGCATTTTCGTGCATCTAAGGAGGGTTTAAATGCACTTTACCCAAAAAAAGTCAACTGTAGTCAACCAAGGTCAAAACTAGTCTAATTTAGGTCAAGTGTTGACTCTACTTCGACGTTCAGTCAAAGTAGTCAACCATGGTCAAACAGGGTCAACGCTAGCCTCTATAAACATATACAGAGTCAACATATCAATTTCAGTGATGGTGAAATCATTGGAATCGATGGATCTCAAAATACAAACAAAAGAGGAAGATTATAATAATAGGTTGAAAAACTATAGATGTTGTCGGATAGTGAAACAAATATCACGAACGTGTCCAGAATGGTCAAATCAGCTGGGATAGCCTATCCATAAGTCCAATTTGGACACATGGGCAAAAAGGTAATTTCGGGTCAAAACGGTGTCCGTTTCGGACCCGCTTTGCATAAAAAACATGGAAGAATACTAGTCTATCAAACCTAATAAATTATATGTCCACAAATCCAGAATGACGATACGAACCCAACGGTATATCCAGAATTGGATTCCGTTGACCCGATCTCAAATTGGTCCGTTGACCAGGACATTGAAATTCTGATTTGTACGGAAAAGCGTGTCGGAGGCAATGCCCTCAAAACTCAGCAAATTATATGTCAACGAGTACAGAATGACGATACAACTCAACGGTATATCCGAAATTGGATTCCGATGAGTCGATCTCAAAATGACCCGTTAATCCGGATATTGGTATCCGACTTGCACCGAAATGCGTGCCGGAACTAATGTCCCCTAAAATCTAGCAAATTATATGTCAACGAGTTCAGAAAGACGATACGAACTCAATGGTATATCCGGAATTGGATTTCGATGAGAGGATCTCAAAATAACCTGTTGTCCCGGATATTGGTATCCGGCTTACACCGAAATATATGCCGGAACCAATGTCCACTAAAACCTAGCAAATTATATGTCAACGAGTTTAGAATGACGATACGAACTCAACGGTATATCCAGAATTGGATTTCGATGAGCCGGCGTCAAAAAGTCCCGTTGACCCGGACTGTGGGGTCCACTTTGCACCAAAATATGTGCCAGGGCCCACGTCCTCCAAACTAAGCAAACTTTATATGAAAATATGCCAGAATGACGCCACGAGTCTACTGGTGGTGTCAGAAATTGAATCCGGAGTCCCGGGTTCAAAAATAGAATTTTATAAGTTGGAAATTACGAATTCGGACGGCCAACTTTGGCGTCGAATTCAACCAATCAAACATGCTCACAATGAAACAAAACTGGAGGGATAGGAAGAGGGTTATACCAGCTTCGCGTAGGAACCAGTAGCACGCCAGACGGAGCTGCAACGACGGAGTTACGAGCTGACGAAGTCGGCTCCACAAAACTGTCCAAAAATAGTTCAAATTAAAACGTCAACTTGGTGGCCAGTTTTGATGTACCAAACGACAAAATTAACGGACGAAAATTGAGGAAAGTGAAGAGCTATATACTGAGATTGAGACGGAGCAAAGAAATCACCGATCCAACGGTCGGATTTCCCAAAAAATGTGCACGAAGTTGCTGGTTCAAGATGCGATTCTGTGTTCCGTTCCCACGTGCGTCACGGCGGAAGCCTGTGCCAAACGCACGAATAGCCCGTTTCCCGCGTCGGAGACGACGAAGGTGGTAAGAGGGTGCTCGCCGGGGTCGCCCAGCCATGGGTAGTCGGCCACGCAGTGGCGCACGGCCACCCGCGACGAACGGCAAGCCGCTGCTGCTGCTAGAACTGCTGCTGCTGCGCCTGTGTGCGCGGCCAGTGCGACGACGACGCGGCGCTGCGACGGCAGAACGGCACTACGGCAGTGGTGCACGGTTGGAGAGGGAGTAGAGGTACGGATGATGATGATGGTGTGGTGGTGTTCGGCTGTGAGGGAAGAGGGGAGTTGGTGTGGACGATGATGATAATGAAGAAGGAGAAGAAGAAGAAGAAATAAAAATGAAGAAGAAGTTAATGATGAAGAAAGAGAAGTAGATGGGGGCCTACTGTGGAGCTCGGGTACAGGAGAGTGAGAGGGGTGATGTGAGGAGGTGGGTAAGAGTGATGAGAGAGAAAAGTTATATATATATAATGTATATATTTATATGTGGGTGTATATATTATATAAGAAGAGAGAGAGAGATATTATTAGATAGAGGGGGGCCTATTCGTGAACATGAGGGGGGTTGTGTGTGCTGTAAAGAGAGAGGGGTGAGGTGTGAGTGATGAGAGAGAGAGAGACAATATTATATATACATTATATATATATGTGTGTATATATATATATATATATACATATATATAAAAAAAAAAAAAAAAAAAAAAAAAAAATATATATATATATATATATATATATATATATATATATATATATATATATATATATATATAAAGAGATAGAATTAGATATTTATACATAAAGAGGGATATTTAGAGTAGAGGAAAAATATCAGTGGGGGGTATGGGCAGTCATAATGGAGGGTAACATGGAGCTGGAGTTGGGTTCAGTGGAGCCGGGTCAGGCCAAAATGGACATGGTGCAATATTTGAATTAAAAATAGGTATTTATGATCATGGGTAAATAAGTAGCATGTGGGGGCTCAAAAAAATGGGACACAAGTGTCAGGCGGGTAGTAGGCTCAACGTGGGCCAGGTCCATATTTGGCGTCGACTAGATTGGATCGTTGTCGGGTCCCGAAATTAAATTGGAAGTCAGGTCAAAAATTTCGGTGGATAATTAATTGGCCTAATTTGACCCGAAAGTTGTGCGAAAAAAATGAAACACAAGATGGTGTGTCTGAGTAGGACACAAAGGTCATGGGTGAAGGGTGTCTCGAGTAGATCAGGCATGACAAGTTGGTTTCAAGAAAGGACTAGTCTGGTGCTCCTAAATTAAAAGTCATGGTAACGTGCATATAATGATCAAGGAAAAGAGTGGGAATTCAATTAATAAATAAATGGTCTAAATTAACCCGAACTTGCATGAAACGAAAAGAGTACAAGGGAACAAGTTCGAGTGGGACACAAAATATCACTGTGAAGATAATCTCGTCTACTACAAACTTCAAGAAAGAAGTTTCCAGAGACTGGTATCTCTGATGCTCTAGAATTCCAAGTCACGGTAAAGAGCATTTAATAAAATAATAATCAAATAATAATATCTATTACAACTAATTGAATTATAAAAATTGAAAAAAATAAGCCCTAATTTTAGGGGCTTACATCAGATTCCTGATCTTTGTCCATATCGGTAGAGAAAGCATCGTTAAGTTGAGGTAACAATGGCTTACTAGGATCCAGTGAAGCCAATATTGGCAGACTGCTTTTTCCCAGTAAACACTACCATGTTGCTATCCGCTCCCTAAAATTGACACAACCTTTCCAAAGTCCACTTTTGATTTTAATTTTTTCTAGTAGAGTATCTAATCCATCCACCCACATCAACGCAGCGGAAACTATCCTACAATTCTTTGAGGGATCTCTGTAGACTCCATCTTTGTTTTATATTATGGCAATTCAGAATCAAAATGTACAGTTTCTGAAACAACAATGTTGAGCTTGGAATCTAGCACAGTTTTCTTTATTGACCTATTAACCAAAAGATCAGACATAAACATTAAAAGTCTTCTTTGTGCAAGACTAGCAGCTTCAAAGGTAATTATGATTTAGTGCTAAAGATGACATACACATTTCATTACAATGTAACGTTAATTTAGTTTATTTAATAAAATGTGGCAGATAGCAAACAGGAAGAATATGTTGAAGTATGTAGATATACATGATCTAAGAATAACCAACCACGCTTCTTCAAATTTACAAATAAAATCGGTATATTTGTATATAGGGATAAGCAATGTGATCAAATCAGAGAACATGAGCCATCCATGTTTCATATTATAGGCCAGATAAGAGAAATTCTCCCTCCAACTCATTCTTCCCCACCAGTTTCTTATGACAGCCATTTACCTTAAATATGAGTTCACATTAATGGAGATGTTTAATGCAAAAGTTTCATTTCTATTACATATCAGATTCTACTTTTGCAATTCACATCCCCCTATTTGATTTTGGATAAAAGGTTTGAATCTGTTACTGGTTACCAGTTGATAACCAACTATACCATAAATGGTCTGATTAAAACTAAATGTTCTTGGTAATCTGCAGTTTCTAATATATCTTCATTTTCATAAAAAGAAATAAAGATCCACTTCCATTAAAACCGATATAAAGTACTGATTGATCTTACTACTCCTAACTATACTAGACATGAGCTACAAACTGATATAAAGAACTGATTCATATTTAAGAAGACTGATACAAAAAAAACTGATGCATCTTTAAAAAGTCTATAAAAACTGATACAATGAACAATCTAGGAAATAAACAATTATAAAAAATTCCACAATATTTTTGATTGTGAAATAAGAATGATAAAAAGACTAATACAAATAAGACTGATTCATCTATAAAAGGTCACAATTATCAATATCCAAAGTCTCTCTCCAAAATAAAACCGATACAAAGAACCATCTTCATTTTATTGTACTTAATAAAACTAATACATCTTTCAGCTAATAAGACTAATACAAGAACCATATAGGAACATCTTTCATGTATCTTCTTCACAAATGTTTATTGTATTATTCATATTTGGTTCTCTTGGCTCTCCTAACCAATTATCAATATCCATGTCATCGTTAAATGGATCAACATCCATATCATAATAGTCTCTAGGTACTGCTTTTAATACGCTATACCAATCATGCTCAATAGGGTCTTGCACATAAAAAAAACTTGATGCACGTGAGTTGCTAACACAAAAAGATCATTCTTATATATTAATTTTCTAAAATTAACCATGGGAAGTTTATATTCATCTATCCTCCAATCGAACCAATTGCATTCAAACATTACGAAACTTAGATGTCCATAATAGTCTAACTCAATAATCTGCTTCACTACTCCATAATAAGTAACCTCACTAACAACTGGATTTCGATCTTTGTTACTTGCAAAGCTTGAAGTGGATGCAGTTACGGCCATCCCACAATTCTGAGTTTTTCTTCCCATATCACGATCTAGAGTGTGGAACCTAAAACCATTTACAACATAACCCCTGAATCTTTTTGAAGCATAATTAGGGCCACACGATAACCATTTTATTTCTTCAGACACTTGCTCATTTCGCACACGTTCTGCAAACCACTCATGAAATTCTTTGCTATGATCATGTGCAGAAGCCCATTCCCTTGATCTTTTACGAGATCTTTGACCCTTCATAATCTCAGAATGGTCTCTACACATAAAAAAACAAATCTTTAAGGTAAATATAGTAAAATATAGAAAATAATTAATAATAATATAGATTCTTGTATAGTGCCTTACTAAGATATGCGCTGATCTTGGTGGTGTTGAACAATACATATTGATGTGCTTGAACCCAAACGGTCTTGGTTAGTACAAACATTTCACCATTCCCTAAAGGTCGACCTTATGTTGTAAGAACGGATGAAACTTGTACTTCAGAACCAACATTTTCAGAGTTTCGAGGTAGTCTATTAAATCGTTTATCAATACTCTCATGAAGATATCTAGAATAAAAAGTCAAGCACTCTACGACTATGTAACCCTCTATTATAGAGCCTTCTGGTCGGCTTCTATTTCGAACATACGATTTAAGAACGCCAAGGTACCTAGTAATAAGAAAACGTTAACATAAATAATTGTAACTTAATCTAGAAATGTACCAAATTTAGTATTTATATATACCTTTCAATAGGATACATCCAATGATATGGAACAGGCCCTCCGATCCTAACCTCGTATGCTAGATGAATTGGCAAGTGCATCATAATATTGAAAAAAGATGGAGGAAAATTCATTTATAATTTGCAAAGCGTTTATGCAATTTTACCTTCTAGCTCATATAGATCGTCCAAGTCAATGACCTTTGCACATAGAAGTCTAAAAAAGTCTCATAATTTAATAAATGGTTCTGCAATATTGGTAGGAAAAGCTCTTCGTACAACAAGTTGAAGCAAACAATGCAGAATAAAATGGCAATCATGACATTTTAGCCCAGATATTTTGTGCCCTTTGAGTTGCACACAACGAGAAATGTTTGATGCGTACCCATCAGTAACCATCACCCCTTTTAACACCTTACAAAAAAATTCTTTTTGTTTTGACACCATAGAGCTGGCAGCAGGTAAACACTTGTTATTGGATGCATCCTCTCTTATGTGAAGTTCAGGACTAACGCCAATATCCTCTAAGTCAAGACAACCTTTCATATGACCTTTCGATTTTCCTTGCATATTTAAAAGTGTTCCAAGAACCTTATCACATACGTTTTTTTCAATATGCATCACGTCGAGATTGTGACACAATATATTGAATTTCTAATATAGTAACAGAAAGAAAATGCTTTTTTTTCTTCCATGGATCACTACTATCTTTGTCTTTTTTCTTTGATTGAGTCTTCCCAAACTTATTTTCCATGTCCCCCACTTGCTCTAAAATATCTGTCCCAGATAACAAAGCTGGTGCAATCATGTTCCTTTCCTCCATAGAATGACTTCATATCATGACGCCATTTGTGGTCTTAGTCTAGAAATCTATGATTTCCTTGATAGCAAATCTTTTTGCTATTACGTAGATAGATAGATTTAGTATCATAACAACATACAGGACATGTAAATCTCCCTTTCGTGCTCCACCCTGATAATATGGCATATGCAGAAAAGTCATTGATTGTCCATAATAGTGCAACAAGCATCATAAAATTTTCTTGTCTTGATTCATCATAGGTCTTGATCCCAACATCTTAATGATCCTTTAACTCATCTATTAGCGGTTGCAAGTAGACATCGACATCATTCCCTCGGGATTCTTTCCCAGGAATAAGAAGTGCCATCATAAAATTAAGAGGTTTCATACACATCCAAGGGGGCCAATTGTATGACATCAACACAACAGGCTACATGCTATATTGAATGTTTATTGTCCTAAATGGATTAAAACCGTTACTGGATAAACCAAGCCTTACATTAAGGGAGTCGCATCCAAAACTAGGATCAACGGAGTCTAAAGCCTTCCAAGCTTCTGAATCTGCTGGATGCCATAACTTACCATCCTTATTACGACCCTCATGATGCCACCTCATAGATGCAGCTATTTTTGAACACATAAAGAGACGCTGTAGTCTTAGTGTCACTAGAAAATAACGTAATGTTTTTTTTTGGAATTATTTTTCCAGCAGGTAATGAAACATTGTTAGGTGTGGTAGGATTCTCATCAACATTTTTTGAGTTTTTGTCCCCATTTGTAACCCACCTACAAGCACCACAATTGTTGGGAAAGAAATGCGAAAACCTTTCCCTAAACTAGAGAGAACCGAGCAATACAACGCACAAACCAAAATACCAAAACAAACCACGCAGACACAGAGAATTTTTGACATGGAAAACCCTTAAGGGAAAAACCACGGGACGATCAGAGTCCAACCCTGAGAAGCCTTCCCTAATGAATTAAAGGAGTACACCCTCTACAAACTTCTTTCGATCCAAATCGGATCCCCACAACACTTAGAAGCAAGAATAATGATTACAAAGCTACGAAGAACAAGGACGATGAGTAGAGATTGTTTGCAAAAACAAAAAGTTTATTCCAAACTTATAAAAGAATAGTACAAAGTACAATAAATTTTAAGGAAGTACAACTGTAGGAATCTGATCAAAAGACGATCACTTTATCCCTTGGACTATGTGAACTTGAAGACTAAAGCCTCTAGAGAATGCAGCAGCAATTTTATAAGAGTTCTTGATCTCCGTGCGTGATCCTTTAATAATAATTGGAAACTATATTTATAGAGTTTAGGAAATAACTGTTTTAGCAGTTATTCTGATGTACGCGAGGCTGGGTTGTGCCGAACCCCTGTTGTGCCAACTTTTATTCAGTTATCAGTCGTGTAACAACTGTATTTAGACGTGTGGCATCATGTGATTGAGATGCATATGGTCATGTACAAGATAGTAGACACATATTGAGAGATTAGTGGCAAGTGCACCACGTCATCTTCTTTAGAAATGAAAGCTATCTCAACTTCATCGGGTTGCACGAGCTTCAGTCAACAAGTTAAACTGCACCTGATTGGACTGCGCCTAGACACGTGGCAGCTTTTAAGAAGAAGTCGTTCAGATTGCGCCTAGGCGCAACTAAGAAACTTGTCTGGATTGCGCCTAGGTGCAACTCACAAGATGTGCAGGACAGCTGTCAGTCCAATCTCCTCGAGCGGCACAATTCGAGAGATTTGAAGAGATTTTTCTCGTTCACTGTGTTTGTCAATTGTCAGTGCTGTCGGGTAATGATGGCCATTAAGTGTCAGACGACACGTAGATTTTGGTGCAACATAATTGGGCGCAGTCTGATATTTGGTGCAACCTGATCAGTGGTGCGGCTTGATCTCTGAGCTTCAAAACAGTGGCGCAGGTTTATTTTTAGGGCACAACTTGATCACTGAGTAGTAGATACATGGCGCAACTTGATTTTTAGGCTCTACAAGACCCCCTTCAAAGTTTTCAAAACTTAAAAACATTTGCAAAGTTTTGAAATACTTTGAATTTATAAAAGTTTTGACTGAGTCAAGTTGCGCCAGTCAACCGCAGTATGTTGCTACCATTTATGATTTTTTCGTGCACAATTGGGGGTGATTGTTAGGATTCTGAATTTTGGCTATAAATAATCCCTGTTTAATCCACTGTGATTCTTTACTTTCACTTTTAATCTTCTGAGGAAATTTTTTAAACTCTTGCAACCCTCTTTTTCGACCATCTCCTCGACGATATGGCCCCAAAAAGACTGCTGCTGACAAAGGGATGGCCATCGCCACCCCTTCAACTCGTGATCCATCCACCCGTGCACCATAATATGCGCCGCCTTCTTCTCGATAAGAGACGGCCAACCCAGCAATGGAAGGTGATTAAGGATGAGCCGATTCGTTCTGTAGACGATGATTTTCTCACTGATTGATTTATGCCCCATTTTTTAGAGTGTGGTGTATCACAAACTTTGTGCCACCCCTTCTTAGGGTGTGGTTGCCCTTTTCTTGAATAATGTTCGTTCTTACAAACCATGTTATACATGCTGTTTGTGCAAAATTTAAAATATTGCACAGCTAAAATTGAGGCGCAACTCAGTATGTGGTGCAACCTGAAATGTTGCGCAACTTGAGTTTCGCGCAACATAACATTTGGCGCAACTTGAGTTGTTGCGCAACTCAGAATGTTGTACAACTTAAATTTTGCGCAACACACTTACGTGGCACAACTCAGAATGTCTGTGCAATTTAATGTGCAATTCAATAAGTCGTACACTTTGCTTTGCTTTAAATTTTTTCTGTTCATATATCTCTTTGCAGTTAATCTCAGGGAAGACCCAAATGCAGAAAGATTTGCTTCAACATTTAACGTCCTAGAGTATAGGGAGAATTTGTCTCATATCACTTTTCCCCAATACTACGGTCCCGAAGCATGAAGAACTCTGCTCATAGATCAAGATAATTATCAGACCCTTTTGAACTTAATGAATGGTGAACCTCTTCACAGCTTGGATACTACTGTCTACAAGAAACCTGCCTTTTTATTCGGGGATGCCATCAAGAAGACCTCCCAGCCTAAGGCAAGAAAAGAGATGAGATATTTCTTAAAGGAGGACAAATCCATATACCTAACAAAAATATCAAGGTCGATGGCATTATCCCAATTGGCTTTTGCCAGCTATCCTAGAAGGATGTCATGGGATCTGAATCCTCTTCAGCAAACAGGAATTGGAAAAATCTATTATAAATTGGGTCAGAGGAACAGGGACCTTTTCTACAGTACTTCTGAAAGATATAGTACACATTTAAGAGGGTTAAGGCCGAGCTGCATTCCTTCCGAGGAATCTTCCCTGCTTCTTCCGGTTAGAATACCTATTTTTGCCAACACATTTGCAAAAGTTGCAGGCAGATATCCAGACCGTGCTATGCGTATGACAAGCCTGGTAAATCCTGGGATGAAGCACTGGAGTAGCTTGTCTATATGGATTTTGGAGGAATTTAAAGACAAGCTCATTGATCTGGGTCTCTATAATGCCATCTGCACTACAATATATGGCATTCACCCGAACCCTCACATGTTCTTAGCTCTAATAGGGAGATATAATGAAAGCACTAGGACTTTCATGACGCCTCATGGAGAGATAGGATTTGCTCTTAACGAGATGGAACATATCTCTCGTCTACCAATGGGTGATGACCCATATGAAGAATATGTACCCACAAATGATGAATTAGATGCTCTAGCAAAGGAGAATCTCGAGATGATCACAGTTTTCCAAGAGCTACTGTGTTACTACAAAATCTGCTCACTCTACTACGAAAGTGCCACTGCAGGTACTTGCTACATCACTAAAAGGATTCCATATCTGCTCTTGGGTCATGCGTGGGAGGACAAGCCACTGGATAGTCAAGCTTGTACTCCTCATTTCTTTGAACCTTTTGATAAGAGTGATATGAAATATCTGATGGAAAAACATGATCATGGGGATATCATATTGACTGAGGACTCGGGTCTATTTAAGTCTGGCGATGTTCTCCAGAGTTACCTTAGACAGGGTTACAGACCTATGTCTCTAGAAGCCCAGCTGGCAGGCTTTCTATCTTTATGGCTACGGCACTTTGTAGTTCCGGGAGCCAGTACAGTTGACAGGTTCCATCGGGGTGTCCTGTCCGCTGCAACATGTCTTGTATTTGGATACAAGATGGATCTCTTATCAACCATGACCTGCTGCCTGAACGCAGGATTGCGTTCTTTTGTGGATACTATGCTGAAGGATAAGGATGCTCGGTCGGATTGTTCAGATGGTTATTGCTACACCATCCTTGTTTGATGGACCCGGATATGGGATCTGCTGATGGAGACTTCACCGAGCATTTTGCTAATGCTAACTGGAAATATACTGCTCTTTCAGAGTACCGACTTGCCTTGAACCGGGGATCAGGTTGGTATTTCCAGTGTGTTGGACCTCCTTCAGGGTGTGAAACTATGCCTCCACAAATGATGGACTTAAGTGAAGAAACACTTCGTTTAAGCCCAAACATCTTTTCATGGCTTAAGGTAATCCGGCCTTCTCACTTGGTCTATAGATTCGAAGAAGAATGCTACTTGGAACCGTATTTGCCGAGTCAATTTTGTAGCTCCCCTTCCCGAAAATTCTTGAAATATTTTTTTATTATTAATTTATTTATTTGAATGGTGATTTTAGAATAATTGTACGAATTTCTGGAGCCAAATAAACGGTTGTGTTTGATGAGTTCACCGAAATATATTATTGGTTTAAGTACAGTATTATTAGGTTTATTATTATTATTAATGTTAATAATATGGTTATTAAATAAATAAATTATTTATTATTAATAGTTATTAGTATTTTATTCTCTATCAAGATATATATATAAATATATATAATATGTGTGTGTATGTATAAATGAATATATATTAAATATGGGTGAATACTTGTGTATATATAAATATATATTGGGGTGTATATATGTATATATATATATATATAAATGTATGCGTATATATTATATATATATATATATATATATATATATATATAAATGTATGTGTATATATAAATGTATGCGTATGTATATATATATATATATATATATATATATATATATATATATATATATATATATATATATACATACGTATATATATATATATATATATATATATATATATATATATATATATTTATATATATATATATATATATATATATATATATATATATATATATATATATATATATATAAAATATATATATATATATATATATATATATATATATATATATATATATATAAAATATATATATATATATATATATATATATATATATATATATATATATATATAAGGATAGGTATTGTGTATAAATATATATATGTGTGTATATATGAATATACATATAGTATGTATGTGAATATATATACAAATATATGTGTATGAATCTATATATAAATATACTATATGTATATGTGTGTATATATATATACGTGCATGAGTATTTATATATATAAATAGATATACGTATATACTAATAACAAATAGAAAAAGAAAAAGAAAAAGGGTTGCAAAAGAATAATAAAACCAAGCCCAGCCGAACCGAGCTCAGGCCCAGCCTGGCTCGGCCAGCCCAAGCTGAGAAAGGATTCCCCACAACAACTGCAGAACCGATTTTCCCCCCTGGCCGCTAATATATACATAGATATAGAGCGCCGAGAGATCAAGAGACGAAGGAGTCAAACCTAATTCCCACGCGCACCCCCGCCATGCGTGCGCGCACAGCCTCCGTACCGTCGTGGTGGCCGACCGCCGGCCGGCCAGAGCCGTCGCGCGTGTACGCACAACGCAGAACAGGACAACAGCGACTGGCAGTGAAGCACCGACTTCATGGGTAGATTCCCGCCGCCACGTTCGACCGTTTTGCGTGCCGATTCCTCTGGTATGTCGACAACGTAACCCACTCTGATTCCTTTCAAGTAGGTTAATTTAGATCGTATTATATGCGTCGTAAGTCGAGCCCAAGGTTGGAGAAAAACCTGTTCAAAATTGAACACCTTCGCAGTCCAAACACCCATTTTCGAAGACCAATTTCGGTCGGACCACCAAGCAATTTAAAAATCTAATTAAACATGATTAAAGTCAACCTTTAGGACACTAGGTCACAGTTTATACTTTTTGATTTTGTTTATTTTTCAGCAAGATAATCCAGCGTGAAGTTCAACAAAAAAGCTATTTTCAAATATTAGAAAAATCACAAAAACCCTCCACACGACGTGCGTCCCGCCATTCCGGGCGACGTGGTCGCGAACCAAAAGCATCGAAAGGTACGTAAAGGCTTCGTGGTCGTATGGGCTTTGACGAAATTCAAATTGGTCGCGTGTGCACGACGAATTTGATGCGTATCCGTCGAAATTCACCCTATCGGCCTTTGTGCAAGTTTCCCAATTACTTTGTGCACGCTCATCAGATCGAGACGAAACTTATGCCAACAGGACCGCATCGTTTTTTGATCCTGTATGCCAAGTTTGGTCCGATTCTGAGACAGTTGATAAAATCGCCGTTTCGCAGGCCCCACGGTCCGACTCAACGGGTGATTTTGTGCACGGTCCGCCGGAATCCAACTTTGGACATACGGTTCAGTTCGTATCGAAAAGTCAGACCTGTTGACATGTAGTTTGACGACTTTAGAGATCGTTGACTCTGGCACGCTTTTCGGTGCAAAGCGGGTCCCACGGTGGACATCGTTTTTGCCCGAAATTACCGTTTTGCTCCTGTATCCAGAATTGGATTTAAGGACAGGCAATCCTAGCTAATTTGACTATTTTGAGAATGTTGGTAATGTTTATTTCAGCATCCGGAGACTTCTACATGTGTTGACTGATTGTGGCTCATTGAGTGGTATAGTATTATTGGTTTCTCCAGCTAAGGACCTCAGGTATGTGCACTTTCTGATTGCCTTCCGATTTATAGTAGTCTTTTCATTCCTTGTCTATACATATATCTTGCTTCTTGTTGACACGCTCGTCACACGGAGTAGTCGGAAGGGAAAATATCTTAGTAGACATGTGGACTACCCAGAACTATCTCCCGTGTCTTTCGTGGAGAATAGCAGCTGCACACGACACGTACAGGGTGCCGGATTTACCACCTAGCCGTTCACATGTCGAAAAGGATATTTCAAACCACTTAGATAGATGTCTTCTATTAGTTTTTCTTTGTTTTCTTCTCTAACCGTGCCATGTCATCAGTTCTTTCCAGTTTTCATATCTTATATATTATTTTCATGTCTTGTTAATTCTATTGTGTTTTTGCATTGTCGTCGGTTTGTGTACTTGTTCCATTCATGACTGGAAACTAACATCTTTCAGGTTTAGCCGTGATCACTCTTAGCATTGGGAAGGCTTGGGTATGCTGATGTCAACCTAAAAATAGATAGCAGTTGTACCATTTTCATTAATTGTAAAATCTTGTATTTTCCTTTAAATTTAAATATTGTAAATGTTGTAATAAATGTAGAAATGTGAATGAGCAGCAAATGTTGTGTTTTTGAGCATTTATTTCTTGCGGGCTTGACAGCGTTCTACCGTCGACTCTGCGGCGTAGGCTGGCTTGGACACGTCTCGTATCCGAAAAGTGGGTACAGGTCGTAACAAGTTTTTGTGGTGGCCCATGCAGGCTAGTCTTCACAAACTATGTGAACTCGTGGTAGTACCATATTAGTCGTACTGCTGCGAGCCTGCATCCAGGAAATGCTCATTCACAATTAGGATTAAAATGATTTAAGAGAATGACTAGGAATAGGAGTCCCTCATTAATTTGATCATCGGATAGTTAAGGTTGTTAGATAGGCCATTTAGAAGTATTAAATTCAGATAGCTTGCTAGATCCCTATAGACACACTATTACTTTTGATATGACAATGTGATATAATGTGAATATACTATTTGCTTGGTATGTTAGACTTGCCTAGAATTAAGGCGTTAATTTTGATAAACTGTTTAATTTTATTTTGCTTTATTAGATATAAATCTTATATCATAAATTAGAATTGCCTATTTGAAATTCTATTTTGCTGTAAGGAACTAGTTTATAATTTTTGATTCTGTTATTCGTGTACGAATCTCGAGTTAAATTTTTATTCTCACAAAACTCGAATTACTTGTGCATCCTTTCCAAAAATCTCGCCTACTTATATTTGACTATCTTGACCGATGCTGCTATTACAGCCTAGTTTTGCAAGCTTACTCTTTATCGAGCTTGAATTCAAGACATATGTTTATTGGGGATGTCCGCTAACATATTGTCTAATCAGAATCATTGTATTGCGGTCTGATCAACCATGATGCATTTGGTTTGCTCTTCATCTAATTATCGTACAGGGATTGAGGTATAGATGGCTCTAGGATCTCATCCGCGACTGCTTTGACAATTTCTTTTTGAATTATACATTCGCCCTTGAATCATGTAATTGTATTCAGTGACATCTCTCTTGAACTCTTTATTGTTTTTATCTTTCACTGATTAGAAAGACGAAAGCTCGTAATTAATAGATAGATACAGGGTATCCCTATGGCTATGACGGCTGTATACACAAGGGTAACTACCATCGGCCAGCCCTGTGACTGGAACCTTGCCTCGAGTTACTCGTCCTCCCTTCGACCCTAAACCTACTATCCTAATCTTCTAGTCCTTGGAATCCGAGAATGATTAGGATCTTTTCCATAATCAAATACCGACATAGGAGACTACCTATTCTCAAGAGACCAAGTGTTGTGAGCCTCTAATCCTTTGTTTGAAGCTTGCTTCAACTAGAACCCTTGTGACCATAGTCTGACAGGTTTGACCCCAATAGAAATTTACGACTTTGTTGTTAGAAATCTTTTTATATGATGTGCCTTAGAGAATGGTTACCCCGTCGATAATACTTGTATACTATGGTTGTGTGTGTTCCTCTAATTCATTGACCCTGTATCATTGTACACATTCGTTTTTCTATTTATTGAAGAACGACCCTTGACATAACTTATACCTACCGTATCCGATACGCCGTGCCTTATTCTCTATTAGCCAGAGTCATGGTACAGTATCCGGACCTTGGAATCCTTTTAATCTCATTATTCCTAAAACTATATCCTAGCTTCTAAAGTGGGTAGACTGTAAGCTTTCTAAAAATTTTAGGATATACGAAGACTACCGATTGATTGGGATAACTTTCCATTAGGTTGATAATTAGTGCCCACGGACTCCCACTTTCCATTTAGTTATTTCGTGTCCCCGGCCGTGCCATTAATATTCGGAGCACGAGACCAGCTGTTATCTTCCAACAAATTTCACATGTAAGATCTAGACGAGTCCATCTTTATCTAGGTATATCATGTCCCACTCAAACTCGTCCCCTTGTACTCTATTTTTATGGTACAACTTTAAGGCAAAAGGACTAGCTATGACCCTTACCATATTACCGGTACACTTCCCGACTTCTATTAGAACCTCAACCTCGACTCAACCCCTTGGATAGAAACCTATTATAGAATACCCTAATCTAGTAGAAATAGTTTTATCATTGGAATCTTGTCCAGTCCATATAGATTACAATCCAAGGTTTACCCAACCAGCGAGGGATGTCCAATCAGAAAGCCCATTAAGACTCAGTAAAACCCATCCATGCATACCACCATACTCGGACTAGAAAACTGAACCAGTTGAAGTGGGTCCCTATACCTACTGTGTAGTCTCCACCACTTAAAACGTGTAGTCATTTGTAACCCTTATTCCATCTACCAGGAAGTCGCGATACGATCTTGTATTGTATTTATATTCCTTGCTCATGTGTTTAAATAACCACGGAAAAGATCACAATCATGATTTTTCAAATTCCGTTCTATTATAGAACCTTGTTTAAAATTTTGAGAAACGGAATTTTCGTATTGCGTGGATTGCAAGACCCTCTAAGAAACGAAAGGTTCTTCGATTTAGCAGTGGTGACTAGACTAGAGTAGCCCAATCTAGCAAATAACTCAATGGTTCGTAAATTTTCTTCCTATCTTCATTATTGGACACTCTCTACCGTTCTTGAAACTTTATATTGCTCCCGAATATTCTTCTTATCATCCTGCCCTTTCTCGTGCAGAGCGATGAATGGTCAGACTTATTAGAATTTATCAATATTCATAGCTACTTGTGTAAATTTGTTTGTTAAGATTTTGGATTGCTTGATAGATATGAGAGGATATAGGTGCCATACGCGGTAGATATCTATTGGTAGAAATTTTAGCAGTTAGTTGGAAGATTATAAAGTTTTAGTGACAGAAGATTTGATGGAGTAGTGTGACCAAAGGTGGGTAGAAGTCCTCCAGTATTCGGAATTACGAAATGGATAGAGAAGGTTATAAAATAGTCTGAGGAATTTATTTAAGGAGATTAAGGTTCAGGTAGACTGCTTATTGAATCTTAAGGAATAGTTATGGATTAGAATTTCGAGGACGAAATTATTTTAAGGTGGGTAGATTTGTAGCTCCCCTTCCCGAAAATTCTTAAAATATTTTTTATTATTAATTAATTTATTTGAATGGTGATTTTAGAATAATTGTACGAATTTCTGGAGCCAAATAAACGATGTGTTTGATGAGTTCACCGAAATATATTATTGGTTTAAATACAGTATTATTAGGTTTATTATTATTATTAATGATAATATTGTGGTTATTAAATAAATAAATTAATTATTTTTAATAGTTATTAGTATTTTATTCTCTATCAGGATATATATATAAATATATATAATATGTGTGTGTATGTATAAATGAATATATATTAAATATGGGTGAATACTTGTGTATATATAAATATATATTGAAGGGGTGTATATATGTATATATATATATTTTACATATATATATATATATATATATATATATATGTATATATATATATATTATATATATATATATACATTTTTATATATATATATATATTTATATATATATATATACATTTATATATATATATATATATATTTATATATATATATATATATATATTATATATGTATATATATATATATATATTTATATATATATATATACATATATATATATATATATATATATATATATATATATATATATATATAAATATATATATATATATATATATATATATATATATATATATATATATTTTATATATATATATATATATATATATATATATATATATATATATATATAAAATATATATATATATATATGTATATATATATATAAAATATATATATATATATATATATATATATATATATATATATATATATATATATATATATATATATATATATATATGTATGTATGTATGTATGCGTATATAAGTATATAAAATATATATATGTATATATGTGTGTGTATATATATATATAAATATATGTAAGGATAGGTATTGTGTATAAATATATATGTGTGTATATATGAATATACATATAGTATGTATGTGAATATATATACAAATATATGTGTATGAATCTATATATAAATATACGTATATATATGTATATGTGTGTATATATGTATACGTGCATGAGTATTTATATATATATAAATAGATATACGTATATACTAATAACAAATAGAAAAAGAAAAAGAAAAAGAAAAAGAAAAAAGAAAAAGAAAAAGAAAAAGGGATGCAAAAGAATAATAAAACCAAGCCCAGCCGAACCGAGCTCAGGCCCAGCCTGGCTCTGCCAGCCCAAGATGAGAAAGGATTCCCCACAACAACTGCAGAACCGATTTTTTCCCCCTGGCCGCTAATATATACATAGATATAGAGCGCCGAGAGATCGAGAGACGAAGGAGTCAAACCTAATTCCCACGCGCGCCCCAGCCACACGCGCACGCAGCCACAGCGCCGCCGTGGGGGCCGACCGCCGGTCGGCCAGAGCCGCCGCGCGTGCACGCACAACGCAGAACAGGAAAGCAGCAACTCGCAGTGACGTGCCGACTTCACGGGTAGATTCCTGCCGCCACGTTCGACCGTTTTACGTGTCGATTCCTCTGGTATGTCGAAAACGTAACCCTCTTCGATTTCTTTCAACTAGGTTAATTTAGATCGTGTTATATGCGTCGTTAGTCGAGCCCAAGGTTGGAGAAAAACCTGTTTAAAATTGAACACCTTCGCAGTCCAAACACCCATGTTCGAAGACCGATTTCGGTCGAACCACCAAGAAATTTAAAAATCTAATTAAATAGGATTAAAGTCAACCTATAGGACACTAGGACATAGTTTATACTTTTTGATTTCGTTTATTTTTCAGCAAGATAATCCAGCGTGAAGTTAAAAAAACCCGTTTTCAAATATTAAAAAAATCACAAAAACCCTCCACACGACGTGCATCCCGCCATTTCGGGCGACGTAGTCGCGAACCGAAAGCATCGAAAGGTGCGTAACGGCTTCATGGTCGTGTGGGCTTTGACGGAATTCAAATTGGTCGCGTGTGCGCGACGAATTTGATGCGTATCCGTCGAAATTCACCGTATCGGCCTCTGTACAAGTTTCTCAATTACTTTGTGCATGCTCATCAGATCGAGACAAAACTTGCGCCAACAGGACCGTATCATTTTTTTGTTCCTGTATGCCAAGTTTGGTCCGATTCTGAGACAGTTGATAAAATTGTCGTTTCGTGGGCCCCACGGTACGACTCAATGGGTGATTTTGTGCACGGCCCATCGGAATCCAATTTTGGACATACGGTTGGGTTCGTATCAAAAAACCAGACCTGTTGACATGTAGTTTGACAACTTTAGAGATCGTTGACTCTGGCACGCTTTTCGGTGCAAAGCGGGTCCAACGGCGGACATTATTTTTGTCCAAAATAACCGTTTTGCCCCTGTGTCCAGAATTGGACTTAACGACAGGCAATCCTAGCTAATTTGACTATTCTGAGAACGTTGGTAGTGTTTATTTCAGTATTCGGAGACTTCTACATGTGTTGACTGATTGTGGCTAATTGAGTGGTATAGTATTATTGGTTTCTCCAGCTAAGGATCTCAGGCAAGTGCACTTTCTGATTGCTTTCCGATTCATAGTAGTCTTTTCATTCCATGTCTATACATATATCTTGCTGCTTGTTGACACGCTCGTCACACGGAGAAGTCAGGAGGGAAAATATCTTAGTAGACATGTGGACTACCCAGAACTATCCCCCGTATCTTTCATGGAGAATAGCAGCTGCACACGACACGTACAGGGTGCCGGATTTACCCCCTAGCCGTTCACATGTCGAAAAGGATATTTTAAACCACTTAGATAGATGTCTTCTATTAGTTTTTCCTTGTTTTCTTCTCTAACCGTGCCATGTCATCAGTTCTTTCCAGTTTTTATATCTTATATTTTATTTTCATGACTTGTTAATTCTATTGTGTTTTCATTTTGTCATCGGTTTGTGTACTTGTTCCATTCCTGACTGGAAACCAAGATTTTTCAGGTTTAGCCGCGATCACTCTTAACATTGGGAAGGCTTGGGTATGCTGATATCAACCTAGAAATAGATAGCAGTTGTACCATTTTCATTAATTATAAAATCTTGTATTTTTGTTTAAATTTAAATATTGTAAATGTTGTAATAAATGTAGAAATGTTAATGAGCAGCAAATATTGTGTTTTTGAGCATTTATTTCTTGCGGCTTGACAGCGTTCTACTGCCGACTCTGCGGCGTAGACTGGCTTGGACACGTCTCATATCCGAAAAGCGGGTGCGGGTTATGACAGATTTTTACGATAGTTCGGGTACGATCAACTTCATGTAGGTAATGCAACCACTTGTCTACAAGCCAAGGATTATGTAATTGATGGGGCTAGGGCTTGGAGTTATTACAATGCCCGGGGAATAAAAGCTATTCTTTCTATGCCTTACAAACTTCCACAAGGCCAGCGCATGTTATATTCATACGCAAACTTCTATACTTCAGCGAATACATTCGCTGAAAACTTCCATCCTGCATACATCTTTGCAACAAAAAAGAGATTTAAACAAGAAAAACATACTTTTCAGTCTTTTCGGGATGTAGAAGACAAAGATCCTGCCGTTGAACCTCTGGAGGCATTAATTTTAATGAACTATGTTGATCTAGTTCAAGATCCTCTAGACATATCCATAAAGGTGCGGAAGGAAAAATCTCCTGTTAAAGGTTTGAAGAAGAGAAAAACTAAGGAGACGACGGCCTCGCCTCCGCGAGGTAATCCATCTAATTATCCAAGAGCTCCGGAGAAAAAGAATAGAACGTCACTAGTTATCAACGAACCAGTGACTACGAGAACAACTCGTTCTTAATCAAAATAGTTGCTTCTTAGTTCTTCCTCTGTAGAAAAAGACATCACTCCTTCTTCTATTCGGAGGTCAGAGAAAATCATAGAGGAAGGAACTTCTTCTTCTTTAATTGATACAGAAGGTGATCATGCTGGAGCTGCTGCAGAGCCAGGCGCTTCAATGCCCAAAGAAGTTAGAAGGAAATTGATAATTGCTGAAGAAGAACCATCTCAAGAAGGTAATATCAAAATTGTGACACATTCTCATATGTTAATTTTTATCAAAGATATATGTCTAAATGGCTCTCCTTTATATTGGTCACTTCAACAGATGTCCATCCACCTACCACAATCATGATAGTAAATGTTTCTGCCAATGTACTTGTTGCAGCAGGGATAACAATTCCTTCTCCAACTTTCGTGAGTCCAAAAGCTTCCTTTCCAAAGCAGGATTTACCTCCACAAGATACTTCACAAGCTCAAGTATCTACTCATTCAGGAGAGGTAGTGATTGATGCATTAAACGGTTGCGATTTCGATGATAAAACTTATGATGATGATTGGAACAACATTACTAAAGAAAAATAAACTTTATCGAATGCACCATCATCATAAGAAATCCCAGGTGATAAAAATCCTTCAATTGCTGAAGACAAGGAGGATGTGGTTCATGATAAGGAACATGTCAATCTTCCTGAAGTTAATAAACCCATGACCACTGAGCAGCCTGAAATGTCTAAGGTGGCAACCGAATTAGTAAATGAAACTCCAGTAACTCTGCCACCTCCAACTGAATCGGGAGCAGGGAGTAGTCAGGCTACCATGTCTGCAGAGACTCTGTCCAAGCTTCAGTCTGAGACAGTTAAAGCTATTGAGATTCCTCATAATATACTCAACTCAGGTAAATTTTCCAGAATGAATGATTTGTCATAACATCTTTAGCATTATATGTTGTCAACATAAATGACATATGTGATTTGCAGAAGCACCCACTGGGACTGTAGACGGGGAGGGAAGCTCTTCTCATATTAGTGCTCGAGATGAAGTACCTCCACCTGCTAAAGCCGTGAAGACTTCTGCAAATATAGTAGCCACTTCAGGAGCCTTGGCGGCTAACAAATTTGTGGTGACCTCTTTCACAAGAGTCTTCTTTACGTCTCTGGAACCCTTAGTTCATAGAGTTATGGAGAGAGAGGATGTCCTTTTCAGTACCGTTAGAACTCCTACTACATTCTTGATCGAAGGCATCCGTAGTCAAGGAGACGAAGCTCAAGCTTCATTTTTGGAACATATTTTGGATGAGCTAGAGAGTTCAATTAAGGCTTACAAGGAGCTGAAAAGAGGAGATATCGAGCCACTAGTAATCACGAAATATAAAACCATGGTTCGAGAAGCAGAAATTAGTAAAGCTGATTTTGAAACATTCTTGCTGGGTTTTACTAGACAATCCTCTGAGCTAGACATTCAAATCTCTGATGTAGCTGTTATTGCTAAAAATCATAAGACTAAGGATACAGAGGAAGAGAAAAAAGGTTGCTAATCTAGAAGCCAAAATCGCTCAACTTCAGGCAGAACTTGAAACTACTATGCAGAACATAGAACAAGAAAATCAATTGTACCAATTTGCTGTTGATCAGGTGGAAATTTTGAAGGACCAGAAGAAGGAATTTGAAAGTCTTCAGAATGAAGAGCTAACACGTCGAACTGCTGCTCTACAACCTTTCGATCCTGAATCAGAACGAGTTGAAGCTAGGCAGATAGTGTTAGATTCTCGTGATGAAAGATTTCAAATTCTGAAGAGATAAATTGCAGAACTTATCATCTATCCTTCGGAGTAAAAATGGGAAAATTTTGTTGTTTCTTTCTACAATGTACCTTTTTTTCTTCTTTTGCAGAAAAAAATAGTAAAAACTTTTTATGTGGTTCCATTACTTGTTGCATATCTTGTTATAGATATAAGTAATAGAATAGAAAATATATTCAGACGTACTGGACATGATATATTTTATGATTTAGAAAATAATAATATTCATTATATCTGCTCAGAGGTAATGTGGACGTAGCAGAATATAAAGTTTAACAATACTGTTATTTCAATGGACAACTTTATCAGAGGTAATAAGGACGTGACAAGTTGCTAAAATAAATAATTAGAATTCAAAGGTGTAAAGGACGTGAATTCATATTATTTAAAACAAGAGACAATAAATGTTAAATGAATGATAAGTCAAAGAAAGTGAATGAATGAACAGTCACTTCAATTTTCGAAAAAAAAGATGCTGGTGCATTAGATTGATGATAGTTCTCAAATCTTGAATGTGATCTTCCTTGAGATGACTTTTGACAGCAATATCGTCAACATAGCATTCGACAGTCTTTCGCAGATGATCTCGAAAGATAGTACTCATAGCCCGCTGGTAAGTTGCACCTGCGTTCTTAAGACCAAATGGCATGACTGTATAACAATACACTCCACGAGGAGTATGAAATGTATGTTTTTCATATTCAGGATTCATCCGGATTTGATTATATCCAGAAAACCCATCCATGAAAGAAATTTGTTTGAATTCATATGTATTGTCGATCATGACATCAGTAATTGGGAGAGAGAATTCGTCTTTAGGGCAAGCATCATTGAGATCTTGAAAGTCTATGCAAACTCGAACCTTTTCGGTCTTCTTCAGAACTGTTACAACATTGGCTACCCAATCAGAATATTGTTCTTCTCTGATAAAACCGCAAGCTATAAGCTTTTTGACTTCATCATCAATTGCATCCATCATTTCAGGCTTGAATCGCCGCTATTGTTGTTTGACCGGCTTGGTATTCGTCAAGAAATTAAGCTTGTGAGTTACAATTTGAAGATCTAATCCCGGCATATCTTTATAACTCCATGTGAAGACATCTCTGTATTCACGAATAAGGTGAATTAATTCTTATTTATCATCCTCTGAGAGATTTTTGCTAATGAAGCTTGGTCGTGATATGCCCTCCTCTCCAATATCGATTTGAACTAATTGATCTTCAGTAGGTGGCTCTCGTTGTTCAAAACGAAATTCCCACTGATTGTCCATCCTTTGTGTCCAAGGGTCCACTTCAGGAGCTTCTTCGATGTCATCATCTTTATCATCTTCTGAGAATTCGGCAGATACCAAATTAGAAGATACTGTTATCCGATGACTATGACCAATGCTGGTATCAGAATACCATAAGATGGAATCAGAAGAATTAGATCGTTCTTCTTTGTCAGATTCGAAAGGTTCTGGAGTCATAAGTGGTGAAGCATAACCTAGTCCCCATTTCGTTTTACTGTGGTATTGTTGTGATTTTTCTTTTGGAATAGCAATACGAAGAGGAGTTCGCCTTCCTTTACCGTTGTTGAGGCCTGTTTTGAAACTATAGCCCATTTTATGGATGATTGCTTTGGATTGTGGACTATATCGACGTAATTGTAGCCTTCCTAAATCATCTCTGTTATCATTATAGAGCATGATTTTTGGTTCCTCTCTTTTATTGAAGAATATAGGCTTTCATCTTTCTTTCGAGACGATACTAAGAAGTACGACTCTTGTATTGAATCTAGTGATATCACATTTAGTAGAGATGATACGACTTCTATTGTAAGTGGTTTAAAACTATCTAGCATTTTCAAATAGCATTAAGTATAGTAAGAGACATCAGTATACTGCAAAGGAGATGCTTTATTAATTTTTACACCATCATTTACAACAGAAACTTTAGCCCTAGCAGGCTTAGTCAGATTGATGACAAGAGGAGGAGAAGAAGAACGAGAAGGGAAAGGGGGCTTCTTACGACGAAGGTCGATTATAAGGGGTTCAGAAGTGGTGAGCTCCCTTTGTTCCTGACTATCACCCTTAGGCTGCTTCTCATGGGAAGGAAGTTAGATAGTCAGTGGTTTGGAAGAATGAGGATAGAAAGTACGTCCTTTGATCGGGATCACCAGAGTATCATTCGGCATACTTTTCTGTTCTTTATCTGTGTCCATTGCCAGTACCACCTTCATGAATTCCTCCTTGTACATGCGAGAATCGTTGCAGTATGCTTCAACTCCTTTGAAAGGATTCAGATCTGTAACCTCTTTTTGGACTTCTCTATTACCATCCATATACTTGAAAAATTGATGGAGAGTAACAGTTACAATATTGTGTTCATGGAGGAATGATCTTCCTAACAAAGCATTGTATGAGCCATGATTGTTAATAACATAGAAAGTTACCTTCGTACGAAGATTGCCAATTTGAAGTTTTAGGCGTATCTTCCCCAAAGGTTCACTTCTTTCTTGATTAAATCCCAGGATGGTAGTGATAGTTGTAGAAAGGTTATACACTAGGATCTTCAAGGCATCTAGCAGAGACTTTGGCATGATACAAAGTACGGACCCTGGGTCAATCAGGATACGGTTAACTTTTATGGTGTCCACATACCCCGTGAAATAGAGAGGACGATCATGACGATTGTCTTCTAACAACATGTCATCTTTTGTAAAAGTAATGTTGGGCATTAACTCAAATACATTATGACAATGTGCACAGCTGACTGGCTCATTTTCAGGTTTCTTGAGAAGAGTAAGACAAGCATCAGCCTGCATCAAGGCTTCACTAAACGTTTCTTGAGTTTCTTTTGAGAGGTGTAAGAGTTCAAATATAGACAATCTTGCTGGAGTATTGGCTAATTGAGCCAATATATCAAAGTTATATGGATTTTCGAGTCCAAGAGATGAGGTCTTTTTTAATGCATTGTCAAAGCGAACAGGTTATTTTCCTTTATCTGCTGATGTAGATTTAGAAGGAGTTGGTTCAGCTACCGGCGGGGATGTAGATGGTATATTTTTTGCAGGAGTAGAAGATGTAGGAGGAGCATCAGGAGATGGAACAGGATTCTCTTGATTTTTGGGATATTCTTGAAGATAGGATTTCCCAGATCTAGTACCCATTAGAATTTCTTCTTCTGCTACGGGTTCAAAGGATACCATGTTGCAGTTCTTAGATTAAGCTTTGGAATACTTCTTTTTTTAGAAGAGGAAGGCGTTTCAAAATCTGCCACCATATCTGGGTGAATTTACATAATCTCTCCTCTGTTAGTCAATAGTGGAACAAGACCTTCATTTTGGGGAGGTAGGAGATTCACAATCTCAAGAGTAGTCCTAGGAATGGGGACAACACCATCTTGTACAAGTTGTGGTGGAAAATCAACAAATTGCACAGAAACTACATTAGCAGTCACCGTCTTCTCGTCATGCTGAAGAGTAATTGCTCCAGAGTTGACCAACTCCTAGATTTTGCCCTTGAGTACATAACATGCTCTGGTTGGATGCCCTATAAATCCATGATAAACACAGTATCTAGGGTGACCGGTTTTACCCACTTTTTCTGGCTATTTTGCCTCTGGAAGTTGAAGCTTATTGCTTTTGATCAAGCAATCGAAGATGCTCAAAGTATCATCTTCAACGAAAGAATACTCTTCATTTGGATGAGTTATTTTTGGCGGTGGTGTTGATGGAGTGGATGCCGTCTGAGTAACATTAACAGCCAAAGACTCTTTGCCTTTGAGATTGATGGCCAGTATTTCTTTACCCTTACGATTGTTCTGACGATTATTACCGCCGGGTGTAGAAAGTTCGTCTTGGTTATGATGAGTCATCTGAACTCCTAACTGTTTAAACTTTTTAGTGCTGACTTCAGCCGCCTTGGCATTCACAATAAAAGAAGGCCAATCTCAGAATTGTGTAGATCCTGTCCACATACTGATAATAGGAAACAAGTTTGATTTACAAGTGTCTATTGATACAGCAGATGGAGTTCCTAATGGCATTTTGAGTGCCTTTCGACGAAATCTTTCAATGAAACTCTCCGTGGATTTATTGTACCTTTGTTTAATCTTAATGAGGGCAGACATTGTCATATCGTTGACTCCCTTATAAAACCGTTCCAAGAATATTTGCTTGAAACCAACAAAAGAAGTGATGCAGCCATCAGGCAAACTGCGATACCAGTCGTATGCTGCACCGACTAAACAATCAACGAACACTCTGGTATGGAGAGCATCATTTGGCTGTAGTTGGTCAGTCATCACCTCAAAGTGATTAATGTACTGACTTGGAGAAGTGCTGCCATCGAACAGCATAATAGTCGAAAGTTTATATTTTGGAGGGAATGGAACCTCCTTTCACTCTGTAGGATATGGTTGCTTTATGCCTAGTCTTTGTAGGCCATCTTTTTTGGTTGAAGGCCTCAAACTGAATGCGTAAGAGTTTCACAGCCTCATTAGCATCCCCTGATGTTTAGGAATTGGTAGGCTGATTAGAAGTTTTAGGAGGAGGAACAGCATGATAATTACCACCCCCAGCACCAGACTGACTGGGATCAGCTTGAATTGGCACAGAGACAACCTGAAGAGGTGGTACCCCCAGACTAACAGGTACATAAGATGATATAAGCTCAAGATTAGTAGCAGGATTTATAACCAGTAGCACTGTATGTTGAGCCACGATTATAGTGTGCATACTTGCGACCATCTCAGCCATTGTCTTCAATTTGTCTACAAGTGCAACAATTCATTGCTCCTGACTGGTCGAAGTAGAAGCATCTTGATCTTCCATAACAGTATATGCCGTTACTTCTCTTGCTGCTATTGATGAGATAGTTTGTTCAGAACTTTCACTATCTGCATCAAACTCTAAAAAAGAGTCTTCTCCTAGATGAGCGAGAGGGAGATCTTCTTGATTAAAGACACCTTGGTTAAAATTAATATTTCTTGATCTGGTGTATTGAAAGACACCTTCACCGGATAAATGAATCCGATCCAAGTATTACTGACTGGGATTTCGGGATACATTACGTCTTGGATGTTTTCTACCCCCATTGCCTTGAGAAGTCATATTGACAGAAGCATATAATAGCTTGTCTTTATCTCCTATTATATGTTTGGGAGTTGAAGCATAGTTGAGACGATCGAAGACAGATCGCCGAGCTGATTGGCAGCAACAGTTGATGACGACTTCTTGAAGGCAGTGGCGATCTTAAGATTGATTTAGAGGTGAAGGAGACATCCCTGCAATCTTCCGTCTTTGTGTATGACGTTCCCGAAGATCAGATACCATTATAGGATGAGAAGAAGTCAGAGGAACATATTCCTTAATGATGTTAGAAATATGTCTCCTATTTTTCAGATGTTTAGTTCCCTGAGTGTACAAAGATGTACTCAACTCATTAGCATAAGTGGTTGGGTCCTTCTTTTCAAACTTTGGCTTCTGGTACATATTGGCCTTCGGTATAGGGTTCTTACATTTCACCAAAGTTGATACTGGTTGGCGCCTATTGAGATAAGTACGTAGATCAGAAAACTCTGCTCCAGGTGTCTCTGTTTGTGATACCATCATTTTTTTGCTTAGATCTTAAAATTTCCAAGGGGGAAGATCTTGACCAGACCCTATAGGGATAGGCAAGATGCGTCTTTGATCATTATTCTTTCCAATATCAGAGATCCGAAGACCTCTATTTAAAGGAATAGAATTGTTTGCAAAAACAAAAGTGTGCTTTATTTTACAAACTTTGTAAGAAGATTACAATTGAATCCTGGAAAAGTACAACTTTAGGAATTCGATCTGAAGACGATCGTTTTATCCCTTGGACGATGTGAACTTTGAAGACGATAGCCTCTGAAGTTGAAGGCAGTAGCCTCTGAAGAATGCAACAACACTTTGGCAAGAACTCCTGATTTCTCTGATGATCTTGAAGATCTCTGCTCTTGATTCTGATTTTTCTGATCCCCCCTATGAAGGACTTGAAACTCTATTTATAGAGTTGTGGAAATAACTAATTTTTAGTTATTCTGGATTGTGCAGGATAGATTGCGCATACACTGGACTGTGCAATCAGCAAACTGCACTGGCAGTTACTTGATCGTGGATCAACTGTACTAGACACATGGCATTGTTTGATTGAAATACGCATGATCGTGTACAGACGGTTACCACGTGGTGAGCAATTGATGGCATGTATGCCACGTACAAAATTTTAGTTGTCTTTATGGACTGCGGCACATGAATTGTGCTGGCTTCAGACTGCGCTGGCTTGAACTGCGCTGCAGGGAATCTGGTAGACTGCGCTTCGATTGGGCTGGTAGCTTGCGCTAGCTGTACAGCTGTCCTCGAGCGCTGTGCTGCACGAGAAACGAACAGTTTCCTCGTTCTTCGAGCTGTCAGCTGTCAGAAGATCTGATTTTCTGTCAGATAATGATGACGCGGCCACGTCAGCTAGCGCGCTTGGATGGGTGCGCAGTTCAGCTTGCGCAGTTGAGTTGTTAAGTAATCTGTTTCCTGCGCAGTTCAGTTGAAGGGTGCACAATTTGATTTTTATTACATTTTTGATGGGTGCAACTTGATTTTTAGGACCTACAAGACCCCCTTCAAAGTTTTTGAAATTTGAAAATATTCAAAGTTTCGAAATACTTTAAATTTTGAATTTAAAATCAAGTTGCGCAAGTGATGCCTTGACTGCGCGTTTGGAGGAATCAGCTCCTAATTTCTTGGCACAATCTGAGGTGACTGTTACTTTTGAAAAACTATAAATAGTTTCCATTCTTCTTTCTTTCATTCTTTACTTGTTTCCAACTGTTCAAGAGAGAAAAAGCTTCTGTGCCAACTCTGACTCTTCTCCTTCTTCTCCGTCGACTTTAATGGCCCCCAAACGTTCAGCCACCGAGAAGGGCAAAGCCTCCGCTGATTCTTCGACTCGGGTTGTGCCCCGAATTTCTCGTCATGAAGTCGGTCACCCTGTGCTGCAAGGTAGATGATGAACTCGATCAAAAACCCTTTTTAGGGTTATTTGACATTGTCGAACCTTCATACCTCTTTTTTTTTAGATTTGATGGTATTGTGCCGCCCTGTTTAGGGTTTTGGTTGCACACACACAATAGTTTTTTCATTTTTATGAAAACTATATTCTTGCATAATCGGTTGGAAAGTGCTGGAAAATATTCAGCACAATCTATCGATTTGCACAAGTCTGTCCAGCGCAAACTGATGCCTTGCGCAAGTGTGTTAGCGCAATCTGATGACTTGAGCAAGTGGATGTGTTGGAGCAACTGGATATTTTGCGCATGATAGGCTACATTAGCGCAATCTGACACTTGTGCAATTTGCTGATCTTTTGAACAGACCCTTTGATTTTGCATGTACTGAATTTTGTCTTTTTGTTTGATGCAGTTAGCCTCAGAGAAGACCCAAATTATGAAGTCTTTGCAGGGACTTTGGCTGAATCTGAGTTTAAGAAGGATCTGTCCTATGTGATATTTCCTCAGTATGCCCTGCCATCGTCTCGACAAGCCATCCTAACAGCACAAGACAATAAAATATTGCTGAGTCTGATGAACGGGCAGCCTCTGCAAACTGCTGACGCCATTATTTCATAAGAAGCCTCTATTTCTGCTTGGTGAAGCTCTTGATAAAAGTTCTCAGTCGAGACCTCGAGTTGAACAGAGACTCTTTCAAAGAGGCGAGAAAAGGATACTTCTACCTGAGATTTCCAGGTGTCTTCCCCAATCTCGCTATGCTTTTGCGAGCTATCCCAGGAGGATGGACTGGGATATAACTCCTCTCCAGCAAGCCCGAACGGGAAACATTTGTGTGAAAAAGGGGCCGAACAACAAGGACATGTTCTACAGTTCGTCTGAGCATCACAGCTCTCTGCTCAAAGGATTGAAACCCGGCTGCATTCTACCGGAGAAATCCTCCCTGCTGCTGCCAGTCCGAACGTCGATATTCACAAACGAGTTTGCGAAGGTTGAGGAAAGATATCCGGACCAAGACATCCGATTGAAGGGTATTGTGAATCCGGACAACAAGAGATGGAATTGTATAGCCTATTGGATATTGGCTCAATTCGAAGAGAAGCTCAAGGAGATTGAGCTGTACCAGGCGGTGTACTCTACCGTTTACGGCTTCCACCCCAATCCTCATCTGTTCCTCGCATTGGCGGAGAGGTACAACTTCAGGACATAAACTTTTATGACGCCCTGTGGAGAGATTGGACTGGCTCTTCACGAGATGAAGTATATCTCGAGCTTGCCAATGAGGGAATTCCCCTATGAAGAATTTGTTCCGACCAATGACGAGTTAGACAAACTTCGTCAGAAGAATGCTAACATAGTGGCCATTTTTGAAGAGCTGCTGTGCCACTATAAGATCTGCTCCTTGTACTACAAGAGTGTTACTTCTGGCACTTACTACTCGACAAAATGGTTGCCCTATCTCTTTCTCAACTACATCATCGAGAAGAAGACTAAGGAGCACAATAAGTGCAACCCTAACTTTTTCAGACCACTCAGCAGTAGCGAAGTGATGGTGTTGATGGAGGAAAACAAGGAGCTAGATATCAAAATCGATGATGATCTTCAATATCCTCCTTTCAAGATAGGAGATATTATTGAAAGTTTCATGAGGATGGGCTATAGGCCCATGTCAAAGGAAGCCCAACTGGCGGGTTTCCACACCTACTAGCTTCGATAATTTGTCATCCCTGGAGCCAGCGCCGTCGATCGCTTCCATCGAGGCGTACTTTTTGCTGCCGTCCGCTTAGACTTCGGCTATCGGATGGATCTTCTGTCAGCGATGACCTGCAGACTAAATGTCGGCCTTCGCCTTTTTGTTGATTCGATGCTTAAAGGGAAAGGCGAGAAAGGGAGCTTTCCTCGGCTGCAGCTACCCTACACATATTTGTTCGGATGGCTGCTTCTGCACTATCCTTCATTGGTGAACCCGGACATGGGGGCGGTATGGGGCAACTTATTGCGGAGATTCCCTAAGAGTAAGTGGATATACACCAGTTTAAGAGATTGCAGACGTGCTCTGAATCTCGGAAAAGGATGGAACTTTTATTGTGTTCCTCCTCCCGTCGGCTACGAGCACATGTCTACAAATCTGGTTGACTCTGGGAGACAGCCTTTGGGTCGTGTAGTTTTTGATTGCTAAAGACAATCCGGCCGTCACACCTAGTTTACAGATTTGAAGACGAATGTTATTTGGAGCCCTATCTTTCCAGCCGTTTTGCGCGCCAATTCGGCTACGACCAGTTTCATGTAGGCAACGCCATCACGTACCTACAAGAAAAAGGTTATTTGATCGATGGAGCCCGGGCCTGGGCCTACTATAATGCTCGAAACACAAGAACAACATTCTCGATGCCAACGAAGAGCGACCATGGTCCTCGGATGCTGTATACATATTCAATCTTCAATACATCGACGAATACCTTTGTCGAGAACTTCAGTCTTGCCGATAGCTTTGTAACAACAATGCGACTAAAGAAAGGAGCAACTGTTGTGTCGGCTCCCAGTAATGACGAAGAGTATGAGCCAGTTGATGCCCCGTTGGAAGATTTGAGGGAAGCCAACTTCTTCGAAGAAGTCAACGAGCCACTGCATGTCTCATTAAAGGTTGTCAGATCTCCAGCCAAGGAGAGGAAGAGGAGGATAGAGGAACCTTCTTCTCCAGTTGCTAAGAAGAATCTTGTCTTGGAACCTTCAGAAAAGGTCACCACTCGGTCGCAATCTCGGCAGCTGGCTGAGTTGACTCAGAGAGAAGAAGTGACCACCCCAACTTCTATTCAAAGACAAGAAAATGTCATAGATGTAGAGAGTCCGAAAAGACCTCTACACAGAAAGAAAATGGTCTTCAGAAGAAAGAAGGTAGTCACTCCTTCGAGACAAATCCTGTCATCGGTCGTGGCTAGTGCTATCGCCGGAGTCACAATGTCATCTCCTACACCTGCCCCTAAACCTGAAGCTCTCAGTCCAGAGACAAGGGATGAGGTTGTAGAGACCATGGAGGAAGTCGTGGAGAAAGAGGATGAAGTATTACGATCTCCTTCACTTGCAGTAGAAACTACCCAGCTTCCAGCTACACCGAAAATACTTCGTGATGAGAAAGATCGATTAATAATCGATGCTCTGAATGATTGCGACTTCGGCCACCAGGATGATATAGATCCGGTCGCCGCAACTGATAGTGGAGCACAAGAGGAGAGCACAAGTGATGAAGTTTCATCAGCAGAGGCTGTTGATGATACTCTGAATCCAGAGGAGGACGCTGATGTCCATGTATCCCCAGAAGCTGTTGATGACACATTGAATCCAGAAGAGGATGTTGATGTGTATGTATCTCCAGAAAAGAATGTGGGTTAAGAAGTAGCACCTGAGAAAATTACTACTGCTGATCCCAAAGGTATTGAATGATATTATCAATCTTCTTTTCATAGATTAAATGGCTGACATCTAAACTTTTATCGATGCAGAAGTTGAATCTTCTCCAATTCCTCCCATATGCACTGACATAGTGTCAATAAAGGAGATAGCCAGCATTAGCCGACATTTTTCGGGTGGCTCCGAAGCGGGTAGTAGCCAGGCAGTAATGTCTGAAGCTACTTCTGTGAGGTTGCAACCTGTGTCAGCAGATGACAGAATTGTCACTGGTCCTAGCCATGGTAAGATTGCCCTTACTTTTGATCCTTTTCGATTAGTTGCTAATGACAACCAACTAATGATGTTTGTTTGATTTCGCAGAGGAATATCTGCGAGGGACGACTACTCTACCATGGTTCCTTTGTCTAGAGAGCCCTCCACTCACGTGCAAGAAGCCGAACGTCCATCTTTACAGGCACCTGCTGCTTCGACATCCATGGGAGTAGCTGCTACACCTGGTGCCATAGCTACTAACCGATTCCTATTTGGTTCTTTCGCCAACCTCTTCTTTAATTCACTAGGACCCTTAGTAGAGAGGGTAATGGATAAAGAAGAGGTTGGTTTCATAACTGTTAGGGGTCCAACCTCTTATTTGATAGCTGCCATCCTGAGTCAAGGTAATGAAGCTTAAGCTGCTTACCTTGAACACATATTGGATGAGCTGGAAGAATCGGTTAAGATCTACAAAGATCTGAATCGGGGGGAGGTGGAGCCCTTGGTACACGCCGAGTTTGAGAGGATGTCTCAAGAGGCTGCAGTTGCGAAGGTTGATTTCCAGATTATCTTGGACACTTTCACTGCCAAGTCTTGGAATATAACTCTCAAATAGAGATAATAGCATCTGCTGCCGGGGAGAATGAGAAGAAAGTTGCTGAGCTAAAAGCAGAATCTGCCCGTCTTCAAGAAGAGTTGAGACTTGTTCAGCTTGCTCTGGAAGATGAGGCCACCTAACATCAAGCTGCAGTTCAACAACTGGATGCTCTGACCCAGGAAAGAAATGAGTATGTCACAACTCATCAAGCTGAAATCTCTCGTAGACTAGTAACCTTGCCAACTTTCGATGATAAGTCTGGAATGGAGGAAGCTAGGAGGCGAGTGATGGATTCTCGTGAGGAGCGACTGTAAACATTAAAGCAGCAGATGACTAGCTTGATGACCCCGCCAGCCGAATGAGAATACTTTTTGTATCTTCTATTTTGTAGCATGTAATGCCTTTTGATTTTGATCAATAAAAAGACATTTTCTTTGTGGCTCTATTTTTTATTGCATATCTTATTCAGATATAAATAATAGCGATAGAAAATATATTCAGAAGTGCAAGACATGATATATTTCTTGATTTTAGAAAATAATTATATTCATTATATCTGCTCAGAGGTAATATGGACATAGCAGAATATAATTTGTTGAATATCATTATTTCAGTAGACAACTTAATCAAAGATAACAAATATATGACAAGTTGCTGATGTGAATGAACGGATGAATCGTCAAAACGAAATGGATCATCGGGATGTGTGAACGAAATGAATCGTCAGGATGAAATAAACGGGTAAACCGTCAAATGAATGAAATGAACGGGTGGACCGTCAGATGAATAGAATGAACGGGTAAACCGTCCGATGAATGTATTGAACGGACGAACCGTCGGATGGATAGAATGAACGGGTGAAACATCGGATAAATGTAATGAACGAATGAACCGTCGGATGAATGAAATGAACGGGCGAACCGTCGAATGGATGGAATGAACGGGTGAACCGTCGGGTAAATATAATAAACGGACGAATCGTCGGATGAATGTAATGAACGGATGAACCGTCAGATGAATGTAATAAACGGACGAACCGTCAGATGGATGTAATGAACGGACGAACCGTCGGATGAATGTAATGAACGGACGAACCGTCGAATGAATGTAATGAACGGACGAACCGTCGGATGAAGGTAATGAACGGACGAACCGTCAGATATATGTGTCGCTTCGTTGTTTTCACGAATCTCTGTCTATAAATCGAACAGAAATTTAGATAAAACGATCATTTTCACTTTTCAACACAAAGATGTCGTCTGGAGATGCATCCAAGAAGGCTGAGATCGCCCCAATGGTCGAAGAACTCCCGAAGGAACGTCCAACTGATCCCAGCCAGCCAAAGCAGATAGAAGCGGGCAAAGGTTCGTCTGCACCCAAGCCACCAATAGACATCTTGGACTTCCTTCTTGAACCAAAAAAAACCGAAGAAGAAGAGGCCATGAGGATGGCTTCTTGTAAGTTCCTGGTGGGTTCGAGCAAAGATGTTCTCGACTCTTTTGCTGATTATGTTTTTGAGAAGGATGGTAGTGGTCCTCATCCCGTCTTCAAGAAGGACGATAGTGATTCCCGTCCTTGATATTATGTAACAGTGTTTACGATAAAATAAAAATCAAACTTTATTTATGAACTGTCTGATCATATTTACATAAAATTCCTGTTACATTCATGCGTAGTATTTCTTAAGGAACTTGCCATTGATAGACATCATAGCAACTCGACCGTCTAACTCTGAGAGTTGATAGGCTCCATTTGAAAAGACTTTGCTCACAATATAAGGTCCTTCCCACTTTGCGTCAAATTTGCCCTTGCTCATATGAGTCTTAGTCATAGGACGTCTGACTGTTAGAACGAGCTCTCCTTGCTGAAAGGCTCTGACTTTAACTTTGCGGTTGAAAGTCTTCGAGATCGGGCTTGGTATAACTCAATATGCTGTTGAGCCAATAGCTGTTTTTCGTAGAGTGCTTCTAATTCTTGATGTCGAAGGAGGTCATTGTTTTCTGTAGTGAGCTCGTTGGCGATGGCGATCCTTAAGAATGAAATTTGAAGTTCCAGGGGTAGAACTGCTTCATAGCCGTACACCAAAAAGACGGGTGTACAGCATGTAGTGTTGCGGACTGTAGTACGATAAGCCCAAAGACATTTGCCAAGCTTGTCACTCCAGTTTTGTTTGTTAGTAGATACAAACTTCTTGAGGAGCTTGATAATAGTTTTGTTAAAGGCTTCGGCCAAGCCATTAGCAGCAGGATTGTAAGCTGTCGAAGCGACATTGTCAATCCGATGATCGTCACAGAATCTTGTGAACTTTTGGCTGATGAATTGTGGTCCATTGTCATGAATCATTCTTCAAGGTACACCAAATCTATAGATGACATGGTGTTTGACGAAGTTGATAACGCTGCTGGTCTTGACTTCAGCCAAAGGTATAGCTTCAGCCCATTTGGAGAAGTAGTCGGTTATTGCTAGTATGAACCGATGTCCTCTAGAAGAAGGAGGATTGATGGGACCTATAATTTCCATGCCCCAAGCTTCAAAAGGCCAGGAAGCGGCAGTCGGATAAAGGAATTCTAACGATTGATGAATAAAATCTGCATGGATTTGACAAGCTCGACATTTCCTTGCATATTCGATGGCATCTGATACCATAGAGGGTCAGTAGTAACCCATACATCGGATCTGTCTTATAGCTTAAGACCGGGTTGATGTGCTCCGCAGACACCATCATGAGCTGCGTGCAATACTTGCTTCGCTTCATCACCAGCAAGACAGCGCAATAGTAAGCCATCATAAGTCTGTCGAGAGAGAGTCTTGGTGGTTTGATTATAGTAGAACCAGAGAGATCGTCGGTAAATACTCGTAGCTTCCTTAGGGTCTTCAGAAAGTATGTCGTGAACTACAAAGTCAATAAAAGGAGCTCTCCAATCTTCACTGATAACATTGGCTTCAGTAACATTACTGAACTCAATAATACGATTATTTTCGATGCAAAACAATTTTCGATTAGAGATAACCACCACCTGCTGTCTTTTGATAGGGATGGCTAAGACTGCTGCAAGATTGGCCAAAGCATCTGCCTCAGTATTGTAACCTCGGCGAACATATTCGATAAAGAAGGCTTTAAATGATGTAGCCATGCTGATTGCCGTTTCATGGTAAAGCACTAAATCTTGTTGGCGAACTTCATAGGTCCCTCTAACCTGGTTAACAACCAGCTTGGAGTCGCCATAGACTTCAAGATATTCGACGTCCAGTTGTTTGGCTAATTGAAGGCCAATGAGTAGAGCATTGTATTCTGCTACATTGTTGGAGCAAGGTTCATCTAGAGAGTAGGCTCTTTGAATGGTCGACCCGTCTGGAGAAACAAGAACAACTCAAACTCCTGCGACAATGGCACCCTTTGGTCCGATCCTGGATGCACCGTCAAAGAATAGACGCCAAGTAGGAAATTCTCCGGAGATCGTATTTGATTCCAATGTCTCATCTGGAATTTCATCATAGAGTTTGGATGTCTCTGGAACAGGATGAGCTGCTAAGAAATCTGTCAGTGCTTGACCTTTAACAGATTTTTGTGGAACATATACCATGTCGTACTGGCCTAGCAGAATGGCCCATGTAGCCAGTCGGGAATTGAGTGTGCTAGGCTTTTCATCAGTACCCGGAGAGGATTGATTCGAGATATAACATGAATAGTTTAGCCAATGATGTAATGCCGAGTCTTTTGAACAACAAACATAAGAGCTAGGCATTCTTTTTCAACCGGACTGTAACGGTGTTCATCACCAATCATAGTACGACTGAGATAATAGATGGCCTATTCATGACCTTCTTTGTTCCTCTGGGTAAGTAAAGGACCCAATGAATGATCCATAGCACGGACATATATTAAGAATGGTATGCCTGAGATTGGTGGCTCCAAGACTGGTGAGTTCATGAGATATCGCTTTATGTCATCAAATGCTTGTTGATATTCTTCGGTCCATATGAAAGATACATCCTTCTTTATTAGCTGAGTAAATGGTCTGCAGCGTCCAGACAGATTCGAAATGAACCTCCTGATGTTTGCAAGTCGACCTTGGAATCCTCGAAGCTCTTTTAGGTTGCGTGGAGGACGCATCTCTTGAATGACTTTGATCTTCTCGGGATCCACGTGTATACCTTTAGAGGTAATGACGAAGCCGAGAAATTTACTACTAGAGACACCCAAGAATGACTTGGTGGAATTCATTTTGAGTTGATGTTAGCGCATCAGATTGAAGATAGTTCTCAAGTCTTGGATGTGATCTTCTTTTAGACGACTCTTGACAGCAATATTATCGATGTAGCATTCGACAGTCTTGTGCAGATGATCTCGAAAGATGGTACTCATAGCTCGTTGGTAAGTTGCACCAGCATTCTTGAGACCAAATGGCATCACTGTGTAGCAATAGACTCCGCGAGGAGTGCAGAAAGAAGTGTGTTTTTCATCTTCAGGAATCATCCGAATCTGATTGTATCCAGAGAATCCATCCGTGAAAGATATCCTTTCGAATCCACATGTGTTGTCAATCATGACGTCTGTGATAGGGAGAGGAAACTTATCTTTTGGACAGGCTTCATTAAGATCCCGAAAGTCGATGCAAACTCGAACTTTGCCAGTTTTTTTCAGGACTGGAACGACGTTGGCTACCCAATCAGGATGTTATTCTCCTCGAATAAAGCCACAAGTGATGAGCTTCTTGACTTCATCATCGATTACGTCCATCATTTCTGTCTTGAAGTATCGTTGTTGTTGTTTGACTGGTTTTGCATTAGGCAAGATATTCAACTTGTGAGTAGCAACTTTGGGATCTAAGCCTGGCATGTCTTCATAATTCCAGGCAAAGACATCAATATATTATCGAATAAGAAGAATTAATTCTTGCTTATCTGCCTCTGGAAGGTTCTTGCTGATGAATATTGGACGAGGTAACCCGCTCTCTCCTACATCAATTTGAACTAATTGATCTTCGGTAGGAGGTTCTCGTTTTTCAAATCGGAGTTCCCATTGGGTATCCATTCGTTGAGCCCAAGGATCTGTTTCAGGATTTTCTTCAATATCCTCGTCATAGCCTTTTGGAAGTTCGACGGAGACCATGTTAGAAGATACGATCAACCGATGAACTTGACCAATGCTGGTGTTAGAGTCCCATGATCTGGAATCAGAAGAGTTAGAACGCTCCTCACTATCGGATTCGGAGACTGCTGGGGATAAGACGGGAGATGAAGCATATCCGAGACCTCTTTTGGTTCTGCTGTAATACATCTCTGACTTTCTTTTCGGGACAGCCGTACAAATAGGAGTTCGTCTACCCTTACCGTAGTTGAGGCCATTCTTGAAATCATAACCCATCTTTCAGATGATATCTTTTGATTGTTGACTGTAATGACGAAGTTGAAGATGTCCCGTATCGTTGCTTTTGCAATCATCCGTATAGCTAAATTTTTGTTCTGGTCCTTTACTAAAGTATTGGACTCTCGCCTCTTTTTTGAGAAGGAACAATAAAGTATGAATCGTCTGGGTGTTCGAGTAAGACCTCCGTTTGAATAAACTGTACAACTCCCATTGTATATAACTGGAAGCTATCTAACATATCCAAATAACACTTAGCATGATAAATGACATCAGTATACCGGAAAGGAGATGCTTTTTTATTGATTTGTATATCTGTATTTACAACAAGACCTTTAGCCTTAGCAGACTTGGTCAGATTGATTACAAGAGGGGGAGAAGAAGAATATGGAGGAGGCTTGCTACGACGAAGTTCAATAACAAGTGGCTCAGAGGAGGTGAGCTCCCTTTTATCCTTGTTATGAGATAAATCAATAACAAGTGGCTCAGAAGAGGTGAGCTTCCTTTTATCCTTGCTACGACATAAGTCAATAACAAGTGGCTCAGAAGAGGTGAGCTCCCTTTGATTTTGACCACCATCGATTGGTTGCTTCTGGACTGGCAAGTGAATAGCCAGTGGTTTGGAGGACTGAGAATGAGAAACACGCCCTTTAACAGGTATGATGAGAGTGTCTTTGGGCACTGCTTCTTGTTCCTCTTCAGTGTCTAGAGCCAGTACAACCTTTATGAACTCATCTTTGTACATGCGAGCATCATTGCAGTATGCTTCGACACCTTTGAAGGGATAGAGATCCGCAACCTCCTTTTGAACCTCCCCATTGTCATCAACATATTTGAAATATTGATGGAGAGTAGAAGGAACAATGTTGTGTTCATGCAGGAATGGTCTCCCTAACAGAGCATTGTAAGAGCAACCATGATTGTCTATGATGTAAAAGGTCACCTTTGTGCGGAGATTGCCTATTTAGAGTTTTAGGCGAATCTTGCCCAGAGGTTCACTTCTTCCTTGATTAAACCCCAAGATGGTGGTGATTGTGCTAGAAAGACTATGCACTGGGATCTTCAGTGCATCTAGCATTATCTTCAGTATAATGCTGAGTGCTGATCCTGGATCTATTAGAATACGATCGACTTTCATTGAATCGACATATCCTGTATAGTATAGAGGACGGTCATGTCTATTGTCTTCCATCAGCATATCATTCTATGTGAAGGTAATGTTTGGAATTAACTCCAACACACTGTGACAATGGAGGCAAGAGACAGGCTCTGCTTTCGGCTTCTTTAGAAGGGTTAGGCAAGTTTCTGCCTGCATTAGAGCTTCACTCAGAGTTTCTCGAGTCTCTTTAAAAAGACGAAAGAGCTCGAAGATTGACAGCCTAGCCGGTGTATTGGCTAGTTGAGCCAAGATATCAAAGTTGTATGGCTTTTCAAGTCCTGAGGGAGATGACTTCTTCAAAGGCTTGTCGAAGCGGACTTGTTGTTTGCCTTTGTCGACTATCGTCGGTTTGGGGAGAATGGGTACTACAACCGGTGAGGATGTAGAAGGGATGTCTTCAGTGGAAATAGGTTGCACTGGAGTAGACTCAGAAGAAGAAGCAGGATTCTCCTGAGCTTCGGGATACTCCCGTAGATAGGCTTTCCCTGACCTGGTGCCCAGCAGGATTTCTTCTTCAACTATGGGGTCAAAAGACACCATATTGCAAGTCTTTGTCTTGCCTTTGGAGCGTTCTTTCTTCTTGGAAGGGGAGGGAACTACGAACTTCGAAGCAAGATCAGGGTGAATCCATATAATCTTACCGTTGTCAAGAGATAAGGGGACGAGACCTTCACTTCGTGGAGGAGAGAGATTCTTGATCTCAAGAGTGGCTTTGTGGATAGGGATGACACCATGCTGTACCATCTATGGAGGAAAGTTATCGAACTGTACTGAGACCATGTTCGCGGTAACAATCTTCTTGTCTTGCTGCAGAGTGACAACACCAGCGTTGACTAGCTCTTGAATCTTGCCTTTGAGCACATAACATGCTCGAGTGGGATGCCCAATGAACCTGTGATAGACACAATATTTGGGATGATCAGTCTTACCGACCTCATCAGGCTTCTTCGGGTCTGGGAGTTGGAGCTTATTGCTTTTGATTAAGCGCTTATGGTGTCGTTCTCGTCAAAGGAGTACTCCACTTTAGGACGAGGTTCCCTTGGTGGAGGGACAGAAGGAGTAGAAATAGACGTAGGTGAAGCCACATTAACCGTCAGAGATTCTTTGCTCTTCAAGTTGATGTTCAAAGTCTCTTTACTCTTGCAATTGTTCTGGCGATTACCGCTACTCGATGTCTGATGTTCATCCCGGTCGGGATTAGACATGTGTACCCCTAGCTGCTTGAACTTGTCAGCGCTAACTTCAGCTGCTTTAGCATTGACAATAAAGGATGGCCAGTGTTGGAACTGAGTTGACCCCGTCCACATGCTGATAATAGGCAAAAACTTTGCCTTGCAGGTGTCTATAGTTATAGCGGCCAGAGTTCCAGGAGGCATCTTTAAAGCTTCTCGGCGGAACCTTTCAATAAAACTCTCAGCGATTTTATTATGTCTTTGTTTAATTTTATTAAGGGCTGACATGGTCATGTCGTTGATCCCCTCATAGAATCGTTCCAAGAAGATCTATTTGAGACCCAAAAAAGAAGTGATACAGCCATCAGGCAAGCTTCTGTACCAATCGTATGCCACACCGGCTAAACAGCCGACGAATATCCTGGTAAAAAAAACGTCATTTGGCTGAAGTTGAACAGTCATTACCTCAAAGTGGTTAATGAACTGACTCGGAGAAGTGCTGCCATCAAACAGCAAAATTGTGAGAATCTTGTACTTAGGAGGAAACGGAACTTCCTTCCATTCAACCGGGTAGGGTTATTTAATCCCCCAATCTCTGTAAATTGTCCTTCTCTTTGAAAGCCTCGAATTGAGTGCACAAGAGTTTGACAGCTTCATTAGCATCCTCCGATTATGAAGAAGGAGCAGGCTGAATCAGAGTGTTAGGGGGAGGAACAGCGTGGTAAACACTACCCCCAGCACCTGATTGACTGGGTGTGGGTTGAATTTGTGCAAGGGGTACTTGAGGAGACACTACCCCCAGCCCTGCATTGACAGGCACCGACGATGCTATGATCTCAGGATTTGCAGCAGGTACGGTCGGTGGTACTGTATTTTGGGCCACAATGATAGAATACATACTTGCGACCATTTCAGCCATGGTCTTCAACTTGTCTTCTAGTGCAGCTATTCATTGTTCTTGATTAGCCGTACTAGAAGCATCTAGGTCTTCAGTGACAACATAAGCTGTCACTTCTCTAGGTACAGTAGAAGACACTGTTTGTTCAGAACTTTCACTGTATGCATCATAATTAGAGAAAGAATCATCTCCTGAATGAGAAGTAGAAAGATGACCGGAAGGATTTTGGAGAAGATGCCTTTGACCGATTGTATCTCGGCTTCGGGATCGGGTATGTCGAAATACTCCTTCAGAAGATTCTTGGAGTAAATCTAAATATCGCTGGCTGGACCGGCAAGGCTTGCCGTGCTTGGAGCACTTTCTACCCCAGTATCTCGAGAAGCTATGTTGACGGAAGCATACAACATTTCATCCTCGTCTTCTGACATCAGTTCAGAGTTTACAAAGTTCAGACGATCGAAGACATATCATTTTGTTGTTTGGCAACATCACTTGATGACAACCTTGCGATTACAATGGTATTCAAGTGGTCGAACTGGAGGTGTTAAGATATTGTCACGCTTTTCCTTGAGATGCTCTCGGAGGTCAGGAACAACGACGGGATGAGAAAAAGTTTGAGGGATATGTTCTTTGACAACATTCAGAACATGATTCCGGTGCTTCAGATGTTTTGTCCCTTGAGTGTACAGGAAAGTACTTCACTAGCATAGGTGTCAGGATTTTTGATCCTGGAAGTTTGCCTTTGATGCAGGTTCGTCTTCGGCATTGGCTGCTTACGTTTTGCCGAAATTGATGTAGACTGAGATCTATTGAAATAACTTCGTAGATCAGCAAACTCACCCACAGGGGTTTCTATCTGAGACACCAGTAATTTGCCCTCTTTGATCGGGATATTTGGAGAGTTGGAAGATCTTGGAATTCTGCTACCGGAGTAGGCAGAATACTTCTTTGATCAGTACATTTCCCTCTGGCCAGAAGAGAATAACTCTTGTTTGAGAGAGTTCTTGCACTGATTAGTGCCGAGGCACGGTCAGATTGATCTTCCGAGGTAAAAATCGGGGAAGACTGAGAAAAGACCAACATGCCTTTTCTTTTGTTTTGTGAGGAAGGGTTACCTAAAGAGCGTTTCTCTCTGTTGTCTTCCAAGTCGTGGAACGAGGAAGTTTAAGAAAAGACCAACAGGCCTTTTTCTTTGTTCTGAGGAGGAGGAATAGTCAGCAGACTACCCCCAGTGGATTGCGCTGGAGCAACAGGGTGCTTGGGAAGAGAAGCTGAGTCTTTCCCCTTGCTGTGAGAAGAAGGGAAATTAGCCAAAGGGCTATCCCTCATAGACTGTACTGAAATAGCTTGTGCAGGGGTTGAAGTGGCAGTTGGCGTATTGGCTGGTTGCGCATGAGGATCTTTGACAGATAGCCTTTTGGCCACATATACAGCAGCTTGCGCAGTAGGAGTCCTGACTTCAGAGTGCTTGAGTTGCAATCTGGTTGCTGGAGTGGTGGACTGCGCAGGAAGAGTTGCAACCAACTGCACCAGAGAAAGAGGAGTCTTGCACTTTGCCAGAGCAGCATTGGAAGTAGTTTGTGCACTGGCAAGAGGAGCAGTATACTGCGCATGGGCAGAAGAAGCAGCAGACAGCACAACAGTTTTGGCAGCAGAGACAGCAGACTGCACAGATGATTGCGCAGAGTACTGTGTAGAGGACTTTGGAGTCCACACTGAACGAACCTTACTCTTGGCAGAGGTTACAGTACGACGAGTTGTCCCGGAGTTAATCATCGCCTCGTAGGCCGTCTGGATGACCTTCACAACCAGCGTCTTCTACGTCTTTCCGATAGACACAACGTCACATTGAGTTGGCACTTCCTCGTCGGAGGAGAAATACATCTCCAGCAGAGTCTCCATTTTGTTTGCAAAAACAAAAGTGTTCTTTATTTCACAAATTTTGTAAGAAGATTACAATTGAATTATGGGAAAGTACAACTTTAGGAATCCGATCTGAAGACGATCGCTTTATCCCTTGGACGATGTGAACTTTGAAGACGATAGCCTCTGAAGTTGAAGGCAGTAGCCTCTGAAGAATATAGCAACACTTGGACAAGAACTCCTGATTTCTCTGATGATCTTGAATGATCTCTGCTCTTGATTTTGATTTTTCTGATCCCCCCTATGAAGGACTTAAAACTCTATTTATAGAGTTCTGGAAATAACTAATTTTTAGTTATTCTGGATTGTGCAGGATGGATTGCGCATACACTGGACTGCGCAAGCAGCGAACTGCGCTGGCAGTTACTTGATCGTGGCTCAACTGTACTAGACACATGGCATTGTTTGATTGAAATACGCATGATCGTATACAGACGGTTGCCATGTGGTGAGCAATTGATGGCATGTATGCCACGTACAAATGTCAGTTGTCTTGATGGACTGTACCACATGAATTGCGCTAGCTTCAGACTGCGCTCGCTTGAACTGTGCTGCTGGGAATCTGGTAGACTGTGCTTCGATTGGGCTGGTAGCTTGCGCTGGCTGTACAGCTGTCCTCGAGCGCTGTGCTGCACGAGAAATGAACAGTTTCCTCGTTCTTCGGGCTGTCAGCTGTCAGAAGATCTGATTTTCTGTCAGATAATGATGACGCGGCCATGTCAGCTAGCGCGCTTGGATGGGTGCGCAGTTCATCATGCGCAAATGAGTTGTTGCATAATCTGTTTCCTGTGCAGTTCAGTTGAAGGGTGCACAATTTGATTTTCATTGCTTTTTTGATGGGTGCAACTTGATTTTTAGGACCTACAACAATCTGATATATCTTCCTCTGAGTCATAGACCAGGGAAGCTTGAGAAAAGACCAAAGGGTGCTTTCCTTTATTTCGTAGAGGGTTAGCTAAGAAGCATTTTCCTCTATTTTGCTGTTGAGCCATCTTAGGCGCAGTTTGTGCGAGTTGAGGAAGTGTCAAAGGACCCTTCCCTTTGTTTTATCTAGTGTTAGTACTAAAGCATTGCTTCTCCAAGTTCAGAACTGGAGAAGAAGAGGAAATAGCCAAAAGATTAGTTCCCTTGGGTTGCGCCAGAGTAGCAGACTGTGCCTGAGTTGCTGATTGCTTGGGTTACACCATAGCACTACGGGTTACTGGTGGCGCCTTAGCAGCGACATGGATAGACTGTGCCTTGGCAGTAAAGAGAGTAGTGGACTGCATGCGGGCAAAAGGAAGACTGGATTATCCCCTGGTAATATAAGCAGAATGTGCCTGAACCACTGAGGCGAATTGTGCCTTGGCCACTGAGCACTCAAGTTGCGCCTGGGCGACAGCAACTGTAGGAGACTTTGGAGTCCACGCAGTTCTGCTCTTGGCGATGGCCACAGTGCGCTTGTTGCTCTTGTTGCTAATCATATTCTTGTAGGCTGTCTGGTTGACCTGAACAACCAGAGTCTTCTGCGTCTTGCCAATCGATGCAGTATCACATTGAGTTGTCAACTTCTCGACGGAGGAGTAAGTCGTCCCCAGCAGAGTCGCCATTTTATTTGTAAAAATTAGTTTATTCCAAACTTATAAAAGAATAGTACAAAGTATAATAAATTCTGGAGAAGTTCAACTGTTGAAATCTGATCAGAAGACGATCACTTTATCCCTTAGACTATGTAAACTTGAAGACTAGAACCTCTGGAGAATGCAGCAGCAATTTTACAAGAGTTCTTGATCTCTGTGCGTGATCCTTTAACAATAATTGGAAACTCTATTTATAGAGTTCAAGAAATAACTATTTTAGCAATTATTCTGATGTGTGCGAGGCTGGGTTACGCCATATTAGGTTGCGCCAACCTCCTGTTGTGCCAACTTTTATTCAGTTATCAGTCGTGTATCAACCGTATTTAGACGCGTGGCATCATGTGATTGAGATGCGCAGGGTCGTGTACAAGATAGTAGACACGTCTCGAGAGATTCGTGGCATGTGCGCCACGTCATCCTGCTTTAGAAATAAAAGCTGTCTCAACTTCACCTGGTTGTGCGAGCTTCAGTCAACAAGTTAAACTGCGCCTGATTGGACTGCGCCTAGACACGTGGCAGCTTTTGAGAAGAAGTCGTTCAAATTGCGCCTAGGCGCAACTAAGAAACTTGTCTGGATTACGCCTAGGCGCAACTCACAAGATGTGCAGGACAGCTGTCAGTCCAATCTCCTCGAGCGGCACAATTTGAGGGATTCGAAGAGATTTTTCTTGTTCACTGTATTTGTCCGTTGTCAGTGCTGTCAAGTAATGCTGGCAATTAAGTGTCAGACGACACGTAGATTTTGAAGCAACATAATTGGACGCAACATGATCAGTGGTGCGTCATGATCTCTAGATTACGTCTAGGCGCAACCTGATCAGTGGCACGTAGATTTTTGGGGCGCAACTTGATCACTGAGTAGTAGATATATGGCACCACTTAATTTTTAGGCTCTACAGAGATTACCCGAACACGATCCTCCTTCAAAAATGGCCTTCAATCCTCATTCTTCTCTTCCAAAGTTGCAATGGAACTCTTGCCTCTTTTCTCCCCTTTGTTCTTCAATGTTGTGTTATAATTAGGGTTAGGAATAACCATGTTTATATCCCCTAATCTGCAGTAAAACCTGGACCGTAGAATACGATCCAACGGTGATTAAATCACCCTGAAAAATGCTTCAGACCCGACACACAGAGTTCGGCCAGAACTCTGTCCAGGCACAGTGTTCGGCCAGAACTCTGTGTTCTGGCAACAGAACAGTTCTAGAACTGGGAGGCAGAGTTCGGCCCGACCCCTGCCTCCCTCTCTCCAGCAGCTCATCTGGCAGCTCCCGAGCTTCTTCGTCTTCTCCGACTGGCCTCGTCACCTCCTCGAGCTTCTCTGACATACAGATGACGCTCGTCGCACTCCGGGGTCTTCTTCATATAGGTTGGGAACCCCATCCACTCCAACAAATCTCTTCCTTCATAACTAGGTAGAGGAGGTCATCATCCCGACGATCTGTCTGCAGTACTCAAACTTCTTCCTCGGTAGAACCTTCGTGAGCATGTACGCTCCATTGTCATCAGTATGAACCTTCTCTAGCGCCGCATCCTTTTTTCAACCATATCCTGTATCCAATGTTACCTAGTCTCGATGTGCTTGGACCGACTATAAAATGTTTGGTTCTTTACAAGGTGAATAGCACTCTGACTGTCGCAAAGCAAAGTATACTGCTCTTGCTTCAGCCCTATTTCCTGCAACAGCTTCTTCATCCACAGCAGCTCCTTGCAAGCTTCCATCACCGTAATGTATTTTGTCTCCATCGTCGACAAGGCAACACACTTCTGCAACCGTGACTGCCACGGTACCGCTCTTCCGGCAAACTTTATCATATAGCACGAAGTCGATCGTCTCATGTCTATATCTCCAGCCATATCAGCGTCGGTATACCCAACCAGCTTCGGCTCGTCACTACCAAAAGAAAGTCTCCAATCGGCTGTGCCTTGAAGGTATCGTAGAATCCACTTGACCGCACTCCATTGCACCATTTCAGGATTTGAAAGATACCTGCTAACTGTGCCAACTGCAGGAGCGATGTCTGGCTTCATACACACCATAGCATACATAAGGCTCCCTACAGCTAAAGCATATGGAACCCGCTCCATATCTTTCTTTTCGTCCTCAGTAGATGGATACTGCTCCTCAGTGAACTTGAAGTGAGCCGCAAGGGGGCAACTCACTTTCTTCGATCCGCCCATCCCAAAATGCTAAAGTATCCGATAAATGTACTTCGTTTGGGATAAATGTAGCAGCTTGGACTCTCTCTCTTGGCTAATCTCCATCCCAAGAATAGTCTTTGTTGTGCCCAAATCCTTCATAGAGAAGGTCGCACCCAGTTGGTGCTTCAACTCCGCTATCCTAGTGGCATTCCGACCCACTAATACCATATCATCAACATAGAGCAAAAAAATGATGAAATCATCCTCGGCAAAATACCTCACAAATACACAGTGATCCGACATCGTCCGTACATAACCATGCTCCCCTATAAACGACTCGAACTTCCTGTACCACTGTCTCGGAGCCTGCTTCAGACCATATAAGCTCTTCCTCAACCGGCAGACCAAATGTGACTTGTCTTTCACACAGAATCCCTCTGGCTTCCATGTATAACTCCTCCTCAAGATCACCGTGGAGGAATGTCGTCTTCACGTCCATCTGCTCGACCTCTAAGTCGAGACTGGCTGCCAATGCTAGCACCATCCGAATAGACGAATGCTTGACGATAGGTAAAAAGATCTCATCATAATCTACGCCTTTCCGCTGACCGTAGCCTTTAACTACCAGCCTCGCTTTGTATCGAGGGCGAGCAGCATCATCCATCTGCTTCACTCTAAACACCTATCGATTCTTCAAAGCCTTCTTGCCCTTTGGCAACCACACCAGCTCATAAGTGGAATTGGCGTGTAAGGAACTCATCTCCTCCTACATAGCCTCCATTCATTCCTACCTGTGTTCGTCTTCCATAGCCTCTGTAAAACTTTTAGGCTCTTCCCCATCAATCAATAGCACGTACTCGCCAGGTGAGTATCTCGTAGATGGTCGACGATCTCTGTCGCTCCTTCTTAGTGGAGCCACTGGTGCTGGCTGTATACCAACAGCCTCCTCTCCTTTAGGAACTGTCTCCCTGGCATGCTTATTGTCCTGAGGGACACCTTGACCACCATCAGCAGGCTGATGATCAAGGTTGGGAGCAACTCCATGTACTGGCTCCCCCATAATTGGATTGTCTGCGATGTCCTCTAGAAACTGCTCGAAGCGAAATGACTCTAACTCAGGCAATTCCTCAGCCTCAGAAGGCGTCTCGAAATCCTGAGTGTTGATCATGGTCTGATCATCGACGAATACCATGTCCCTGCTTCTATAGAGATTTCTTTCCATCGGGTCGTAGAGTCTATAGCCAAATTCATCCCGACCATAGCCGAAAAAGACGTATCGGCTCATCTTCGGTTCAAGTTTGGATCTCTCGTCCTTCGGTACATGCACGAAGGCCTTATAGCCAAACACTCGCAGGTGATTGTATGACGGCTCTTTGTCGTACCATGCTTTGTCAGGCACATCACCCTACAAAGGATCACTAGGAGATAAATTAATAACATAAGCAGTTGTGAGAAGAGTCTCACCCCAATAACTGTCTGGCAAGTTTGCTTCTGAAAACAAATACCGCACCCTCTCCATCAGCATCATGTTCATGCGCTCCGCTACACCATTGAGCTGAGGTGTCTTGGACGGAGTCTTCTGGTGTCGTATCTCCTGCTCTCTGCAATAAGCATCGAAGGGACCAATGTATTCAACGGCATTATCGGACCGACCACACAATAATTTTTTGCCTGTCTCTCTTTCAATAGAGGCCTGAAAATCTTTAAAAGTAGGCAGCACCTGATCCTTGGTCTTTAAGGCATAGACCTAAACCTTCCTGGAACAATCATCAATAAAAGTCATAAAGTAAGAAGCACCACCAATAGATTTTACCTTCATAGGATCGCAGACATCCGAGTGAATCAACTCGAGCAACGTCGGCTTCCTTGAACTTGGATGAGTTTGAAAATACACCCTATTTTGCTTTCCAGCCAGGCAGTGCGTGCACTTCTCCAACTTTGTAGACTTGAGCCCTAGAATCACCTTCCTGTTCACCAAGTAGCTCATCTCCTTCTCGCTGATATGGCCGAGCCGCCTGTGCCACAACTTGGTAGACACATCACTGAATATGTTCACCTCCTGTGTCCCCTATGCGCTCCCTTCTATATAGTAGAGACCGGACTTCTTGCTTCCTCTAGCAATCACCATCGAACCTCTGGAAAGCTTCGACTGACTATTTCTGAAGAGACTGAAGAATCTCTCATCATCCAACCTTCCAAACGACACCAGGTTAAAACGGATATCAGGGACATGATGAACATCTTTGAGAACAAGAACTGCATCCATCTTCGTTCTCAAATGCACATCTCCAACGGCAACCGCCTTCGACACATCTCTATTGCCCATCTTCAACACTCCACAGTCGTCTGTCATGTAAGTGGCAAATAGTGCCCTGTTGTGAGATACATGTGCCGAAGCTCCTGAGTCCACCAGCCAAGAATTGTTATCGCAGGTGAGGTTTGTAATAACCTCATCACCTACGACGATCACATCGTCTCCATGTATCGAGGTCATCGTTGTAGTGTTCTCATCTTGCTTCCCCTTGTCGCCCTTCTTCTCTCTTCCAAGCGAAACAGTTCTGCTTGATGTGGCCCTTCTTGCCACAGTGGTAACACTCCGAGTCTGTGTAACGACCCTTAGACTTTCTCCTGCTCTTGTCTCTTCCACCACCTGGACCCCTACTTTTGCCCCTTCTGTGGCTCTCTGAAACCAATGCCTCAGTGGTGGGATATGGATGAAGTACCCTGAGAATGTCTCCGTATTTCTTCATTCAGTACCCCGCTCTTGGCAAACTCCAGATTGACCACGCCCTACGGAGCAGAAGTGATCATAGATACTCGTACGATCTCCTACGAGTCTGGCAATGTACACAGCAGCCATATTCCCTGAACTTCATCATCGAACTTGACTCCCATTAAAGATAGTTGGTCAACCATGCCTTGGAAATCACTCAAGTGATCCGTAATAGACGTCCCATCTTTGTACGACAGACCCATCATTGTCCGGATCAGGAAAAACTTGTTTACCTCGGTCTTTTTCGCGTACAAAGATTCCAGCTTATCCTATAACGTCTTTGCGTGCTCAATATTGGCAACATGGTTGTACTCGTTCTCGTCAACGAGCAGCCTGATATATCCGCACACCTGTATATCTCAAATTTATCACTAGGCTTCTCGAATGCAAATACGGGCAGATGCAGCTTGTTGACAAATAACAAATCTTTCATCTTGCTTTGCTAATAATGATAGTTGGTGCCGTTCAGGTTCACCATGCGCACCGACTTCGTGTCCATCTCTCCTCTCTAGTTTTCCTGTCAACTCCTAACACCCTTCTGAATTCGAGAACCTGGCTCTGATACCACTTTGTTGGGAAAGAAATGCGAAAACCTTTCCCCAAACTAGAGAGCACCTGCGAGAGAACCGAGCAATATTGCGCACAAACCAAAACACCAAAACAAACCACACAGACACAGAGAATTTTTGATATGGAAAATCCTTGCGGAAAAAATTACGGGACGATCGGAGTCCAATCCTGAGAAGCCTTCACTAATGAATTAAAGGAGTACACCCTCTGCAAACTTATCCTGATCCAAATCGGATTCCCACAACACTTAGAAGCAAGAATAATGATTACAAAGCTACAAAGAACAAGGACGACGAGTAGAGATTACCCAAATACGATCTTCCTTCGAAAATGACCTTCAATCCTCTTTCTTCTCTCCTAAAGTTGCAATGGCACTCTTGTCTCTTTTCTCTCCTTTGTTCTTCAATATTGTGTTATAATTAGGGTTATGAATGACCATGTATAAATTCTCTAATCCGCAGCAAAACCTGGACCGTAGGATACGATCCAGCGGTGATTAAATTACCCTAAAAAATGCTTCCGCCCCGACACACAGTGTTCGGCCAGAACTCTGTCCTAGCACAGAGTTCGGCCAGAACTCTGTGTTCTAGCAACAAAACAGTTCTAGAACTGGGAGGCAGAGTTCGGCCAGAACTCTCCCCTGGGGCAGAGTTCGGCCCGAACTCTGCCCCCTCTCTCCAGCAGCTCCCGAGCTTCTTCGTAACTTCTCTGACATACAGACTGCGCTCGTCGCACTCCGGAGTCTTCTCCACATAGGTTGGGAACCCCACCCACTCCAACAACAATGATGGCAAATATCTGTATTTGCATATTCTTTCCAAAAGAGCATACAATCATTTCTGCAAGCATCAATTTTATTGCAGCCAAGTCCCAACCCTCTTATATGGCTTCGAGTCTCATTAAATCTTTGGAAATTGAATTCAACTGTGGAAATGTAAATTTTAATATCTCTAGAATTATAGTAAAACTAGCATTGGTAATACCATGAAGACATTTTGCAAGAAACATCCGGACAATGAAACTAAGTTTACTAGTTGGGGCTCCAGGAAATAGATCTTGTTTACAATCTTCCAACAACTGATACAATCTCTCTAAATCAGTTTCAATTCCTTCTATGAACTCATCATTATTTGCATTCTCTTCCTCCTCAAGATGTTCAAAAATAAAAAGGATGGGCATCATAAAATAACCCTTCAATATCGTCTTGCAAATGTGGCATGCCTTCCCCCTTATCATGAAACTCGACATTAGAATGTGTGGAACTCTCACCATGAAGATTCCAATTGGAATATGATGGGTCAATATCTTTGATTATCATATGAATATATACCTCTTTTCCAATTTTCCACACACAATTATTGCAATTTACACAAGGGCACAAAATATTTCCTCCTTGTGTTGCATTATCAAATGCAAATTTAAGAAATTCTATTACTCTATCTTTATACAAACTTCCAGTTCTATCACAATGGATCCAACTTTTGTCCATATCTGATATACTTAAACAATTATGGAAGAAAAAAAAGTACAATTAAATGACTAATAAAGTTCAACAAAATATAAGAATGCACAAGTAACTACAAGAAATAAGCTAAGAGATAATTCCACGTCTCATTGTCTAGTTCACACTTTTCGTAGATATTTACATTTTACAAATTGGAACCAGTTATTTCGTAGATATTCTTTTGGTAATATTATGTAACATAGATTGTTATGAGTTGTTATCTCGGTGGAAATACACTTAATGATGAATGAAATTCATAACCAATTGACAGATATTAATCATATTCCTTTAGACACAAACTTATCATTGACAGAAGCAATACAAACAAAGGCATTTTTTACACAATAACATTAGAGTAGGTAATTAGAGTAGGAAATTATACAATACCATCAAAATATAAAACTATACAATATGGAGTTGCATTTTCATCAGCAATCATGAGAGTCGGTAATTTTTACACAACAACATCAGAGGCTTTCAATATGAAGTTGCATTTTTCGTTGCTTTGTTATGATTTGACTTTCCGAGACAAGTTTTTAAAAAGGGCCTTTTTTAAACTTTTGCGAGCACAAAAACAAAAAATATCAGGGCCGCCCCGTGTGTGTATATATATATATATATATATATATATATATATATATATATATATATATATATATATATACTTTCATTCTTTAACAGGGACCACTAATTAAACGACCCAAACAAAAAACTTAGGTGTTGTATTTTTGCGGATGTGTAAGTAGCAATGATCGATATGCCTAATCTGGGCAATCAACTCGAGCACAGTGTGGGGCTATTCTCTACATGCCATATCATTTTTACAATTGGATTTAGTTTTTGATGTTACTTATAGTGAGGCAGGTTTATTCACTTCTCTCATCAAACTGGGATTGGCTATACCATTTCCTTTGGTAAATTGTTTAGATCAAATTGAACTTTGTTACTGACTTAAAAATCGGTTTTTTCTTGCATGTTACTGAACCTTAAATTTTATGTGGAATATCTCCAAAGCTAGTTTTAGTATTATTCACTATAAGAACATAACCCTAATTTTTTATCACTTTCACCTCTTATTTCTTAAGGCTTAATATTGCTAATATAAAATGTAGAATTTTGCATGTGCTTCTAATCTGTCGGTTTTGATGCTTCCTGGAAAGTTATCAGGCTGACATTTATAGAATAATTTCTCATGTGATCAAGAAAGGCCTGCCCTGATAGTTGGTACCCTCCTTGTTGGATGGAAGATTCCATTTCCAAATCCCATTAGGTGATCCATGTAACAAATTCCAGTTTAGTGTACTGATTCTTCTATGATTTTGAGGTTTCTTCAAATGCAAGTGACATGTCTGAATTAACATTCTCTTAGAATTCCAAATAGTTTTGTAGTTACATTTTAACTACAGTTTATATTACCATGGGAGGTGGTAAATTATGTTCTAAAGCCTCTATGTTGTTGCAGTTTGCATTTTATTAGTTGATTGATGTAGCTCGAGTCTAATATATGTTGCTTTGGGTGATTTAGAATGTTTCATCTGCTTTGCTAGTTCGCTTCTAATTACGAGTGAACATGTCAAAGTGGGTTAATTGTGGTGTTGGTGCATATTCTTCTACATCATCCACTACAAAAATAAGCCAAATTAGCGACGTCAAGATACGTCGCTAATTAAGGCATATATGTCGCTAAAGTTATTTAGCGACGTATTTAGCGACGGAAAGTGAAGGTCGCGAAAAACCTAGTCGCAGATGACACATTCGTCGCCCTACGTCGCTGTTTGCGACGTCACCACAATGTCGCTGTGTCGTCGCAAAATTAGCGACAGAGGGTGACGAAAATTGACGTCGCAAAATTAGTGACGTAGTACGACGTATTAGCGACGTCCAGATATATTTATGTGATGACATGGCATGCCTGCCACGTCAGCATCTTAGCGACGTACAGCGACGTATTAACGACGTCAGTATTCTACAGTGAAGCGACGGATAGCGTCGCAACGCCGCTATTTAGCGACGTACCTATCCGTCGCTATACGTCGCAGAATAATAAAAAAAATATTTTAAAAAATATAATGTGTATTTTTGTTATGCTGTGTGTCTGTGTTTACAGTGTGTGTGAAGTGCAGTGTTCGAACCATCGACAGTTTCGCTTACTGTTCTATGTTTTATCTTGGATAAAAAGAGCAACAGTTCAGGATGCACTTCTCAGAGCTTTCTCTTCACGTCCTTCACCTTCTCGGGATCCTATACGACATCCCGAGAGAGTGAAGGATGTGAAAATGAAGCTCTCAGAAGTATGCCCTGAACAGTTGCTCTTTCTGTCCAAGATAAAACATACAACAGTAATCGAAACTATCGATGGTTCCGAACACTGCATTTCACATACACTGTAAACACAGACACACATCATCACAAAAATACACATTATATTTTTTAAAATTTGGGCAACACCTCCTTTGTATATCAGATCATCGCTTATAACCCAGCGTAGGTATATTTGTCATCCCCGTCGCAGATATCACAAAGTAAATATCACAAATTAAATATCACAATGAAAATACCAACAAAGTAAATATCACAAAGTCAATATCCAACAAACATACATGTCCACAATGGAGGGCAAATAAGAATAAAAATCAGTGTACAGAACGGTCAATGGGCCCATAGGGCCAATACATACAAAGATGATAAAAAAATCTACTGGATCACTGAGGACCCCTGTCACGCATCTGGGATAGCATGTACTCATACTGCTCCTGTGTGAGCTGCACCGTAGGGGCAGTAGGAGGCAGTGCAACGTCTGGAGTTGGCACCATCGATGGACCGGGGGGACGTCTCTGCTCAAGCTCTCGCAGTCGCTCAGCATGCGCAGCAAGGGTACTCACCATCCTCTGAGAACTCTCCTCAATCGAAGTATGTATCTGAGTGAGTGAGGCAGACATGGTCCTCTGTGATCCCTCCAGCTCGACCTGTCTACGCTCTGTGCGCTGCGTAGACCCGATGAGCGTGTGCAAGCTGGCAGCTGTAGCCTGCTGCAGACTCATCAACTCCTGTGTACTGCGCTCGACCGCATCAAATCGTCCGGTGATCATCGGATCGTCGGATCATCGCTCTGCCCCAGCTAACTCAAAAATCTGCTGCTAATCGCGATGCAGCTCGTGGAGCTGTCTGCACATATCCTGCGCTCGTGATGACCCATGCGAAGCTAGAGACTGCGCACTGACAGAGGGGGCCCGGGATGACTCTGAAGCCAAGTAGGCACCGTAGGATCCCGTACAGTAGTACGTACCCTTCTGAAGACCGCCAACGGCGGTCATCCAGAGCTCGTCAGACGATGGAGCTGTAGGCGGCTGGAAGAAAGTACCAGTCCCTCCCTCTGCTGGCGCACTAGCAGCAGCAGCCGCCTCCTCTTATAGCCGAACAAACTCGGCCTAGAGCAATGTTTGCTAACGTATAAGCATTTGCTAAAGTCTATATTGATATCTATTTTCCTGTTTTCTAAATTATAGTAAATTAATATAAAGAATAGAACGTACATATGCCTGCGTCGCCCTCTCGTCAATGAACTCTCCAGCCCTCCGATAGGTGACCAGGAAGACGGTCACCATGTTGGGGTCCTCATCCTTTTTTACCTGTTAAAATATATTATCTATTATTAGTATTAAACATTCTATCCAACTAAATATAAAATGATGTCCGTCGTAGCAAACGCACCAGACGACAAAAATACTCCGTCATCGGAATGGAACCACCACACCACTTACCGGCGCTCTACCGCGCCACCTTGGCCTTGTCAGACCGCTCCTGGTACCTGGGCTCGCTGAATCTAGCCTTCATCGCAGTCTACTGCTCTGGCGTGATCCAACCATGGATCGGCTCTCCGGAGCGATCACGAGACTTCAGGTCGTGGATCGCATCACGGATGAGCTTGCCTGCGACGGCAGAAAATTAGCCCTCGATCTTCGCCGTCCGGTGTGGTGGATAGAAATAGGTCCTCTACAAGAAGTAAAATAGAAAAGTTGTATAATATACACAAATGATTATTAAAATTTAAAAGTAAACAAATGTTTTACTTTGAAGTGGGCGAACCAAAAGGCCTTCCTATCTGCGGGAGCATCTGAGTAGTTAATCCAAGGTCCACCATAGTTCTGCCTCAGAAATACCCCCAGCTGTCTCTGTACTGCAGGAGGCCGATATCTATACAATAATAATTTTCATGAATATATATGTACATATAATCATTTGAGAAATATATATTAACTAATTAACTTACTTCGTAGGCCCGTCCGTCCAAATCTCCATACGCGTCTCGTCCGGGGGAGCGCATGGAGGGTCGCTCTCACCTCCTATCTGGACAGTATCAGTCTGATCGTCGTCCTCTATATACTCGACGTCGGCTCCCCCCATGGAGCCGTTGGCAGGAGGAATCCTGGACACGGGATCAGGAATGCTGGACGCGTGATCAAGAATGCTGGATGCAGGATCAAAAACGCTGGACGACGATGGAGGAGTCTCCAACCTGCTGGAACTGTCCTGTCCCGGTAATGGATCGAGAACAGAACGGTACAATGGCGTACTCGGAGATGAGGATGAGGGTACAGAATCTCCATCCCCAACCCGAGGCAGATGAGACTGCCTAATATAAAATCCTCCGTGTCATCCAGATGGTCTAGTCATACCTGATAATAACATATGATAATAAAACAAAAATACATATTTATACGATAGACATCACAAATTTTTGAAAAATATCATAGTCACAGATAAAAGTGTCACTGATTTATATGATAAAAGTGTCACTAAAGTATTAAATATGATGATAAAATAAACGTACAGATTTAATACTCTTCTGAAAATTCATCTAGTTCGTTTAGCTCATCATCATCTTCTTCTTCTTCTTCTTCTTCTTCCTCCTCTACATCTTCACTTTCATCTGCATCTTCCTCTTCAGATAATTATACTTCTTCTACACAATTAGATGTGTAATGAGAAACTTTCGTCGTGTCCACTTCTATAATATTTGTTACAAGAGGTCGTTCATCCTCTTGATAAGCTATATCGTCAACCTCAAAGGTATTTCTAACTTTGGTCTTGTATACTGTCCACCAGTCCGACCTTGTTGTTCCCCGTTTAGGATAACTTATGAAGTACACGAGCTGAGCCTGACTTGATAGGACAAATGGTTCAAAGATATGATATCGACGTCGATAGTTTATATCCACAAGATCGTACTTGTCTACTTTCCAACCTTGACCTTCAATCGGATCGAACCAATCACACCTGAATAACACAATCTTAGCAGGCTCTATTCCATAACTATATGTCAGCTCCACGATCTCCCTAGCACGCCATAGAAATTGTTGCCTGCATCAACATCTTTGTAGTTCGAAGATCTGATACACAAACAGTTGTTTTTGGTGGAGTCGAGATCCACAAAGTTGTCTCTGATTGGACAAGTTGTTGACTTGAACCTAAACCCATTAACACAGTAGCTTGGCCATAATTTTGCAGCATAAATTGGTCCCTTGGCTAGCATTCTAATAGACTCATTCTCAAGTCTTGCGTATGTACGATCGACCTAAATACCACGAAAAAAGAAATTAAGCTCAGTCTCAATCAAGTGCATATACAGAAAGGTAATTACAGAGTTCTTAAGTCTTATATATGCACTCAACCATAATGGAAAATAACACCTCATTTCTTGTTCTAGTTCTTCTTCTGTTATGTGTGGCCAACCTGACCTCACATCATCATTAAATATGCTGAAAACAACATCGTTCAATTAATATAATAGTATAATAATCAATATTATTAAAATAATGTAGACATATTAGTTACTTATTCCTCCAGTTTCTCTAATTTCTCCTCGTTGTAGTTGAATAATACATACACCTGAGCAGCCCTTAGCTCATCATCGTTCAGATATCTCTTCTTCATTTTATCCGATGGCTTTTCTGGAGCATTGAATACCTTCAGTATTGTATCATTACATTCATGATCTCCATCGTCGTTTCTGGAAGCTCTCATTCTATTAGTTGCAACATGAGGCTTGAAATACATCAAAAAAGTTTGTAATCTCCTCGAGAACATAGGCTTCACAAATAGAACCCTCGACCCGTGCCTTATTTTTTATCTTTCTTTTTAGGTGATTCAAATGTCGCTCGAATGGATACATCCATCTATATTCGACAGGTCTACCAACATGTGCCTCATAGGATAGATGAATCGGCAAATGCTCCATAGAGTCAAAGAATCCAGGAGGAAACACCCTCTTTAGCTTGCACAATGTTACCGTCATGTCTTTCTCTTGCTTTTCTAGATGATCAACGAGCAATTTCTTATAACAAAGATCCCTAAAGAATATGCTAAGCTCCGTCAATGGATCCCAAACTGCCTGCGGCAAGAATTCTCAAAATGCAATTGGAATTAACCTCTCGATGAATACGTGACAGTCGTGGCTCTTCATACCCGTCAATTTGTTTTTCTTCGGATCGACACATCTTCTCAGATTTGACACATATTCTTCTGAAAATTTTAGGCCCTGGATCCACCGACAAAGTCTTACTTTATCCTCCTTGTCCAGCGAGAAAATTGACTTCGGCAGAAACCGTTTTCTATTCTCATGCTCTATCAAATACAACTGAGGGCGTTTGCATATTTCTTCTAAGTCCAACCTGGCCTTGGGATTGTCTTTCATTTTTTTCTTTATGTCCATCACAGTATTAATTATGTTATCAAACACATTCTTCTTAATATGCATGACATCAAGATTATGTCTGATCAGATTGGTACTCCAGTATGGCAGATCCCAGAATATGATCCTCTTTGTCCAGTTATGATCTCTACCAAATCCATCGAACTTGTACCCAGTTGTAGGATCTTTGATAGCACTTGGAAAATCTCTAACCTCCTCCCATATCGTGGCTCCATACCACCTTGGCGGTGGATCACCCTTCTCTACAATATCGGTACGGAATGCATTCTTGTTCCTTCTGAACAGATGATCTTTTGGCAGAAATTGCCGATAACAATCAAAGAAGTACGATTTTCCTTCGTATTTCAAGCAGAAAGCCTTACTACGGTACATGCAATACGGACATGAGAGACGGCTATGAGTGCTCCATCCAGATAACATTCCATAGGCCAAAAAGTCATTGATGGTCCACATAAGGGTTGCCTTCATCTGAAATTTTTGCTTCCTGGAACCATCGTACGTGTTAGCGCCTACTTCCCATAACTGATTTAGCTCATCTATGAAAGGCTGTAAGTACACATCAATGTTCCTCTTGGGATTGTTCGGACCAGAAATTATAACGGTTAGAAACATGTACTGAATCTTCTTGTACATCCAAGGTGGTAGGTTATACGGAGTGACAATCACAGGCCAGCACGAATACTAGAATCCCGAAAGATCAAAAGGAGTAAAATCGTTCGAAGATAGCCCCAACCTGACATTACGCGGATCTGAAGCAAAATCAGGATACACTCGATCAAAGTGCTTCCACGCTTCTCCATCGGATAGGTGATCCAACACTCCTTCAATCTGTTCTCGCATGTGCCAACTCATATTTCCGGCCGTCTCTTTCACCATAAACAATCTTTGCAACCGCGGCGTTAAAGGCAAGTAGTACATTAAATCGGTCGGTCTTCTTGCACCGATAGACCTTCATGTACTAGTTGTCTTATAGCAATCAACACCACAAAATCTGTACACATCTACGTTCTTGTCATTTTTGTAGTACAGCATGCACCCATTGCGACAAGAATCGATTTTCTCGTATTCCATCCAGAGCGATCTCACCATCCTCTTAGACCGATAGAAGTCTTTAGGTAACTTAGCACCCGCCGGCAAGATCTCTATAATCAACTCCAACACTCGGTTGTAGTATTCTTGTGACATGTTAAAATCTGACTTGATGCTCAACAGTCTTGTAACTACCTCCAACGGTGAATGATCCTTACAACCAGGATACAATAGAGTACTTCTATTCTCCAGCAACTCCATGAACTTTGCAGCATCGACATTCGGAGCCTCCTCAGCTGCATCATGAACGAAACTAGGCCCCGCAGTATCGAAAATCATGTTCACGCACCCGTCGTCGTATGCATGATTATCTGAAACAAAATTAGGTCTCGCATGCATATACGGCTCAACATAAGGCTCCGGCTCTGATGCTAAAGACACAAGTTCTCCGTGTGTGGTCCACTGATAGTAATTAGGCGTGAAACCCCTCGAGTACAAATGATATGTCACTTCCACTTCTGGATAATATTTTACGTTATGACATTTCACACACGGACACTTAATTTTGTTGCCGTCTATGTACTGAAGGAACGCCTTAGCAAACTACAGGAACTGCTCTACTCCTGCTATGTATTCATTCCGCACACCACACATATCATCAGGACGACGATTGTACATCCATGAACGATTCTGCAAGTTGTAATTCATATCCATTTCAAAATAATTCTACAAAGATAGACATACATTATCCAATAAGCACAAATTCGTATATTATGTCTTATTATGGGACACGTATTAGTAGCGGACAGTTACTAATAACCATGCTATATCGCACATAAGTTCTTGTGCATCCAACGTGTACACATATGCTATCGATTCTTACTGATACCAATCTCATTCAGACACACTAGATTCGTTTCGGTATTGCCAGGGTCAAGTTGAAAATTGTCTTAATTAACATCAATTTTCAAGACTTGAATATAATGTCACCTACAATCGATATCTAAGACCCCATGACAAAGTCAAGTAGACCCCATGAATATAATGTCACCTACAACCGATATCTCATTCAGACACACTAGATTCGTTTCGATATCGCCAGACCATATATACATAATGTCACCTACAACTGATATCTAAGACCCCATGACAAAGTCAAAGACATTATTGACAGGACTTGAATATAACATCAACCAATATCCTAAGATACTACTTAGAATCCTAGGATACTATCTTAACTCTAACATATTAACTGGCTAACTTACGATACTAAACGTATCCTCTAATATATTATGTATCCTAGATATCCTAGCATCTATCTCTAACACATATATAGGAACTAGCCGCTGCCGCTGCATATTACAGCTGCTACTGCTGCAATTGCTGCCTAGCCGCTGCCGCAGGTGCACCCTGCATGCTGCTACCTGCTACCATATACTGTAGCTACTACTGCAGCTACTTGTAGCTATTGCTGCTCCATCCAGCAGCCATTATGCTATGATCCCCCCTTCTATCGCACATACTAACACCCTCACATCCCATATCTAAATTCTCCCTACATCACATACACTCACAAGCACTCAAACACACATACTCCTCTCTACAACACATAACACACTTAACTCTCTCACTTCTCACTAACAAAACACACATACAAACTAACATCACTCTCAAGCACACTTACAAGTGCACTACCAATATATATATATATATATAATAACCCCTAAATCAGTCCACATATATAATATATACCAAAATTCATGTATCCACCTACAAAAGTGACATGTAGGCCAAAAATACATAGATACTAACACATGTATTCAAATAAAAACCACTTGGGACATTCTAACCATGGCTAATCTATTCTCTAACTATTTGCCATGAAATATAAAAGAGCAGAACAATTATCGGAGGACTGGACTTTTACTTCACGTTACAAACTCGCTTGTACAAAGAAAGCCTAGGGACGAAAACCTAGGTACAGCAATCTAAGTACAATTGTTTATTTTAGATTCTGGGGGTGATGATAGAGGCTCGGGAAAGCTACGGCAGCTCTGCCTTACTCCTTGGACGATCGGTATGCAGCCTTGGCTCCAAAAGATTGCTTGACGTTGAAGAAATGCTCTATTTGCTCTCTCTACTTTTTTTCTCTCCAAGTATTCTGGTGCTCTGTCTGATCTCGGAAAAGGGTCCCTCGCAAGGGAATGGCACCTTGCTATTTATAAGAAGGGAATGCAACCATTAGGGTTTACAATGATTGTCCCTTAAAGTGGCGGCGGCCTATTGATTGATCAATCTGGGCCATTATTTTTTAGTGTGATGAATCTGGGCCATTTAATGTAGATTGGGCCAAATTCTTTCAGTAATTAATGCTGATTGAAATAAATCTCCCTTATGATGATCTGCTGATGTCTGCGAATCTGAATGAATAAGTTTAATTCATTCTCCTGCCACGTGCCCAGATTATTGGAATTTGACCCAATCTTTGATTGTAGTGAATCTGGGAAATTGATTGGCTTTATGACACGTGTCCTGGGAGCCACTGAGGGAATTAGAGCCGCATGGGGATTGAGCCGCATACGGATTAAGCTGCATAAGAATTGAGCCGCATAAGACTGGCCACGTGTCAGGGTTGCTTGGGGAGTGGTCCCCGGTCCTTCGAACCACATGATTATCTGGACCACATAATGGGTAGCGAGCTGCATGGAGATGATACTTGCGAGCCACATAGGGCTATTTCGATCTGGGCCGCATAGGGCAACTTTGGCCTGAGCCGTATGAGGAGTCTTCGCTCGAGCCGCATGAGCGTCGTCATGACCGAGCCGCATGAAGAGTTATCACGATCGAGCCGCATAAGCGTCTCCATAATCGAGCCGCATGAGAGTCTTCATACTCGAGCCGCATGAAGAGCCGTCATGACCGGAGTCGTAACCGCATAGAGCTTATCCGAGCCGCATGAGGCTCTAGAAGACTTTCGGTCCGTGTGAGTTTCTGAGCCGCATGAGGCTCCTTCTGGCTGAGCCGCATGGGCTTCCATGTTGATTTTGGGCCGCCTAAGGCCCCCCTGCTGCTTTTGGGCCGCATAAAGCTTTCTAGATTTTGAGCCGCATGAAGCTCTATGTTGAATTCGAGTGGCATAGAGAATCCCCTTCTTTCTTTGCGCTTGTGAAGGATCCCATCTCGCAAGTCAAGGACATCTCGGTCAACCTTTGTACTCGTTTTGTGGGCCCGGGTATCCCGAACTCACGAGTACGTAGGTATCATGTTTACAACTTTCTATCAGAGGCCCGCTTTAACAATTAGCGGGGCGCTCTGATGGTCAGAGGTTGGGACAGCTGACTGAGCTCGACGAGCCTGCACTGCCCTAGACTTCTTCGACTTAGCACCCGAAGGTGCATAGTAGGAAGAGTCCAAGTTGGAAGAAGGGAAGAGAAATTGGTGCCCCTTTCAAAGGAGGAAAGGGGGCTCTATTTATAGAATGGAGTGAGCTCTTTCTTCTTCTCCTTTTCGATGTGGGACTAAAAGCAATATTTTTCATGCTTCTACAGGACCCCTTCAAAGTTTCCAAATTGCAAATTTGTAACACTTTGAATAAGAAGCAAGGAAAGTAGAGTTGTTTGGGTGTGGCAATCCAATCAGAGGTAGCATGGACGTGATAGGTTTGGGTAGTTCCGTTGGAGATTTTATGTGCACTTATCATCCTTGGCGTACCTCGGTTTTAGGTACGAATAATAAGTTGAGAGAGGGAACCATCATATTTACCCAGAGGGGATGAAGACGTGGTAAATATGGGTCTAAAGTAGAGCCTTCCTACTCATAGGTAATGAGGGCGTGGTAGGAGTAAACTCGAATGAGGATACATAGAACAACTCAGAGGTGCTATCAACGTGGAAGTTCTATGCATTGGATGAAAGAATGCTATGGAACAGCTGGGCTCCGAAAGCATATGATGATGAGGAAATATGTGGATGTACTAGGGGACCTAGTACGGCATTTATGGTCAACAGAGGACATTTGTGGACCTATTATCCTTGGCGTACCTTGGTTTTAGGTACGGATAATAAGTTTGATAGGGATACCTAGAAGAACTTTGCGGTAAGGCGGATATGGAGGTTCTTGGTATCGGGCGAAATAATGCCATGGAACAGCTGGGCTCCCGGGACATGATTAGAAATTTACGATCAACAGAGGATATTTGTGGTCAGCAGAGGACATTTGTGGGCCTATTATCCTTGGCGTACCCTGGCTTAGGATACAGATAATAGGATGAAAGGGAACCAACATACTTACTCAGAGGTAATGAGGACATGGTAAGCATGTGGGTTTTTTACCGCGGAATCTTCCTACTCAGAGGTAATGAGGACATAGCAGGAGTGGACTCGACGGAGGATATTTGTGGACCTATTATCCTTGGCGTACTCCGGTTGTGGGTACAGATAATAAGTCGAAAGGGAATCAACATACTTCCTCAGAGGTAATGAGGACATGGCAAGTATGAGGGTTTCTTCGATGGAGCCTTCCCACTCAGAGGTAATAAGGACATGGCAGGAGTGGGCTCAATAAAGGGGGTACAAAGAACGACTCAGAGGTAATGAGGATATAGAAGTTCTATGTAGAGGGGTGATTTGTTTTTGGCGGAATTAAGACGACTCAGAGGTAACATCGACATGGTCGTTTTAGAAATTTTTGTGGATCTGTTACCCTTTTTGTGCACTGAGAGTGCGGGTGGTGAATCATGAGGAAGGGGCTCTTTCAGGAAGAAAGTTCAGAGGTACGGTTATACATAACCTTCTTACAAAAAGAGTGATCGGGATGTAAGTTCAGGGGTACCAGCGGGTACATAACTCGACAATCCGAGAATTTTGGAATCAAAGTGCAAGTTCAGAGGTACCAGCGGGTACATGACTCGATAATCTGGGATATTATGAGAGTGAGTTCAGAGGCACCAGCGGATACATGACTCGGTAATCTAAGATTTCTGGAGGACGTGAGTTCAGCGGTACGAGAGGGTACCTGACTCGATGATCGAAAATATTATGGAAGTGAGTTCAGCGATACCAATGGGTATATGACTTGATGATCTGGAATATTGTGAGTATGAGGACGTAAGTTCAGCGGTACCAGGGGGTACATAACTCGATATTTGGGATTTGGGGAATGTGAGTTCAGCGGTACCAGAGGGTACATAACTCAGCACTCTGGAATTTTGTGAGTGTGAGTTCAGTGGTACCAGTGGGTGCATGACTCGATAATCTGGAATTCTGTGAATATGAATTCAGCGGTACCAGCGGGTACATAACTCGATGATCTGGAAAATGTCGTTTAGACATAATATTTCTTCAGGAACTTGTCGTTGACGGGCAACATGAGCAAGTCTTCGTTTTGTTTTATGAGGCGGATGGAACAACAGTGTCGACAGCCACATACTTGGCCAATTCTGGTTCTTCTTTGGTCGTCTCTTATATAAATGAGGACTGAGAGGACGACCTGGACAGCTTGATCATCAGGGGCTCTGTTGGTGGAGCCGAGCGTGGAGTTGTTGGCAAACAAGCGATCCCCAGTTTGGTACTCGATGCTGGACGGGGAGTGGTTGGTTTCCTAGAAATTCTAGGCCTTGCATCGGGGTGACGACCCTTCTTGGGAAGGCGTATCGTCATTGGCTTGTCGGAAGGATTGAACTTCTCTGTTTGCGGCTGGCCGACTCTCGGTAGCCTGATTGTCAATGGCTCCGTTAAGGGTCTTGGCATTTGGCCAGACCTTGGCAGCCGAATTATCATCTGCTCTTCCTGTGCCGAGAGGCTGATTGCGTCCTTACGCAGAGTGGCGGTAAGGGGTATAGACTTGCCAGGTTTGCGAGCTTGGAGGTAGATCGTCAGAGGTTCTTATGATCCTATGGCTGTCTCGGTACGAGCTTGTACATCTCCTTCATCAAGGTGCCTCTTCGACTTTTCGTATAGGCAGGAGTCTGAGTTGTAGGATTCGACCCCTTTGAAGGGATCGATATCAGCAAATTTCGTCCTTACGAAGCCGTGTTTGTCGACATATTTGAAGCACTGGTGCAGCATGGAAGGCACGATCATATAGTCGTGTATCCACGGGCGCCCCAAGAGGATGTTGTAAGAAGTGTCTGCATCTATGACGTAGCAGGTGACTTCTGATTGGAGATCGCCAATTTGATACTTCAGACGAATCTTCCTAATCGGGTAGCTCCTGCCCGAATTGAAACCGCTGATGGCGGTACTTGTAGGCGTCAGGCGATGCATTGGGATGCGAAGATGATGTAGCAGACCCTTCGGGATAATGCTTATGGAAGAGCCAGGATCAATGTGCATCCGATCCACCTTTACGTTGCCGATGTATCCAGTGTAGTATAACGGGCGATCGTGTAGGTTGGTTTTGATGAGCATGTCCTGCGGAATGAAGACAATGTTGGGCATCGCTCCCGTACAGGCGCTGTCTTGGAGATCTGCAGACGGGTTCTCTCCCGTGAGGTTGACCTGAGCCAGGTATGCATCGACATTTTGGAGTGCATCGCTCAAAGCCGCACGAACATCCTTTGAAAGTCTCAGAAGCTCGTATAATGACAACTTGGTCGGTATGTTGGCCAATTGCGCTAAGATGTCGAAGTTGTAGGGCTTCTCCAGCCCTTGTGGTGCCTCCTTTCGGAGGGATTTGTCAAAGCGAGTCTCCATCGGCCTAGGCTTGTCGGTCGTCGGAGGCTGAGCCGGTCCCGGAGCGTTAGGTATAGCGGGCTGATGATCTTCAGCCGGGTTGTAAGCCATGGGTTGGGACTGTGCCCCAGACCGCGTGACGACGGCTGTAGCTTCTTCGATATCTGCCGAGATCGTACGACAGGACCTGACTTTTCCACTCTTCTTCTTGCAGGTGGAAGATAATGTGGGCCGAGTCACTTTCGATACCAAGTCTGGATGGATCCACATGACCTCCCCTCGTGATGTGGTGAGGGGCACTAGACCAGCAGCCTGATCCCGAGGTGGTAGAAGATTAGCAATCTCCATTGTCGCCAGAGGGATGGGGACCACACCATCTTGAGTTTCCGTCAGAGGAAAGCTGTCAAATTGTACTGACACCATATTGGCTGCCACCGTTACCTCTTCAAAATCGATGGCCAGAGCGTTCGAATCGATGAGATTTTGGATGTACCGTTTTAGTTGGTAGCAGTCGTGCGTGGCATGGTGGACGTAGCGGTATAATGGCAGTACTTTAGGTTCTCCATGTCTGCCTGCCGCGGTTTCCATCTTGGTGGAGGAAGCTGAATTCTGTCGCCTTGTATGAGAATATCCAAGATGGGCTTGACATGACCGTCTTCGAAGGAGTAAGTGATTTGCGGCCATTGTTTGTCTGCCGGTTTTGGCTCAGGTTTCTGTGCTGTGTCGGCCACCATAGCCTGCTTACCCCTGCTGTCCCGATTGTTGGAGGGGCTACCCCTATTGTCGTTGTTAGGAAGCTTGCCCTTGTTCTTTCCGTCCGAGATGTGTAGTCCCAATTGGCGAGCCTTCTTTAATCGTTCTTCGGCGCTTGTGGCACTGATGATGAACGTTTTCCAGTCCTTGAATTGACTTTCGCCCATCCAGAGACTGATTGTTGGGAGCAATCTCTTTTGGCAAATTTCAATCAAGGAGGAATCCGGGTTTCCAGATGGCAGCTTCATTGCGGTTTGGCGAAACCGCTCGATATAGTTTCTTGTCAGCTCATTCTCCTCTTGGACGACGTCCATGAGGGTGGACATTATGATATTCTGCCCTACTTCGTAGAATCTCTCCAAGAACATGCGCTTGAAGCCAGCGAAGGAGTGGATGCAATTGTCTGACAGGTTGCGGTACCAGTCGAAGGCGACACCTTCCAATGCCCCGATAAATAATCGTATGAGGATAGCATCGTCATGGGGCAGATGGTCGGTGGTGAAGTGATGTATCGACTTGCTGATGTCTTGCCATCATAAGGATTGATATTGAACGGTTTATATCTTGGTGGGAATGGAACATCCCTCCAGACAGCAGGGTACGGTTGTCGTATTCTGAGGTCTTGAGAGTTTTCTCGAGCATAAACCATGGCTCGGAGCTCCTGGACCTCTCTTCTTGCTTCGTGGGCCTCGTCCACGGCGGTGGAGGCCGTTGTTTCAGGAGGATCATTGCCCGGGTTCGGTGCCGCCGAATTTGAGTCTGCATTGACCGCAGGTCCTACGCTTGTTTGGCCAGGCATCCCTCCTTGCAGAGTTGGAAGGACCGCTTTGATCTCGTCCACGGACTTGACTAAGGCAAGCAATATGGCTTCGAGTGTGTCGATGCGTTGGCGATCGCTGGAACCACCTTGGCTGCTGTCTGTCATGAATACCGTCTTCACATGAGGAGAGATGGACGAAGCGGTGGAGGAAGCGCCCTCCGAATCATACCCATATAGTGAGAAGTCATCGGGGTATGTGAGAATATTCTCCTCTGGTTCAGACTCGGAAGGAGCAGTACCCCCAGTCTCCGAGTTCGTCTCGTCTTGGAAGTTGTGGACGTCTTCGGGGACGTCGGGGTTTGCTGCATCTGATGGGAGAGTTGTCTCCCCCGGCTCGTCTTCTTGGAATATCGGATTGTTGTGGAGATTCGGAGGAGTGCTACCCCCAGTCCCAGCAACCCCCTGTGTTGTGGACGATGAATCTCCCACTGTGGCAGATTTCGTCTTAGAGCGAGTACCTTGGAAAACTCCGGTGGTGGGCGTCCGCTTGGACGATAGTCTTTTAGTCGAAGTGGTTGAAATCTTCGGCCTAGGAACATTTGTCTTCTTTCCTATTCCATCAGCGGGGACTTTTCGAGCAGAGTTGCAGGAGACGACAGAAAGTGCCTCGTCGCCTGAAGACGGCCGTTGCAGTCTTTGAAAGACGGACTGGCGGTCTTCTTGCACCGTCGCGTTATTGCAGCAGCAGTTGACGATGACTTGGGTACAGTGACGTCCGTGGGAGGACTCTTTGCACCCCGATACGTCTTCTCTTTTCTTGCATTTGTGGAGGATGGCCTCACGCAAGTCAGATGGGTCTGGATCGACCATGTTTGCTCTCTGGATTTTGGAAGACTTTTGTGCACCTATCTGTCCGTTTGCTGCCGGGGGCTGGACTCGAGTGGTTCTGTACAACATCCCATCTGAGGCCCGCATAACGGTATGCGGGACGCTCGGATGGTCAGAGACAGGATCAGCGGACCGAGCTTGCCAAGCTCACGCTGTCCTAGACTTCTTCGCTCTAGTACATAAAGGCACATAGTAGGAAGAGTCTAGGTGATGCTGGAGAGAGTCTGACATATCTTCTTGGGAGCACAAGAGATCAGGACCATAGGAGAGGCGATCGAAGACTGAGCCACATGGAGTGGGTGTCATGCGGCTGTCATCAGTAATCTTCATACGGATGGCAGATGTAGCCGCATAGGCGTTCTCTATGTGGCTGGGAGTCTCAGCCGCATAAGTTTTCTTCATGCGGCTGGATGATCTGGCCGTATAGACTTTCTTCATGCGGCGGGCAGATTCATCCGCATGAGCCTCCTGCATGTGGTTGGCAGATTTAGCCACAGGAGTGTTCGACTTCTTCTTGGGGCGCATAGAGTCGCTCTTTCTCCCTACAAGTCCAGCATCGTAGTGCTTTCCTCTGCCGGACTTGGGGACAGCAAAGTGCTCTACGAGTCAAAGTGGAGCCGTATGAGAATCGCCTTCGCCGTCTTGGGTAGTCGAGAGTATCCCGTCCAGAGCTTGTGGAAGAGCAAATGATTTTGGCCTCCACTCACAGCGAGCTTTTTTTGTGCGGGTTCGCTTATGGATCGGGCCGGCGCTTCCTTCAGAGAGCATTTCTTCAAACGCCTGTTGGTCGAAGCGGACGACCATCTTCTGTTGCGTGGAGCCAAGTTTGGCTGCATCCAATTGCATCACCAACTCCTCATTCGTGGAGAAGTTTATCCCCAGCAGAGTCGCCATCGTGTTTGCTATAAAATATAAAAGAGCAGAATAATTATCGGAGGACTGGACTTTTACTTCACGTTACAAACTCGCTTGTACAAAAAAAGCCTAGGGACGAAAACCTAGGTACAACAATCTAAGTACAATTATTTATTTTAGATTCTGGGGGGTGACGATAGAGGCTCGGAAGAGCTACGGCAGCTCTGCCTTACTCCTTGGACGATCGATATGCAGTCTTTGCTCCAGAAGATTGCTTGGCGTTGAAGAAATGCTCTCTTTGCTCTCTCTCTGCTTTTTTTCTCTCCAAGTATTCTGGTGCTCTGTCTGATCTCGAAAAAGGGTCCCTCGCAAGGGAATGGCACCTTGCTATTTATAAGAAGGGAATGCAATCATTAGGGTTTACAATAATTGTCCCTTAAAGTGGCGGTGGCCTATTGATTGATCAATCTGGGCCATTATTTTTGAGTGTGATGAATCTGGGCCATTTAATGTAGATTGGGCCAAATCCTCTCAGTAATTAATGCTGATTGGAATAAATCTCCCTTATGATTATCTGCTGATGTCTGCGAATCTGAATGAATATGTTTAATTCATTCTCCTGCCACGTGTTCCAGATTATTGGGATTTGACCCAATCTTTGATTGTAGTGAATCTGGGAAATTGATTGGCTTTATGACACGTGCCCTGGGAGCCACTGAGGGGATTAGAGCCGCATGGGAATTGAGCCGCATACGGATTGAGCCGCATAAGACTGGCCACGTGTCAGGGCTGCTTAGGAAGTGGTCCCCGATCCTTCAAACCACATGATAATCTGGACCACATAATGGGTAGCGAGCCGCATGGAGATGATCCTTGCGAGCCGTATAGGGCTATTTCGATCTGGACCGCATAGGGCTATTTCGATCTGGGCCGCATAGGGCAACTTCGGCCTGAGCCGCATGAGGAGTTTTCGCTCGAGCCGCATGAGCGTCGTCATGACCGAGCTGCATGAAGAGTTGTCACGATCGAGCCGCATGAGCGTCTCCATACTCGAGCCGCATAAGTCTTCATACTCGAGCCGCATGAAGAGTCGTCATGACCGGAGTCGTAACCGCATAGAGCTTATCCGAGCCGCATGAGGCTCCAAAAGACTTTCGGTCCGCATGAGTTTCTGAGCCGCATGAGGCTCCTTCTGGCTGAGCCGTATGGGCTTCCATGTTGATTTTGGGCCACCTAAGGCCTCCCTGCTGCTTTTGGGCCGTATGAAACTTTTTGGATTTTGAGCCGCATGAAGCTCTATGATGAATTCGAGCGGCATAGAGAATCCTCTTCTTTCCTTGCGCTTGTGAAGGATCCCATCTCGCAAATCAAGGACATCTCGGTCAACCTTTGTACTCGTTTTGTGGGCCCGGGTATCCCGAACTCACGAGTACGTAGGTATCATGTTTACAACTTTCCATCAGAGGCCCGCTTTAACAGTTAGCGGGGCGCTCTAATGGTCAGAGGTTGGGACAGCTGACTGAGCTCGACGAGTCCGCGCTGCCCTAGACTTCTTCGACTTAGCACCCGAAGGTGCGTAGTAGGAAGAGTCCAAGTTGGAATGAGGGAAGAGAAATTGGTGCCCCTTTCAAAGGAGGAAAGGGGCTCTATTTATAGAATGGAGTGAGCCCTTTCTTCTTCTCCTTTCCGATGTGGGACTAAAAGCAATATTTTCCATGCTTCTACACTAACATATACAAATCTGAAATTAGAAGACAAAATAGCCTATTGGACATAAACCCATCCTAGCCACTCTCGGAATTTCTCAATGGGTGATAACAAACCCATCCTACCTTCCTAATGAGGATTCAAAAGAGCTTTGAACCTCAAAATCGAACCTATGGATTCAAAACATACAATAGCTATGTGTGTGTCCGTGTGTGTCTGTGTGTGTGTGTGTCCGTGTGTGTCTGTGTGTGTGTGTGTCCGTGTGTCCATGTGTGTGGGGGGGGGAGAGAGAAGGAGGAGGAGGAGTGTTAGGGTTTACCGGAGAGAAGGAGAAGCAGCTCGGATTGGGGGGGAGGAGCTCGAGGAGGAGGAGCTCGACGGGAGGGGGTTGGGGTCGCCGGGGGCGGAGGGAGTCGCCGTGGGGGAGGGAGTCGCCGGAGGGGGGAGGGAGTCGCCCAGAAAAAATGAAAGTTATAAAATTTTCGAGTGAGGGAAAAAAAGGAAACAGAACTGTGCCCTAAGTAAAAAAATTAGCGACGTGAACAGTTGACGTTACTAAACGTCGCAACCTTTTAATATATGGCGACATATTTTAATAATATGTCGCTGAACGTCGCTATTTTGCGACGTAATTTATCTACTGTCGCTGAACGTCGCTATTCAGCGACGATTTGCGATGTCAATAGAAGGGAGACGCTATATTACATATTTAGCGACATTATTTTGTTCCGTCGCTAAACAACGTCGCTAATATAGCATATTTTAGTAGTGATCGAGGGCTGGCCTATTTGCAATTCTTCGTTTGAAGGCAAGTAGTTGTTTTCCAGGAGGTCAGGTCATAATACCTCCAGCTCAAAAACAATTCAACTATAGTGATTTGGAGGCACATATCTCCTCTCTTTATTGAATTGCTTTTATTGTCTGGCAGTTATGAACAAGAGTAGATGAGAACTCAGTCGGTGCATGTTCTCTACTTGTATTTGCTCCTATAGATGAGTCTTTTGAGGATGATTCCCTGCTGCTAGCTTCAGGATTCCATGTGATACCACTTGATTCTAGAACGAGTTGTTCCCTTTTGACAAATATCTTAATCTATGTTGCTTACGTACACAATAAGAATACGTATATGATATTGATATGTGATATATACATTTTCAGGTAGGTATATTGTAGTCATCTATGTTGGACGAATACATGCACAATTATGGATATGGACACCATTCGAATTCCGACACTTCGGATACGGACACCGTTTTTTCGTGTCCGTGCAACATAGATCTTAATAATGTACTCATTGTAGGAAAGATGAGTGTTTCTATTTCTTAGTAGATACATTTTAGGCATAGAAACATGAAACCTGATTCGACCATTTTGTTTATATTATATTTGAGGTTGTCATTCTTCTATTTTTATTTCTATTGTTTAATTTGTGATATTTATAGCAACTTGACTACTTCTTGTTTTAAAGTTGATGCTTATCCTGTTTAAGGAACGGTCTTTCCGGAAGTCTTTTCCTCTGGGTATGATATACTTGATATACATGTGCAACTAGTAAAATATGCTTCAGGACAAAACTAAGCCTCCAGTGGAAGGGCTACTACCTGATGCTACTAAAGGTACAATTTAACCTAATCTCATCCACCGTTTATTTTATTTTATTTTTGCAACATCTTTGGGTCACTTGCTTTTGAATTTGTGCATATTTCATATCTTAATTGGTTGATCATGAAATTTGTTGGTCTTTCAAATGCTTGAAATCTACCAAGTTGCTTTCTACATCCAGGTCAATATATTGAAGTTGTATTTTTTTTTTTTTTTTATTGCTTCAAAGGATGAGGATATTTTCTTTGTTGACTATTCGGAATGTCACTTGAAGCTTTCTAAGCTTGGGTAAGTTTGATAATGGAATTTACAAATGTGTATATCAAGTGCTATTTTATTTTGGTCTCTTCTTTTGTTATATAGGTTTGTTGAGGCTTAAGATGACAATTTGTACCTGCGACCTTCTATGCAAGGGGAGGGTGGTGTAAAAGAAACTATAGTTTAGTCAATCTCCACAATTTTTTTGATCTCTAAATATTGGACTTGTGCTTATTGTAAATGCTATATATTGCCTCAACGAAGTTTTAAATCTTTTTTTACCTTAGATTTGGTGTTAGCTTGATAACTTTTATAAGAATTGCCTTTCTTTTCGAATTTAGATCAGCTTCGAACTATTTGGTAGCAGCTTTAGATATACCACTTTCCAACCTACATTTGGAAATTAAATGAAATTAAATACATGGAAGTTTCTTTTAAATATTTCGAAATTATACTGAAGTATAATTATCACAAAGTTGAAAGTATAAATTGTTTGATATATATATATATATATATATATATATTAAGAAACACTTCCCATTTTATTCAAGAAGGCTGAAAAAGGCGAAACCTGTACAAGTATACCACTATGCGCAAAATGTCGAGGCCTATACACGTATACTATTCAAATAATGGAAAAAAAAATGAAACCAAAACGGCTACGCCAGGGATAGGATAGAGTTCCAGAAGACCGTCTGGCCGTACGAACAGAGGGAACTTCGCTTGCGGCATTGTCGAATGGTCTCCCAAATAAGCTGGTCTGCGGAGTACCGGTGGCCTTCATATCTCGTCTTGTTGTGATTCTTCCAGATGACCCACGTTGCGGCTGCTGCTACGATCTGATGGCCATGGGACACGGGAGCCCAGGCCGCAACGAGGTCGAAGAAGCTGTCGCCCCCTTGAGCCATTCTGTAGCATTGGGAAAGTACTCTCCAGACCTTGACAGGTAGGTCCCCCTGACAGAAGATGTGGTCGACTGTTTTCGATTGACGATCAGAGCAGCATGTGCACACGGACGCAAGGCTGAACCCAATAGTATTGAGAGTGTCATCAGTGGGTAGAATTTTGCGTAGGGCTCTCCAAATGAGGAAGAACCACTTCTTGGGCATACATGTCTACCAGAAGGATCCAATGGTAGGAGAGGGCGCCGCATTGCCTAGGATCACTCTTCTGGTCGATCATACCGAGAATGATCCGATAGCTTCGGCCGACCGCCGTAGCTCATCTGCGGTCGATCCAATCGTCGATCCGCTTCGTCGGATGCAGTCTACTGCCTCTGGCCCGGTGCAGACCCGGACCTTGTTCCAATTCCAGTTGTTAACAGAGGGGTCCCGCAAGTCCTTGATAATGTTGTTCCTAGGGACAGCTGAAAGGTTGGGAAACAAGGTGTCTCCAACCCAACGTTCCAGAAATGGTGAGGAAATGTCGTTGCCCACCTGTAGGCGCATCACGGGTTCGGTAAGAGACCGTCCAAAGAGAATGCGTCGCCAAGCCGCTGAGGATCTGCTGTTAGAGATGGTCGTCGACGGGTGGATGTGCTTGAAATATCTGGCCTTCATTAACCTGGTCCACAAGTTCTGACTCGTGCGGAGCTTCCACCCTAGTTTCATCGAGAAGGCATTAACGATGTGGGAAAGTTTGGTGAATCCTAGGCCCCCTTTCCGGTAGGACAAGCTATGGTATCCCAACTAGCCCAATAATGCTTGTCATTGCCGCCGTTGTGCCCCCAAAGGAAGTTGCTAAAGATGCTTTCGATCGAAGGGAGAACTTTCTTGGGGAGGGAACACGCAGCCAGGGTGTAGATGAGAATGAATGTGAGGACGTGTTTGATGAGGATCATCTTGCCACCTGGAGATAGGGTAGAGTTATGCCATCCCTCGAGTTTTTTCTGATGCGATTGATCAGGTCCTCAAAAATGTCGGCGTTGGATTTACCGTACACGAGGGGGCATCCAAGGTAGTGGAATGGGGGATGCTTGATGGGGAAAGAGGTGGTCTTTGAAAGGCTAGCCGTGTGCTCTCTCTTGATATAGTGGTGGGTGTAGATAACACTTTTATTCGGGTTAACCTTTTGTCCTGAGCACCCGGTGTATCTCTGAAGCGTGTTGTGGACTACATCCACCGACCCGGCGTCCCCGGAAGAGAAAATAAGGATATCGTCAGTGAACGCCAGATGGATGATGATCGAGCATCCGCTGGCGGTATGATAGTGTTGGAAGTTAGGAGTGCTTGCCATCTTATTAAGGTTTCTTCCCAAGACGTCTGCCGTAATGATGAAGATGGGGAAGGACAGAGGATCTCCTTGCCTGACCCCGCGACTCGATTTGAAGAAGCCATCGGCCTGACCGTTGATAACCGTTGAAAAACACGAATTGCTGATCGATCTCCACACGATGTTGGTCCAAGTTTCAAAAAATCCGAAGGCTTTGAAAATCCAGATCATGAATTGCCAATCTATTCTGTCATAAGCTTTCTCTATGTCCAATTTGATAGCTATATTGCCCCCTCTTGATGGGAGCTTCATGCAGGTAATTAACTCTTGGACCAACATGATATTATCCCAGATATTTCTCCCCTGGACAAAACCACTCTGCTCCTCCGAGATGATCTTGGGTAGAAGACCTGACATGCGGGAGGCAATGATCTTGGATATGATCTTGTTGGTGAAGGTAGAAAGACTGATGGGGCGTAAATCGTAAAATGTCTCCGGGTTATCTTTCTTCGGGATGAGGATCAGATTGGTGCTCGAGATGGCTCTAGGGTAAGTAGCACCCTGGAGGAAGGCAGAGACCGCTTCATGGATATCCACTTTCACTACCAAAATATGTTGCTTTAGCGACGGCCAGATCCGTCGACCATCCGTCGCTAATCCGTATTAGCGACAGATCACTGGCGGATATTGGTCAAAAAAATTCGTCGACAATCCGCTCGTCGCTAATAAAATCCGTCGCTGAGTAGTCGTCAAGCGACGGAATAGCGACGGCTTTCCGTCGTCATTATTCGTTGCATTAGCGACGACTTGCCGACGGTCTTTCGTCAAATTCAAGTATTAGGTATTGAATTATAAAGACACTTAGCGACGGATAGTCCGTCGGTAGACCGTCGTTACTGTGTATCAGAGGGTATCGCTCCGTCACTATTTCGTCGAACACCGTCGCTAACTAAGGACGAATTAACGACGGATTAGTGGCGGATGCTTGACATTTCCAGAACCATGGTAAAGGATAGTCCGTCGCAGATTCGTCGACCATGGCGACGGATTACTGACGGAATAATCCGTCGACCAGGTTCTGGAAATGCTTTACATTTCCAAAACCATGGCAACGGATAGTCAGTCGCGGATCCGTCGACCATGGCGACGGATTCCTGATGTAATATCCATCGCTAACGTTCGGTACACCTTCATACCACCAGAACCTTATCGACGGATGTTCCGTCGAAAAGTCATCGCTATGTAAGGTATTCCGTCGGCTGGTCGTCGATTATCCGTCGCTAACTGGAAATATTTCTAGTTCTACAGTTAGCGACGGATATTCCGTCGAAATGTTGTCGATAACTGATGTTATCCGTCGCTAACCCGTCACTAGTCCGTCGCTAACTGAGATATTTTAAAAAAAAGTTGCAGAGCTTTCCCTGTTCACACAATATCCGAACATCAGACCAATATATAATCACAATATATAATCACTCAGACCAATATATAATCCAATATAAATCACATACGAATATAATGAACACCAATTATCCAAAAATTATATAAACCAATATATAATCACAAATATGCATAACCAAAACAAATATAAAATAGACACCAATTATCCAGAAATCATAAACTAATATCCGTCGTTATAATCCAAAATTCTCACAAATATTCCAAATTTAAAAACTATTCTTATACAATACTTCAAGGAGATACTCCAATATGTATGGCGGCAATCCGTCGAAGACACTGTCCGGTAGTCGGCGTAGCTGCTTTGGCGACATGAGATCAAGGAGTATCGTCACAGTCGGAGGCGGTACCAGAGGGGCAGCAGGGTTGAAAAAAGATGACCGACGGAAGAAGGACTGGCACCAGCAGTCGACGGACCGACCCCAGCAGCCGAAGGACCGGCACCAGTAGCAGATAGACCAGCACCAACAACAGATGGACCGACAGCAGCAGACGGAGGTGGAAAGTACGTGGTAATTTTCTCCGGCAAGGACGACACCGCCTCGTGCAGCTGCGCAAGCTGCGACCTCACATCATCGTCTGTCGGGGCCGTGGGAGGAGGCGGTATCGGTGGAAATCTCTGAGTCGCCATGTGCAATGCCCCTAGGGAGCCGACTCCGTACAGGTGCCCTTTCTTAAAGCCGCCGACGGTATCAACGAACAGGTCGTTACGAGCGGTTATAGAAGAGGGCATCAGGGCGGGCATCGTTTTCATTGACATCCTCGGTAGCAGTTGACTGAGCCAGACTAAGGGCCTCATGATACGCAGCCTATCAGATGAATGTGTTTATATTATAAGATTTACCTAAGTTGTAATCTAAATCCTATATTTCACTAAGGTATAGTGTGAATCCTAAGTTTACCTAAGTTATAGTTCGAATACTTTCAATTCTAACATAAATATTATAAACATAAGTACTTACATCGGTCTCCTTGGCCCTATCGTCGATGAAGGTCCCGTCCTTCCGCCTCTTGTGCGTATGCTGGAACACATCGTACATGGTGACCGGTTCTGGTGCCCTTCCCTCCTTTACCACCCGTTGGGTCTACATATGAAATTTTTGTATAATTTAATTGTCACGCCCCAGTACCGGAATACGGGGACGTACACGGCCAGCTACACCGTATAAGGTACGAATACGCTATACGGTGATGACGGCTGTCCAGTCTGGTTGGGTATCCTAGCATGCAATCAATCTATGGCCTAAATCCGATCTCATATCCACAGGTAAAACACAATGAAACAATATCAAGAGAGAGAATCATATAAAAATCTGGAATCTGCAGTACAGGATAATAATGTAGACAAGTATACCTTTCCACAGTTCCTAGCATGGTCTGGAACTGAAGCACACCCTCCAAGTCAAGTCTGGAAGATCCACCGGGTCGGTCTCAGACAATCTGGGAACAATCCAGGGTTGGTCAGGCCAACCGCAGCAAGTACCAGAAAGGAAGGCTCAAGGTCGGGCGAAGAAAACCAGCAGGATAAAATATGACAAGAATAACATCTAAAAACAGTAAATAAAGGTAAGGGATCGTGCGGTACCAACGCACGATAACAATCCACAAGTATAGTAAAGCTAACACAATCACAACCTCCCTAACATCCACTAACACCTGCATTGCCAGCTGGAAATCAATATCAGCTGGCTAGCAGGCAACAAGCCAAACAACACAGAAGGACAAGCGGCCACATAATGCCTACGGCTTGCTATTAATAGCTAAGTAGGGTTATCACAGGCCTAATTACTAACAAGATGCAATGAGACTTCAAAGTCCAGCTCCTGCTTGCTACTACCCGAATGGCCCCAACAAAAGAAAAAGATAGATATAGCAGGCACACTGCAGTAAGATACATGTGCCCTAAAGAAGTGCCATACTCGACGGAGGGCTGGGAATGCGCTCATCTCGACGGATAGCAACAATCCCTAGTATATATATAGATACATAGGGCCGGGGCCAGACAAGCAACAGGTCACTGGGAAGTCCCCATGAACTACATGATTAATCTAGTTATTAGCCTAGTCGGTTTCATTATGGATCCCTGACCGTGGTACTCAGGGATCCATGTCCTAGACATGATGCAAGACAAGACTGGACTGGTGGCTTATACAAGCACAATCAAGAAAAATCAACTACGGTGTCAAGACGGGTCATGCCTAGCAAGTCAGGACTGGCTGTCGCAACAGCGGTCAAGAGTAAATATGTCATGTCAAGAGTACTAGTCAGGAGTGCGCCACCACGGGCTACTATCAAGAATCAAGAGTATACATGCCAGGTTTACTGTCAAGTCCAGAGTGCTAGTCAGGAGTGCACCTCCACGGGCCACTAATCAAGAATCAAGACAGGTCCAGGTCATCGTGTAATACCAGGAACAAGGTCAAACCTATCAGTCACAAGAAGTCACATGCCCAAATCGTGACATGGATATCAAGTCGGGTACAAGATCAGAATCTCTACTATAATAGTCTCTCAAGTACACATGGGAACCTACAGCTCAAATCATCAAGTCGATCCATCCACCTTATCAAACTATCAGGAGTCTCCTAGCTACGATGGAAATCAATATCATGTCAGGAAGGTCAATAACCAAATATCCAAGCTAATCACTATAAGCAATGCTAGGCCCTCTGGCTCACAAGAATCCTCCAAGGCAATGATCACAAGCCACTAGAAAACGAGCCCCTCTAACTACCAAGACATAGCAATCAAACCAAGTTTCCCCAACTACCGGAATACACAAAGGTACCAGGTTTTGGGCATTTGGGAAGTCGAGTAAAAATCATATAATAATACCCTCAATATTCTCCTCGTTCCACAAAATATTCAAAAATCACCAAAACCCAAGAATCCACATAGATCCACCAAGTCAATATCCCGAGATCGTACTCTCCATAATACTCAATCCTCAGTCATATCCACAAGTCACAACTCCCAATACATAGGACAACTGTCAGCTCTATCTGACTAGACTAGGACAACCCCTAGGATGAAGGGTCAGGGGACAAGAGTCTGGTAATAAATATCGCCGGAAGTGGCAAGGATTACATGGACCGCTCTGGAGCAAATCCACAACCCTTAAACCAAACAAGGACCAGGGTTGCAGACCGTCTTCCGAGTGGAACCGCTCTCCTTACGCTATCCGACGGACAAGACAGATCAGGTGCTAGGCGACTGATCTAGTCTAGAGTCTACCTAGCAAGCAATGGGATCAGGTATACTATACCAAGGTGAACAGGCACGAGCCCAGTCCAGCAAACCAAAGGCATGGTTCTGCCCATTCCTTCGAACCAAATTCCCGATCGGGAATTCTGGAAAAATCCGGCAGAGTCTCCTCTGTATTCTGGACGGGAGCTCCCAGCAAATTGGGGCTAAAATCCACTCGGCGCAACCCGCTGCGGAATCGCAGAAGCACAGGCTGAGAACACTAAGTCTCAGCTACCAGCAGCACTATGATGCGTACTGGGAACAAGTCGATAGCCGAGAACACTAAGTCTCGGCCTCCAGCAGTACTACGATGCGTACTGGAAAATCAATCGAACCCGAGACCACTAAGTCCCGGCCTCCAGCAGCGCTACAATACGTACTGGGCGCCAAGCCAACATGCATAATAATAAAATAATCGCCTCGCAGGGCGCATCACAGCACATACTCGTAATTCTAACCTAAGCGCAATCACAGCCACAAGAATAGTTCGCCAAGCCGTTACTCGACCGTGAGTCGGACACGGGGCAAACAGGGACAATCCATATATGTGAGTCGTGCTCGTGTCCTCGGAGGTGTGGATGACCCATCCGAGTTGTCCGATACGGTCTATCCTGGTATCGGACCAAGCTATCCTAAGTTATCATCATGGCAGATCTACTACTAGGCTACACTAATCATGGTTATAAAATTTACAAGTACAAATTAATTAAATGAAATAAAATCCAGGAGAGGGCAAGAGCCGTCGATGAGCAAGGGATACTTGCCTAGAGGGCTCGGCTAGGTAAGCAAGTCTTCGGCAGTCGCGATCCAAGCTAGCACGCCAATCGAGATCTTTAGAACACACAATAAATAATCATCAGCACCAAATAATAAAATAATAGAATAATCACAAGAGATGGCAGAAGGCTATACCGTACGGGTCCCGCAAGCAGCACAAGAATCTAGTACAAAAACCGAGGCACGCGAACCGATACGGGCATGCAAATCGAGACGCGTACGTATATCGAGACGCGTACGAGAATCGAGAGAACACAAATATCGAGACGAACGAGAAACATAAACATGCACGTAAATCGAGACGTGTACGTAAATCAAGACGACCCAAGGTCCAAGGAGCACGTAAATCGATACGGCACATAAATCGATGTGTACACGCAAATCGAAAAGGTGCAGAGTTCAATGCGGCACACAACCGAGGCGGCACGCAAATCGGTGCATGCACGCAAATCGAGGTGGTACGGGTCACAAGGTAGGCACAAAGGCCGAGACACGAGGATCGAGACAACGTACCAACCGAGGTGGTACGTTGCCCGAGGCAGCACGGGGCTCGAGGCGTCCCGCTGCCCAAGGCAGCACGTGGATCGAGGTGCATGGAAAATGGGACGACACACAAATCGAGGCACACATCCCGAGAAGCACGGGGAACGAGGGATCACGCGAATCGAGATAGCACGCAACCCAAGCAGCACGGGGCCTATAGCGTCCCGCTGCTCGAGGCGTGCACGGAGCTCGAAGCACGCAACCCAAGGAAAGGCACGGAGCACGAGGGCTCACTGCCCGAGAAGCACGTAGGCCGAGAGGGCTCGCTGCTCGAGCGACGCGGGGCCCAAGGGCGTCCCGCCGCTCGAGGCAACGCTGTCCCCGTGCGCGGCGGCTGCTTGCCGGAGAGAAGAGAAGAGGAATGGGCGGAGGAGCTGGGAAGAGAGGGGAGCGGTTACCAGGGAGGTGACAGCGGCGGCGCCCAAGTCACGGCGGCGCTGGAGGCGACCCGCGGGGCACGACGCCCTGGGCGGCCGGAGGAGATGGAAACGACGGCGATGGCGGAGGGGGCCGGAGGCCGCGGATGAGATGGTGGTGAGGGCATTGCTGGCAGTGGCGGCCGCAGCGGAGGCCGGAGGGGGCGACGATGATGATGATGGTCGTGGAAGTGGTGGTGGAGACGGTGGCTGACGGTGGCGGCTCCGGAAAGAGGGAGCTCAGGGAGGAGGCGGCGAAGGCGGTGGCGGTGCTGGTGGGTGATGGAAGAGGCGCTCGTGGGTGAAGGCGGCGGAGGAGGCCGGCCGTGGGGATGACAGCGACGGCGGCGATGATGGTGGAGGAGATGACGATAATGGTGGTGCTGGCGGGGAAGGTGGCCGGAGGGGCTGGGCCAGGGAAGAGCGGGAGAGAGGGGAAGCTCGGGAAGGGGACTGGGAAGAGGGAAGAAGAGTGAGGAAGAGAGAGAGCTGAGAGAGAGAGAGGGGATTTGGGGGGGTTCTCCAGGGAAGAGAGAGAGGGGAGATTTCGGGAGAGAGAGAGAGGGAAAGGTGAGGTATGAGAGAGGGAGTGGGCGAGTGATGTGAGGGGTGATGTGAGGGGGAGTAGATATTTTGGGAGGGTAGTTTAGGAACAAGAAAATTAATAATAATAATAATAATGAGGATGAAATTACCTCCAAGAAAATAATAAAAATTTCAAAAATACCCCAAAAATTAAAATCCTCCAAATAAAATAATACGGTCAAATACGTACTCCAAAATAGAAATATTACATCCTACCCACCTTACAAAAATTTCGTCCTCGAAATTTCAGAATTATCAAAATAGGGTTTTCAAAACTAGTACATATATATCTGCCATGAAAAACTCTACCCACCTTACAGAAATCAAGTAATATAATAAGAAATGAACAAAATCTCAATATGAAAACATCAAGGAGAACGGTGCATGGCTACATAAATTAACTCGTAAGGTAAATCTAAACAATGAAGCAATATCGAAAAAGTAAAATCTCGCATGCACGAAATAACCCCATAAATCAAAATAAGTACAAAATATCGAAAACAATATCCAAAAACATAAAATCCCAGCTACATAAAAATCCTCATAAATCATAAAATACAGGACATCTGTCTCGAACCGATGACCGTAGTTCATAATATCCGAAAAATGTGTGCCATGGTCATTCTTTGCCACGCCATCCGGAATGGCTGCAAAAGATTCACCAAAATACTATAATCGAGCGGCTGCAACTTTCGTTACCACGCCGTCAAGGTATACTAGGGTCACCCGGTACTCTTGACAAATACCCAAAACGAATCAAATCCATAACCCAAATATCCAAATCACTAAGATCACAAAATCTCTAACAATGTAATGAGAGTCCTAGAAAACAATCAAAATCCAAAATCCAGGTGAATCGTAACACACATCCAAAAAAAAAAATTTCAATAATAACCACAAGATAGCTTTTCTAGGAAAATACTCCATATCCGTAGGAAAATACTCCAAATCAAGAATCCATATCAAAACATAATGTATAGAAGGTATATCTATAAAAATAATATCTGAAACAGATAATCATGAGTGCATAACTGTCCGAAATCGAGGAAGCCGAATCGATACAAGAATATCCCTCGGATACTCAACAAATGTTAAAATATCCAATCTTAGAGTCCTGATAAAATCTTCATTCTGCAGCAATCCAGCCAACGCACAAAGAGGGCGATAATGATACTAAGTCAACACGAAGTCAACGCACGAAAGGGATAATAAGAAATCAACCAAGGCGATACACCGGTAGAGAGTCCAGAACCCAAGATAAATAATATAGTAACCCAAGATAAGACCAGACATCGTCTCACCAGATAAGGTGATCGACATGACCAACTACAGGATCATATCTATCAAACAAGGATCAGAGGTAGATAACACGAATAAGACAGGGCAAAGCAAAATAGGTCCAGGTAGAGATGAGGACCAATACACATGTTCAAGGGAGCGAAGGACAAGTATAACAAGTGGGAATACCAAGGAATAGTGGACTGAGATCAATAATCATGTGATACCCAACAAAATCTCAAAACGAGACCTGCATGGGCCACCACTAAAATTATGTCACGCCCCAGTACCGGAATACGGGGACGTACACGGCCAGCTACACCGTATAAGGTACGAATACGCTATACGGTGATGACGGCTGTCCAGTCTGGTTGGGTATCCTAGCATGCAATCAATCTATGGCCTAAATCCGATCTCATATCCACAGGTAAAACACAATGAAACAATATCAAGAGAGAGAATCATATGAAAATCTGGAATCTATAATACAGGATAATAATGTAGACAAGTATACCTTCCCACAGTTCCTAGCATGGTCTGGAACTGAAGCACACCCTCCAAGTCAAGTCTGGAAGATCCACCGGGTCGGTCTCAGACAATCTGGGAACAATCCAGGGTTGGTCAGGCCAACCGCAGCAAGTACCAGAAAGGAAGGCTCATAGTCAGGCGAAGAAAACCAGCAGGATAAAATATGACAAGAATAACATCTAAAAATAGTAAATAAAGGTAAGGGATCGTGCGGTACCAACGCACGATAACAATCCACAAGTATAGTGAAGCTAACACAATCACAACCTCCCTAACATCCACTAACACCTGCATTGCCAGCTGGAAATCAATATCAGCTGGCTAGCAGGTAACAAGCCAAACAACACAGAAGGACAAGTGGCCACACAATGCCTACGGCTTGCTATTATTAGCTAGCTAGGGTTATCACAGGCCTAATTACTAACAAGATGCAATAAGACTTCAAAGTCCAGCTCCTGCTTGCTACTACCCGAATGGCCCCAGCAAAAGAAAAAGATAGATATAGCAGGCACACTGCAGTAAGATACATGTGCCCTAAAGAAGTGCCACACTCGATGGAGGGCTGGGAATGCGCTCATCTCGACGGATAGCAACAATCCCTAGTATATATATAGATACATAGGGCCGGGGCCAGACAAGCAAAAGGTCACTGGGAAGTCCCCATGAACTACATGATTAATCTAGTTATTAGCCTAGTCGGTTTCTTTGTGGATCACTGACCGTGGTACTCAGGAATCCATGTCCTAGACATGATGCAAGACAAGACTGGACTGGTGGCTTATACAAGCACAATCAAGAGAAATCAACCACGATGTCAAGACGGGGTCATGCCTAGCAAGTCAGGACTGGCTGTCGCAACAGCGGTCAAGAGTAAACATGTCATGTCAAGAGTACTAGTCAGGAGTACGCCACCACGGGCCACTATCAAGAATCAGGAGTATACATGCCAGGTTTACTGTCAAGTCCAGAGTGCTAGTCAGGAGTGCACCTCCACGGACCACTAATCAAGAATCAAGACAGGTCCAGGTCATCGTGTAATACCAGAAACAAGGTCAAACCTATCAGTCACAAGAAGTCACATGCCCAAATCGTGACATGGATATCAAGTCGGGTACAAGATCAGAATCTCTACTATAATAGTCTCTCAAGTACACATGGGAACCTACAGCTCAAATCATCAAGTCGATCCATCCACCTTATCAAACTATCAGGAGTCTCCTAGCTACGATGGAAATCAATATCATGTCAGTAAGGTCAATAACCAAATATCCAAGCTAATCACTATAAGCAATGCTAGGCCCTCTGGCTCACAAGAATCCTCCAAGGCAATGATCACAAGCCACTAGAAAACGAGCCCCTCTAACTACCAAGACATAGCAATCAAACCAGGTTTCCCCAACTACCGGAATACACAAAGGTACCAGGTTTTGGGCATTTGGGAAGTCGAGTAAAAATCATATAATAATACCCTCAATATTCTCCTCGTTCCACGAAATATTCAAAAATCACCAAAACCCAAGAATCTACATAGATCTACCAAGTCAATATCCCGAGATCGTACTCTCCATAATACTCAATCCTTAGTCATATCCACAAGTCACAACTCCCAATACATAAGACAACTGTCAGCTCTATCTGACTAGACTAGGACAACCCCTAGGATGAAGGGTCAGGGGACAAGAGTCTGGTAATAAATATCGCCGGAAATGGCAAGGATTACACGGACCGCTCTGGAGCAAATCCACAATCCTTAAACCAAACAAGGACCAGGGTTGCAGACCGTCTCCCGAGTGGAACTGCTCTCCTTACGCTATCCGACGGACAAGACAGATCAGGAGCTAGGCGACTGATCTAGTCTAGAGTCTACCTAGCAAGCAATGGGATCAGGTATACTATACCAAGGTGAATAGGCACGAGCCCAGTCCAGCAAACCAAAGGAATGGTTCTGCCCAATCCATCGAACCAAATTTTCGATCGAGAATTCTGGAAAAATCCGGCAGAGTCTCCTCTGTATTCTGGACGGGAGCTTCCAGCAAATTGGGGCTAAAATCCACTCAGCACAACCCGCCGCAGAATCGCAGAAGCGCAGGCTGAGAACACTAAGTCTCAGCTACCAGCAGCACTATGATGCGTACTGGGAACAAGTCGATAGCCGAGAACACTAAGTCTCGGCCTCCAGCAGCACTACGATGCGTACTGGAAAATCAATCGAACCCGAGACCACTATGTCCCGGCCTCCAGCAGCGCTACAATGCGTACTGGGCGCCAAGCCAACATGCATAATAATAAAATAACCGCCTCGCAGGGCGCATCACAGCACATGCTCGTAATTCTAACCCAAGTGCAATCACAGCCACAAGAATAGTTCGTCAAGCCGTTACCCGACCGCAAGTCGGACACGGGGTATACAGGGACAATCCATACATGTGAGTCGTGCTCGTGTCGTCGTAGGTGTGGATGACCCATCCGAGTTGTCCGATACGGTCTATCCCGGTATCGGACCAAGCTATCCTAAGTTATCATCATGGCAGATCTACTACTAGGCTACACTAATCATGGTTATAAAATTTACAAGTACAAATTAATTAAATGAAATAAAATCCAGGAGAGAGCGCAAGAGCCGTCGATGAGCAAGGGATACTTGCCTAGAGGGCTCGGCTAGGTAAGCAAGTCTTCGACAGTCGCGATCCAAGCTAGCACGCCAATCGAGATCCTCAGAACACACAATAAATAATCATCAGCACCAAATAATAAAATAATAGAATAATCATAAGAGATGGCAGAAGGCTATACCGTACGGGTCCCGCAAGCAGCGCAGGAATCTGGCACGAAAACCGAAGCACGCGGACCGATATGGGCACGCAAATCGAGATGCGCATGTATATCGAGACGGGTACAAGAATCGAGAGAACACGAATATCGAGACGAACGAGAAACATAAACGTGCACGTAAATCGAGACGTACACGTAAATCGAGACGACCCAAGGTCCAAGGAGCATGTAAATCGATACGGCACACAAATTGATGTGTGCACGCAAATTGAAAAGGTGCAGAGTTCAATGCGGCACACAACCAAGGCGGCATGCAAATCGGTGTGTGCACGCAAATCGAGGTGGTACGGGTTATGAGGTACGCACAAAGACCGAGACACGAGGATCGAGACAACGTACCAACCGAGGTGGCACGTTGCCCGAGGCAGCACGGGGCTCGAGGCATCCCGCTGCCCAAGGCAGTGCGTGGATCGAGGTGCATGGAAAACGGGATGACACACAAATCGAGGCACACATCCCGAGAAGCACGGGAAACGAGGGATCACGCGAATCGAGATAGCACGCAACCCAAGCAGCGCGGGGCCCATATCGTCCCGCTGCTCGAGGCGTGCACGGAGCTCGAAGCTCGTAACCCAAGGAGAGGCACGGAGTACGAGGGCTCGCTGCCCGAGAAGCATGCAGGCCGATAGGGCTCGCTGCTCGAACAGCGCGGGGCCCAAGGGCGTCCCGCCGCTCGAGGCAATGCTGTCCCCGTGCGCGGTGGCTGCTCGTCGGAGAGAAGAGAAGAGGAAGGGGCCGAGGAGCTGGGAAGAGAGGGGAGCGGTTACCAGGGAGGTGACAATGGCGGCGCCCAAGTCACGGCGGTGCTGGAGGCGACCCACGGGGGCGCGACGCCCTGGGCGGCCGGAGGAGATGGAAACGACGGCGATGGTGGAGGGGGTCGGAGGCCACGGAGGAGATGGTGGTGAGGGCGGTGCTGGCGGTGGCGGCCGCAGCAAAGGCCGGAGGGGGCGACGATGATGATGATGGTCGTGGAAGTGGTGGTGGAGACGGTGGCTGACGGTGGCGACTCCGGGAAGAGGGAGCTCAGGAAGGAGGCGGCGAAGGCGGTGGCGGTGCTGGTGGGTGATGGAGGAGGCGCTCGTGGGTGAAGGCGGCGGAGGAGGCCGGCCGTGGGGATGACAGCGACGGTGGCGATGATGGTGGAGGAGATGGCAATAATGGTGGTGCTGGCGGGAAAGGTGGCCGGAGGGGCTGGGCCAGGGAAGAGCGGGAGAGAGGGGAAGCTCGGGAAGGGGACTGGGAAGAGGGAAGAAGAGTGAGGAAGAGAGAGAGCTGAGAGAGAGAGGGGATTTGGGGGGGTTCTCCAGGGAAGAGAGAGAGGGGAGATTTCGGAAGAGAGAGAGGAAAAGGTGAGGTAAGAGAGAGGGAGTGGACGAGTGATGTGAGGGGTGATGTGAGGGGGAGTAGATATTTTGGGAGGGTAGTTTAGGAACAAGAAAATTAATAATAATAATAATAATGAGGATAAAATTACCTCCAAGAAAATAATAAAAATTTTAAAAATACCCCAAAAATTAAAATCCTCCAAATAAAATAATACGGTCAAATACGTACTCCAAAATAGGAATATTACATTAATTAACTCCATATATTAATAATACCGAATTCGATAGTGAAATAAAATTGTGGTATCTCACCAGATCTGCAAGCGCCGCTGCGTGGGGCCTTGATCCCCCCGTATAAAGCTTCGCGGCCCGTCGGTTCGCATTTGCCTTCTCCGATTTCTACTTGTAGGCAGAAGTATCCATCATATCCAAGAGCTCCTCATAATAGTCCTGTCGGATCCAATTCGGCCTCGCCTGCCCTATTTTATGATCATAAATCATATCATGTATCTTCTTCGAGGCAGCGCTTCTGTAAGTCTGGCGGATCGCATCCTTGCGATAGGGGGGCCACCAGAACGTCGTCTAACATAGAAATTCAATTATTACATAATTTAAAAAATGGTTGATTAAAGAGTAACTAATAATTAACCACAAGATATAGATATATACCATCAACTTGTCGAGCCAGACGTACTTCACGTTTGGGGGCACCAGACCATGGAAGTTAGCCCTGATAATTTCTCCAAGAGACTTGGCAACATTAAACGAAAAAACCTACAAAGAAGCAACGACTGGATTATTTACTTGAATAAATAAAAAATTTTAATAAATTATCTTAAATTTACTTACGAGGATCCCGCGGGCCACAGCTCTCGTCGAAACTCGCCTATCGGCCTCTCTGGTGCCGTCGGAGGATCCGCGGGTATGCACATGTACTACCAAGTAACCAGATGAAACCAGGTATGGGGGTACTCTGGGACCCACTGTGCAGTAACTGGTGGATCCACTGGTGGGTCCGCTGGCGGAACGGATCCGCTAGCGGATGGAGACTCATGCCTCGATGAAGTTGTCGATCGATGGCAGGATGAGTCTGTGCCCGGGGTACTCTCCGGGTTGGGTTCGCTGGATGGGGTCACATCCAGGGAAGATTGAATGCGACCATGACCACCAGCACCACCAGCATACCCACAACCACGACCACGACCACTACCACTAGCACGACCACCACTAGCAGCACGACCACGGCCAACCATCATGACCTGTAAATAGAACACATAAACATAATTAACAATATAGAAGTGTAAATAAATATAAAATTCTAAACTAAAATATACATCTGCAAAAAAAAGATGAGTGCCGCCGCGGCGAAAAGGACTAGGAGTGCCATCTGCAAAAAAAAAACGTACAATAAGTAAATGATCGAACGAAAAAAATATTAATTCACGTAATTGCTTTTATGAGGTCAAACTTAATTCACGTAATTGGAAGTGTTTTTAATATACAATAATATTTATCCTAATCATCGTCATCGTCTTCGTTCTCGTCCTCGGCCTCGTCTTCATCATCATCCTCATTCTCATCCTCATCTTCATCCTTATCCTCATCCTTAATTTCATCTGTATCCTCATCCCCATCAAATTCTTCATCATCTTCTTCTTCTTCTGTATCAATATTTGGGATAAGACGTCTCTTTCTCCCCAGGTTGATAGCTAAGTCTTGTGTATCAATCTCTTCTTCCCCTCTATTTTTCTCAACAATATCTTCAACATCCATTGTATCAGACTGTTGTCCCAAGTATTGGGACTTCTCCCCTGGTTGACAGCTAAGTCTTGTGTATCAACCTCTTTCTCCCCTCTATTTTTCTCAATAATATCTTCAACATCTATTGTATCCGACTGTTGTCCCAAGTATTGGGACTTTTCGATCTGGTCCTCTTGGTATGTTGGGTCTCCAACGTTGAATATATTTTTAGATTTAATCTTGCATATTGCCCACCAGTTAAATCGATCTCTACGATGCCTTGGATAGCTTGTATAGTAGACTTGAACAGCCTGACTTGCTATCGCAAATGTATCAGACCCTCTATACCTCCAGCGATGATTTATATCTGCAAATCTAAATTGTTCATTGATTCTTCAACCAATATTTGGTGTCGTATCGAACCACTCACATTTGAACATCACAATATGTATATAATATAGGGCAGTATATTATAAATCTATAATATCCCGAAGCACTCCATAATAGTCAAAGTCCGGCTTGTCGTCATAGATGGTGTCTCTTATGCAAACACCGGAATCCTTGGTACTGATGTCGTCTTTGATAAATTCAACATTTATAGCATTCTGAGTTACCTTAAACCTGAAGCCATTAACGACAGTCTGGCCAAGTCTTTGCTTGCTTCTTCGGTCCCAATGCCAAATAACAAACACTCTCATTAGTGAGTGTTGTTTCAGGCAATAAAACCTGTAAACAAATATTTATAATTTAAATATTTTAGATGCCTATATTTTAATGGTAGCCGGATAATATGTTATTTAGTTACTTACGTATTTGCGAAACCATGACGAAAATGTACAATCAACCTCTTTTTGAAGTCCCTCATCGGTAATATCGGGTGTCCTCATTTTGACTTCATCACTAAATACACTGTTAGAGAGAATAAGAATATATAAGTGTAGTCACTTCATCAAATTAGAGATTATAACGAGTGCAAGTGTACTGACTTACTTCTCCAAATCTCTCACTTCTTGTATATCATAGTTTAACAAGACATATCGATGAGCGGCATCATACTCGTTGTAGCTCCCCTTCCCAAAAATTTTGAAATATTTTTATTTATTTAAATGGAGATTTTTAGAATTTTATAAATAATTATTTAGTTTATTATTACGGTAGATAATTTTAGCCTTGGTTAGAAATTGGAGTACAAGGCGACTAGGAATCGCGGCACGGATAGTGCAGTGGCGTGCCTTGACTAGTGCATTAGCCATGCTAAGGGAGATCCGTCCATAAGTGTGACCTAATTAGGAAAACCAGGCCAAGTTGCGAGACGATCCCTATAAACAGTTTAATTAGTTATTTATTAATAATTTGACTTTAAGGAAATTCGGTCATATCAAACTAGTCCGGACTGGGCCCAAACCGAGCCCAAGCCCGTGAAGGCTTATAATGAGTCCTAAGACGTCCATACTGTATATACATATATCTGGTATCTTATTTTATCTAGTGAGTGATTTTACAATATATATATATATATATATATATATATATATATATATATATATATATATATATATATATATATATATATATATATATATATATATATATATAATGGCTATTAAATATATGTTAATTTGAAATAGTAATATTTTGTCTTAAATATGTTCTTTTAGATTGTGGGGAATTGTCAGGCTAATATGTGCGCATGAGCAATTTACATGGAAAATATTTTATGATTGTAATACTTTGATAAGTTAGAAAAATATATTAATACATAATTTTGTGGTAAATATATACAAATAAGTACCTATATATTTTAATGGTCCAATAATAAATATATATTATAGGTATTGAATATATATATCTACCGTAGTTGCATATAGGAATATTTTATAGGCATTTATAGGTGTGTACATATAAATAAACATGTATGTATATATATATATGTGTGTATGTATAAAAGTATATGAAGATATAAGTATGTATGTGTATATATATAAATATATATTACTATGTACATATATATATATGTATGTATACATATATGTACATAATAGTAGATAAAACAAAATAACTACACCCGCCCTAGCTCAGCAGGCCCAAACCACAACCTTTCCTCTCTTGTGCAGCAGCAAGCCGGGCCCACATGCTATACAAGTCAACCCAGCTCAATAAGAGGACCCCGACCCTCGGTCGAATCTCAGCCTTCTATATGTAATTAAATATATATAAGAGAGCCGAGCAGAGAACGAGATGGAGTAATCACAAACCCTAAACTCTTCAACACGCCGCCAACCCCAGCACTGGGCGAACCACCCAGCGGCCGTGCGCCGCCGGAGGACCACCGCCGCCGGCGCGGCAAGGACGGGCCAGACGCACGCGCGCGCGGTAGGACTGAACGGCAACAGCATCCGTATTGTGGGCATCAAAGTTCGCGATGGAAGTTCGGCCAACTCGCTCGATCATTCTTCGAACCAATTTTGCAGGTATACACCTAACCTATACATCTTCAATTCATCCGATTAATTCGAATTTAATCATGTAAGGATCGAACTAAAAATTGACCCAACTTTGGCCAAAAACTGTTCTTAAATAGTTCGTAAAATCGTTCCCAAATCCTAGGTTTGAAGGCCTAATCTTGTCAAACCAGTAACAATTTTGGAAAACTATATGAAGACAGTTATACACAACCTATAGGACTGCCAAACCCTTTTTGCGAAATTCGATTTCATCGACCGAGTGTCGAGAAATCCTTGTCCCGACTTTGACGAAAAACTGATTTCAAAATATTAAAGATTATGAAAAATCCTTCGATACAACGTCCATCCCGCCAAGTCGGGCGACGTGGTCTCACACCGTAGCATCAAAAGATGCGTAGCAGCTTCGTGGACGTGTGGGCTTTGACGGAATTCAAATTGGTCGTGTGTGCACGACGAATTTGATGCGTATCCGTCAAAATTTACCGTATCGACCACTTAGCACAAACTCTAATTACTTTGTGCACGTTCGTCAGATCGAGACGAAACATGCACCAACAGGACCGTATCGTTTTTCTGGTCCTGTATGCCAAGTTTGGTTCGATTCTGAGACAGTTGATTGGATCGTCGTTTCGTAGGCTCCACGGTCCAACTCAACGGGTGATTTTGTGCACGGCTCACCGAAATCCAACTTTGGACGTACGGTTGGGTTCGTATCGAAAAACTGGATTCGTAGACATATATTTTGACGACTTTAGAGACCGTTGACTCTGGCACAATTTTTGATGCAAAGCGGGTCCAACGGCGATAATCGTTTTTGTCCGAAATTATCGTTTTGCCCCTGTATCCAGAATTGGACTTAAGGACAGGCAATCCTAGCTAATTTGACTATTCTGAGAATGGTGGTAACGTTTATTTTAGCTTTTCAGAGACAGTTGTGATGACTTGGACTTTCTGACTTGTGATTGGCGATACATTGTTGGTTCTCCGTGTAACCCCCAGGCAAGTATACCTTGCCAACTTGTACAATACAATTTATATGCATATTTCTTATCTCGCTACTATTTTTTTCTTTACATTCGTGATTGCTTGATTCCATGTCTAGTACACTCATCCTGTTATAGTTCTACTTTACATGTTTCTAGTTGTCTGCGCATTCTTGTTCTTTTTTGTTATGATATTCCATCTGTTACACTGAGTTTCATATGTTTTCCTTGACAGGGTCGTCTAGTCCTACACCACAATTTCCTTGACTTGATTATAGCTTGACTTGACTTGACATAACTTGAGTAGGACTTGACTTTAACATTCTATAGATTGTGAGTACTTACCTTGACTACGGTCTATAGGATTTTGTACTTGGATTGGCTACTGTCTTGGTTGTGAGTACTTGCCTTGATTGCGATTGAGACACTATAGATTGTGAGTACTTCCCTTGACTGCAGTCTATAGCTTTGACCTATTAGCCATTTCTAGTATGGCATGCCAGTGTCTTAGGATCCGTGTGTTTAGATCGTGTGTCTTGGTCCATATTGTCTCGTTGGATATCCTTGATTGTTCCTTACTTTTTTGTATATTTGTACTATTACATGTTGGCTTGTATATTATGTATCTTGCTAGTCCTCTGAGGACCTGATGATCTCTTCAGGTTTAGCGACTGCATGGAGTTAGTTAGCAGAGCGGGATGGTAGAAGATTACGATGCATGATACAGGTATTTGCTTGTGATATTTCTTTATTATCTTCTCGTGCTTTATATTAAGTACCATGATATACTCTGCTTATTTATAGACTCTTATCATTCTTAGAGTCTAATCGAAAATATGTTAATGGGCTGCAGACCATGACCCATACTTGTTCATTCTTGTTTATATAATTCCTGTGGATTGAGATATAGTTTAGATTAGACATGATACCCTGCCTTAGACAGCTTATACGTACTCGAGTTGGGCTAGAGTCCGCTTGATACGTAGCTGGCTTGCTCACGAGCTCACGTCCGAAAAGCGGGTACGGGTCGTGACAAGTTTTTGTGGTGGCCTATGCAGGTCAAAGCATATCGTACCGGTTACGTAACTATACTGGTACGAGCCTGCGACCTTGACTAGACCTTAGAAATCTCAATCCACACTGCCTTAAAAATTCTCCTAGAAATTCTCTACGTCCTTAAAAACTCCATATTTGCTCTCGATTATACTTTCTTGCTTTCTGTGCCATTGATTCTCGTCCCTTTTGTTTCGTGGTGACGAATGATCGTGCTGACTAGGATTTACCAGAAATTCTTAAATTATAGTATAATATTGCATGATTATTGAGTTTTGGTTGTTTATAGATATGAAGAATTTTAGTTGCCATATGCCTAGATATCTGTCGGTAGAATTTTTAGCGACTAGTTAGAATAATATAAGACTTTAGTGACCGTGTTTTGAGGAGTAGTGTGATCAAAGGTGGGTAGAAGTCTCCAAGTATTCAGAGTTATAAAATGGCTAGCGAAGGTCATAGAATAATTTTGAGAAATTAAATTTGAGGAGATTAAGGACTTTGAATTTTAAGAAATAGTCATGAATTAGAATTTTGAGGACAAAATTATTTTAAGATGGGTAGATTTGTAGCCCCTTCCCAAAAAATTTAAAATATTTTTATTTATTTAAATGAGGATGTGATTGGGGGGGTCGGAGGTGAAGTCGAGTTCCACACATATCTTGGCGTTGTAGGCTTTGGTCAGGTTGTTAGTTTCTGCTGTAGTGGCCACATATGTCCCAAATGAGTTGGCTATACGCCTAAGAGCCGCTAGAACGAAACAAATGAGTGGAAGATTGGGAAGGGTCACCCAGGCAGCAACCGTCGCTGAGTCTTCCTTAGTGTTAAAGCTCGTTGACCACTTGATTATCTTCATCTGGTGGGAATCAACCCTACTGGTGCCTTTGGATCACATGGTCCTGTGGTCAAGAGCGAAGGAGAGATGGAGCAGAATATGCCTCGGGTCGAGGGTGCCACCCTGTATTCTGCAAAGAGCCGCCAATTGCAATAACCTCCTGAACCCGGGAGAGTTTAGGACAGCTTGAGGAGAATTTGAGAACGAAGGAATGGGAAAAGGAGGTGGCCAGGTAGGTCAGTTCCTGGTCGGTGAAGGGCCGTAGGCATGGGAGATGCCAGCGAATACTCAACTTTGAGGAGGGAGACGTCCGAAAACAGGAGCCCCTGCTTGGACGTCATCTTCGGACGAAGCTTGTCGACGAAGGAAGGCATCGGAGGAGCCGACGAAGGGGGCAGGCCCCGGGCCATGCAGGGGGTAAGCCGCAAGGAGGAGGAGGGGGAGGTTGGAGCTACAACCGGCCGGGGTACGGGACCAAGCTGGGGATGAGAGCGATGGGGTCGTCCGAAAGAGAGCGACCAGAGGGGTGGGGGAGGGGATCACGGTAGGGGCGCTTAAGGGCGCGACACGACCGCTGAGGTCGATCACGACTGGAAGGATGACGGGAACGGCTCCGGGCTGGGCGCTGGAACCTCTCGCATCAGACTGCGAAGAAGATGGAGGAGAAAAGGAAGGTAGGGGAAAGAGGAAAGGAGGTGGGTGGAGGAAGGGGGTAGGTGGCAGCAGCTTGTAGGGACACAAACTGGAGGACCATCTTCCTAAAGGGGTGCGCCTCCAATGATGCAAAAGCTGTATGCGCCTTCAGGGGTAGAGCCGCCGTATGCGACCGAAGAGGATGGAAGGCCATATGCACCCAAAGAGGGGTCGACAGAGAATGCGCCAACGAAGGACGGATCGCCATGTGTGCCCATAGAGGATGGAGGGGGGATGCCATATACGCCTACTGAGGAGAATGGGCGGTCATATGCGCCCCGAAGAGGAGAGACATATGCGCCCACGATGGCTAGAGGGGTGCCGCCATAATCGCCCACTGAGGGAGCTGCAGAGAAGTGGCCGCCATATGCTCCCACAAAGGAGGAGGGAAGGTCGTATGTGCCCAGGGGAGAGGGCCCATATGCACCCACGGATGCAGGCGGGGGGCCGCCATATGCGCCCACAGAGGGAAGGGCATATGCACCCACGGGGGAAGGGCCGCCATATGCAGCCGCAGTAGGGCGGACATATGCGCCCACGCGCATAGGGGCGCATAGCTGCACGACCCCTGGTGACGAGAACTCGCCGTAAGGAGAATGAGTAGGAATTTCAAAATTTGAATTCGAACTTTGGAACTTCCCCTCGAACTCCAATCCCGAGGAGGGCCAAGAGAAGAGCATGCTGGAGGCTGCAGCTACCCTCGGAGAGGAGGAGGTGGCGGAAGGAGCGCCGCCCGACGCACGATATACAGTCGAAGAAGGACTGCACCCCGGCTAGGGCGGCGAGGGGAGAAGCTGAGGGCTGTGAGGGCACCTGGAGGGTGCGGTCCGCGATCTCCAAGGGGGAGGGCGACTGGGGGAGGCCGGAGGATTCAAAGGTGACGGGGGAGAGGCGGAGCCTGGCGAAGGGAATGAGGTCGAGGCGGGGGCCGCGGTCCGAGGACAGCAAGGAGGGTCGCCAGGCCGGACCCGGTGGGGGGCCGCCATGCGAGGAGAGAGAAAGGAGGATGGAAGACCGGGCGGGCAACCGTCAGCCTAGGCGTGGCCGGAGGGAATACCCTCAGCGGGAGGGGAGTTCGGAGCTGGAGATCGCATGGATGTAAAAAAAGAGGGTCGCCTGGCCGGACCTGGTGGGGGGCTGCCATACGAGGAGAGAGAAAGGAGGATGGAAGACCGGGCGGGCAACCGCCAGCCTAGGCGGGGTCGGAGGGAATACCCTCAGTTGGAGGGGAGTTCGGAGCTGGAGAGCGCATGGAAGTGTAAAAATTTGTAATATATATATATATATATATATATATATATATATATATATATATATATATATATATATATTCAAAAAAAAATTCTAAAATATATTCATGATCCAGGTCGTATCGATGTCCAGATCCAAGTATGTGTCCGTGCCTAGGTACATATCCGTGTCCAGATCCATGTCCGTGTCAAAACATAATAATAGAAAAAAGTAGTGATGGAATTTAAATTCAAACTTAATGGCTTTTTTTTACTTACCAATTGGACTGAATGTAGCAATCATCATTTTATTTAGAAATCTTATCAAACATATAAAACTCAAAAGCAAACCTCCAAACTCACGTATCACTCCAAAACAAAAAATTATTAAGTTGAAACTGGAACTTTAAATTCGTTCTAACATTGAAATTTTAGTTAAAACTTACAGGAAAGAACTGTCTACAGCGATGTCTCATCAACTTAGTAACGGGGATGACCAAGTCAAGTTCGTCATAGGACCTACAGATCCACGATATTTTCTCAGATAATGTTAATAATTTTGAAAACTCAAATATTTTCCTAAATAATTCTGAAAACCATAAGCCCTAAATATATAGACAAATATTGAAAGAAAAAAAATATAACCGTAGGTCTTCCGTTAGAGAGCACCTTGAGAATAGGTAAACCGCTTCTGCGTCGGTAAAATCCTTCTAGTTTGGGAAAACCAAAATAATATAGGTGGATCCCCAATTATTTTTCCCTTTTCTTTTTCTCCCGCGCGTGCCCTTTTCCAAGTTTTCTCCCGCCTCTCTTCCGGACCCCAATTCCCCTACATGAGAGAAAAAGATATATATATATATATATATATATATATATATATATATATATATATATATATATATATATATATATATATATATATATATATATATTTATATTTATATATATATAAAATATATATTATAGTTATATCAAATATAAAAAATATTATTATAGTTATATCAAATATATCTAGTTATACAAATCAAATATATCTAGTTATATAAATATATATTTTTTTTCTTTTTTGTCTTTTTTTTAAGAAGGGGGAATTTTATTGATGTATCAGGCGTAAAATGATAAAGCCTATACAAGAAGCGCGCCTAGCGCAGGCAAAAGAGAAGGAACGGCTAGGCAAGCCGACAAAACAGAAACAAGAAGACAAAGACTAATCGAGGGTCTCCCAGAAATTGGGCATGGAGTGCGAGCAACGCCTCCGGATCTTTAGGATTTGTCTGATGATTTCCCTGTTGAGTTGGGGTGGAGGGAGATATCGGCCTTCGTATCAGAACTTATTACTATTTTTCCACGGACCCAAATGCCCGCGGCTGCGACGATCTGATGTTCGTAGGAGAGGCCCCAGCTGGACAGGAGATCATTGAAGCCCCAAGATGGGGGGCCTTTTTAAACTTGTTACTGAGGTTTGCCTAAATATTCTTGGCCAGATCACCGGAGGTGAGGATGTGCTCAGCAGATTCGGCTTATGGGGAAGTGCAGCAATGGCATCTCGAAGCTAGGCAGTAGCCAAGCGATGTGATGGCGTCGTCAGTGGAAAGCTTACGGAAGTGGGCTCGCCAGGTAAGGATCGACCATTTGACGGGGATGCACACATACCAGAAAGGAGCTGTGAGGGAGGATGGGGTCCCGATGTCGCGGGCGACTGACCTGGCGGAATACAGAGTGAACTGGCCGTACGGGTTCGGGGACCATCTCGTGATGTCAGGAGTGTCGGAGAGGCGAAGATTCGTAGAGGCGAGACTATCGGCAGCCGCTTGGCCGAGCCTGTTCCTGATACGGTCCCAGATCCATCCAGACGAAGGGTCCCAAAGCTCGTGAATCTGGCCCTCTCGCGGAGGGGATCCGGGAGGGTGCCAGAGGTTCCCTTCCAGCCAACGATCGTGGCTCATTGATGAGTGGCCGTTGCCCAGTTGGATGTACATGAGGGGGTCAGCTAGCTGACGGCCATGGGTGATGCGTCTCCAGGAACTCGATGAACGATTGTTGACTAAAGCCATCCCAGGGTGGGAATATCTGAAGTATCTCGCTTGTATGAAGCGAGTCCAAATTAAATTATCTGTGCGCAGCTTCCACCATAACTTCATGGAGCACGCGTCGGCGATGTCTTCTAATCTACAGAATCCCAGACCGCCATCGAATGTGGGATTGGCCATAGTGGTCCAGCTGGCCTAGTGGTGCTTATCTCTGCCTTTATTGTGTCCCTAGAAGAAGCGGGCGAAGAGGGATTCAAGCGAAGCGAGAACCTTCTTGGAAGGGTTGTAGACCGCCAGGGTGTAAATAGGAATGGAGGATAGTATGTGTTTGATCAGAATTATCTTGCCTCCAGGCGAGAGGGTGGTGTTGTGCCAGCCCTCGATTCTTTTCCTGATGGTGCTGACCATGTTTTTGAAGATACCCGAGTTGGCCTTGCCATAGACCAACGGGCACCCTAAGTATGTGAAGGGGGGTATGCTGTGGTAAAGGAAGTCAGTTAGAGATCGCCGCAGAGTGGGACCTGTCTGTTTTGTGATGGGTATAGATAAAGCTCTTGTTGTTGTTGATTCTTTGATCGGAGCATCTGGTGTAACTGTTCAGCGTTTGAAGGACCACCTCGATAAAGCCGATATCGCCGGAGGAAAAAATGGGGACATCGTCGACGTAGGCAAGGTGAGTGATAATATGGCAGCCGGTGGAGGTGTCAAAGTGGTGGAACCGCGGGGTGTGGGACATGCTCTTAAGGTTCCTGCTGAGGGCCTCTGTAGTGATGATGAAGATAGTGGCTGAAAGAGGATCCCCCTGGCGGACGCCACGGCTAGCGTTGAAGAAGCCATCGGCCTGGCCGTTGATAATGGTAGAGAACCAGGAATTGTTGATGGACCTAAATATGATGTCAATCCATGCTTCAGAGAAGCCAAATGTCCTGAAAACCCAGATCATGAATTGCCAGTCGAGGCGTCATAGGCTTTCTCCATGTCCAGCTTAATTGCGATGTTCCCTCCTCTAGTCGAGAATTTCATGCAAGTGACCATCTCTTGAGCGAGCAAGATGTTGTCCACGATGTTACGCCCTTTCACGAAGCCGCTATGCTCCTCGTATATGATTTTGGGCCGGAGATCCGTCATCCGGTTAGCGATAATTTTTGCGATAATTTTGTTGGCGAAGTTGCATAGACTTATGGGGCGGAAGTCTTTGAAGGTTTCTGGGTTGTCTTTTTTGGAGATGAGAATAAGATTGGCCCTGGATAAGGATTTAAGGTATCTAGCTCCTTGGAAGAAGGTAACCGAAGCCTCCAAAAAGTCTGGGCCGATGATGTCCCAACAATATCGGTAGAAAACCCCGCTGAAGCCATCCGGACCGGGGGCGCTGTGCTCGTCAAGATCCCATACCGTGGTCTGTACCTCAACGGCGGAAGGGAGGGACAGAAGCTGCGCATTCTCGTGCTCGGTGATGAGGCTAGGGATCTCTGCCAGCAGTCCCTCATCCATGAAGACCGCTTCTTTGGTGAAGAGGTTGGAGAAGAAGTTAGCCACAACCTCTTGAATCTTAAGCTGGTCCGTCAGCTGGTTGCCGCTGTTATCGGAGATACGATGAAGGTTGAGCTGTTGTCTGCGGCCTTTCATGCAGGCGTGGAAGAAGCTGGAGTTGCGGTCCCCTTCGTTGTCCCATTTAAGTCTACCTTTTTGTTTCCAGAATTCCGTTTCGACTTTAAGCCTGGACTTGAGGATAGCTCTGGCGAGGTTAAGCACGGTCCGCGCTTCGGGGGATCTGTTATCAACGTAATAGATCTCGGAGCGGGTAACATCATCTTCCATATTTTTTATCTCCTGAAAAATGATGCCGAAGGCTGCCCTACTCTACCGAGAGAGAGCCCTGCTCGTAGCTCACGGTCTAGTCGCTACTCTGTGCAGCGGATCAGCGTCACTCACTGAGAACCAAGCTGAGGCTACCTCAGATTTGAAACTAGGATGATGCCTCCAGAAATCTAGGAATTAGAAAGGTTTCTTGATACGGTGGGAGTTTCTGCTGATCTCTATGAGAAGGGGTGAGTGATCGGATTCTGTGGTGTTTAGGTGGGAGAGGCTCGAGATGAGCCCCATGTCAGCCCAGTGGCTGTTGATGAGGGCGTGGTCTAGGCGGGAGTATTGACACCGGGAGCCTTCCTGCATGTTTCACCAGGTGAAAGTGTTGCCGGAGAAGGGGAGGTGAGCAAGGTTAGCATTGAAGGTGAAATTGTTGAAGTCGTCCATGGCCGGGAGCGGGGGCGGTCGTCCTCCGGACTTCTCGGTACTACTTGAGATGATGTTGAAGACGCTTAAGCACATCCACGGAAGGTTCTGGAAGGAGAGGTGGGTGTCGATCAGGTCGACCCAGAGGAGTTTTTGTTCTTGGAAGTCGCAGTTGTCGTGAACGACAGAGATTAAGGTTCTGTTCCGCAGTTGAGGGTGTTCCACCCAGAAGGAGAGAGCTTGGCGGGAGTCCTGAACCATGCCTGATTTGATACCAGTACCGGTGAGAATCCAGATGTCGTGACTTCCAGCCAGCGCCGTCGTAAATCCAAGATGAAGTTGGATATCGGTGATCCTTTCCTTGGGGATTTTGGGTTCAATGATCACTAGAATGTCGATTTTGTGAATTTTCTTGAGGCTGAGGACTCTATTCAGCGTCGATTTTTTTACTATGCCTCTGACGTTCCACGAGAGGATGTTAAACATTGGGTTGGAGGGAGAGGCTAGGGAGGTTTAGCTTGGCTGTAGACCATGTGGTCATAGCCGCTTGTTGATTATTTTTCTTGTTTTTCTTCTTCTGTTTCGAGGAAGGTTTCTGGGTGGAAGATTTATAGTTGTCAGTGGCCGCAGTCTCACCGGTAGGTGAGGATGCATGAACGACGGCCACTGAGGAGTAACTCGCTACCTCGACGTCGTCTAGCGCACACATCGGGTTATTGCGATCAAGGAAACCAGCGTCATTAGCTTTCCAGAACCTGCCAGTGAGAGGGGAACAAGGATCAGGGGGGCATCGGTGACCGCAAAAGAGAGGGCCGGATCTACCGTGGACAACTCTTGCCCGACGACTGTATGGCTAGTGGCGGCCGGGCACGTGGGTGGCCGCCAAGGAAAATGGAGGGAGGTGGAGGTGGAGCCCAAGGGCTTGGGGGAGGTGATGAGGGGGATCTCAATGGAAGCAGTATCGGCGCAAGGGGGGTGGAGGTGGGGGGTAGAGAGGCTGTCGGATATGAACGCGACAATACGTAGAACTTCCGGCTCTGTCTGGGAGATGTTCGCTGAGTCCGGGAATATGTGGTCGATGGTGTGCTCACAAGGGCTCTCGGGGGGGTTATCTATGTCAAGTATGGCAAAGGAGTTAGCAAGGATGATGGTATGGGTATTGTAGGGGATGATGGCAGAGTCGGACGGGGAGAGGGATCTCGAGCGTTGCAGAGGACGGGTTCCTGTGTGCCGGAGGGGGAAGTGGGTGAGATGTCAAGCGAGGGAGTACGGGGGGTGGTGGATGCTACCGAGTTGTGAGGTTTGCGAGGATCAGGCTTCTTGAGAGCCGGGTTGGCCCGGAAGCAGCACGGCAAGGAATGACCGCTCATTTGGCAATGTTGGCAATAAATAATATTGTTGTCATACACCATTGTTTGGCTGATCGTCTGATCTCCAAGCTCTATCTCAATCATTTTGGGGGGTTCATTGGCGAGGTCGAGCTCAACACAAATCTTCGCATAGTTGTATTTTGAGAGGTTACGTGTTTCTTCAGCGATGGCGACCAGGGACCCGAAGGAACTAGTAATACGTTTAAGAGCAGCTGCGTGGAAGCACACCAGGGAAAGGTTGGGGAGGGTAACCCATGTGGATACGATCGATGAATCCACAACGTGGTTGAATTTGGGTGACCATTTGATGATTTTAGCAATCTGTGAGTCGATTTTGGTGGGGCCTTTGGCCCAAACCGTGTTACAGTCCTAGTCGGAAGACAGGTGCAGGAACATGTGTTTGGGGTCGAGAGGGGCGACCCGGTAGGTGTCCAAGAGGCACAAAGAAGCTATAGCCTCCTTCACCCTAGCAATCTTCGGACACCCGGAGGTGAACTTTAGGACGAAGGATTTTAGGAAGATGGAGGATAGGGAAGAGATGTCCGCGTCGGAAAAGGGCAACGCGGATTGGGTATCCGTCATATGGATTAGCGAAAACGATTTCAGGAAGGACGATTTCCGTGGGAGGTGGTGGAAGGACATTCGTACGGTCGAGCCGCAAGGCTTCGGCATAGGAAGGGGCACGGGAAGGAACCGGGCCGCCTAGAGGGGGGAGGGGGCTGGGGCTGCGGGTGCGCCGCTGGTGACGGGAGCGGTCGGGATGACGGGTCCTCCAGCAACTGACCCGCCAACAAGGGGTGGAGGAGTCTCGGCGTGGGGGAGGCCAGCGTAGAGGGGGGCTTGCCCACAAAGTGGGAGCCGCCAGGCTCGCGGAAGCCCGTGACGGAGTGGGAAGGTTGGCCCACAACGTGGGAGCCTCCGAGTGAGCGTAATACGCTTCCCGCAACGGAAGAAGGGGGCTGGCCCACAACGTGGGTGCCACCGGGCGCGCAACAGCCCGAAACCAAGGATGAGGGCTGGCCCACACCGTAGGGGCCCTCAATTCCGGGGAAACTCGAAACCGTAGGGACAAGCTGATCCACACAGTGGAAGCCTGCGCACGTGCCCAACGCAGGGGGAGTTAGTGATACGCTACCCCCAAAGAGCGTATCCGCGGGAGAACATAATACGGTGGCCTCCGCGAGCGTATAATTATGCACTACGCTGGCCTCCCCGAGCGTAAAGTTACGCACTAAAGGGGGAGCAGGCCCGATCTCCAAGGCTGCAGTATGGCATGCGGAAGAAAGAACGTCTACAGGCGCTTCGGTAGGCGTGCAGCCGAAATAGCACGGGGCCCCGAGCCAGCTCTGCACGAAAACCGGGGGGGACGACAGTGTCAGACTGTCCGAAGCTGGTCCCGAGGCCGGGCTCGGGTAGAAGGACGCCGTTCCGCGCTCGGTCGCGGCCGAGGGAGGCCATGCCAAGGCGAATGGCACCGGCGGAGCGGTCCCAGAGGAAGAAGCGAGGGAGGAGCTCGGCGTGGCTGGGGAAGGGCGGCCCCCCGACCAACGAGGAAGAGTTGGTCAGGGGTCCAGGCGGGGAACGCCGGAGGGGGAGCGCCGAGAAGAGAGGGTAGGGAGGACGGCGGGATGGAGCTCGGGGCATAGTCTGACAGAGAGGTCAGAGGGCGACGACGGTGGGGGAATTTTGGGAGCGCGACGGAGACGAAAGAGGGAGAGGGCTTCCGGATGATGCGGCGTGGGAAGGACTTCCTGAGGAGGTGGTGGAGGCGATGGGGCCGGGGAAGGCGCGGGTGCCGCGAGCGGCTGGTCGTCGGGGGCGACAGGGGTGATGGGACGGGGAGGGGGGTAGGGGGGAAACGCAGTCGAGGGGGGAGAGGGATGGACGGGGCGGCAGGCGGAGCTGGCCGCCCGGGGGGCCGGGGAGGCATGTCGGAGGGGGAAGATCGATCTCCTGGGAATCGCCTAGGGGGTAATGTCATATATATATATATATATATATATATATATATATATATATATATATATATATATATATATATATATATATATATATATATTTGATTTGTATTTTTTTATCTATAGATATATTTGATATATATTTAGATATGTTGCCATTTAAGTCGTATATATTAATATATAAAAATTTGACTGTCAAACTAATATATTTCTAATCGAAAAAATTAGAACCACTTGAGCATATAACAAATCTTAAAAATATATTCAAATTTTTAAATTTAAGTTATAGTTAAACCAACTGCATAGCATTATCGAATTAAACACATCCAAAATTAAAATACATATATTTTGTAACAAACTACTATTTAAATATACAAAATATATTTAAAATATTTTATATAATTTATATTTTTATCTAATCTTTTAATAATAATATATATATTTATACGTACAACGAATGTAAATGTAGGGTGTGCAAAATTGGATGAACCGACTAAACTGACCCTGACCAAATCGAACCGATGGTCTGATAAGATTGGTTCAGCTGAATTTTATTAGTAACTGAACCGTTTGGTTCGATTATGGTTTGATCTTCGAAAAATCAATTAAATCAGAACAAAACCGAGCCCACTACACAATATTTTTTTCATAATAATATAGGATTTTATAGTATAGTTTCGTAATTAATTATGACATAAATTTTTTTTGTGATATGGATCATTTAATTTTTACATGATTTTTTGTACAAAATAATTTTTTTTCCTTTTAAGATTTTCTTGTGTATGACATGCCAAGTTGCTCTATTTTCTAATATGATCGAAAAGAAAGTTGTTTTTGTGATATAGGTAATTTTTTATCACATAAATATTCTTTAATTTCATTTTAATTCAATAAATTTCATTTTAATTCAATTAGTTTTAAGAAGAATTGTTCTATGATTTAAATCACACAATAACTATCACGAATGTTATAGAACAACAAAACCTAAAATTATTCAAATATATGAACGTATAACAAATTTTAAAATATTTTTTATTATCTAAAACATATTTAAATTAACTATATTGTATTCAAACTATATATATATCCAAAATTCTAAAAATATATGGTAGTCGACCTCTAGGATATTGTCATTCCCCGGTACTGGAATACTGAGACGGACTAGGCCAGTTACACCATATGAGGTATGCAAACGTCATACGACGATTGTGGCTATCAAGAGACAAGGGGGTGCATGCTACAATCAAGTCTCTTATGGTCTCACAGAGCATCTATGTCTCAATCAATCAAAACAAGAAGCAGTAAGTAATGATCATATAAGACAAAGCAGTAAGACGTCCCCTACGCTTCATCAAAATAAATCATGAGCCTAGCTATACAAAATGATAAGCTAGTGCCGAGAGTCATAGGTACATAACCGTAGTCAACTGTAGTCTGATTTAATTATAATTATGTAAAAGAAAACTATTGTCCAGAACAGCCGTCTAAATAGGTGTCGGTGGCTAAATGCCAAGTACAAAATAGGAGATATCATAGCGGTGAAGAAGAAACCCACTCACGGTCCCTGGCGCCCAAACTCCTGTGTGTACCATGAAGTACGTGTAGGCAACTCTAAAGGAGGGTGAATAGAGTATTTGTGACAATAATGATCAATTAAAAATCAACTCTATTCAATCCCAACTAGTAAATAAATAATCAGAGTATAATTGCGAAAATTAAATAAAGATCAGAAAGCATACGCAGACACAGCAATTTTTAACCTAGTTTCTCTCGTGGAGGACTAGTCCAGGCCTGAGAACTCTAGTTCAGGATTGAAATCCACTATTTGTGAAATAGCTTTAGAACAACGTGCCTTTACACAGAAGAGCACGCCAACTTCTTGAAAGATCGCTGAGGCAAAACTTGGAATTGTCCAAGTAACTTCTTGAAGACTCTTGCAGAAAACTTCTAATTGATTCGCACCGAGCACCTTGTAGGCTTGGGAAGTTTTGTGGCTAGTAGATGAGAAGAGTATGGCTCTTTAGGATGTATAGGCTATAAGAGAGAAGAGATGAGAAGATTGGATGAATTGAAATGGGTAAAAATAGTGCCTATATATACTAGTCCTGGGAGGCAGAGTTCGGCCAGAACTCTGTCCCAAAATTCAAAAAAAATTGGCCGTTGGACAACTTGCAATGAGCAATCCCTAAAAATTAGCTTCTGGAAATTAGGAGATAGAGTTCGGCCTGAACTCTATGTGGGGGCAGAGTTCGGCCCGAACTCTGCCTCCTGGAGACAGAATGCTCATTGGGCTATTGGGCTTTGGCAGTTTGGCTTTTTATTTTGTGGGGATTTTTGGTTATCTAGTTTATGGTTGAGGTACTCAGTGCGACTCAATATACAAAAGCCTAGACTCAAATAAAATATAAAAATACAGACTTCCGATGACAAGTTCCAACAGTATTTATCGAGCAGTCGTCGATGATGATTGTTTGTCTTGATATGAGTTAGTCGTCTGATTTGTAGCTTTGATGACGATTTATATGTCGAGTTGGATCATGTCAAATATCGATTTGTTAATTATCAAGATTAGGTTGCCTGCGATCCAGTTTGGGTTAACAATCTCCCCCATTTTGATAATTGACAAAATTGTGATATTTGCGTGTCACAACATTCATACCTGGACACATATATAGTTCTCCGTAGATGGACATTTCAGCTCTCCCGTAAATAGAGAAGTCCTGATACAATTACTAGTCCAAACAATACATAGCACACAAGTATTTATCCAAAAAGGTTAAGCAAATATCACTATTCTCCCCCTTTGACATTTAGCAAAATAAAATAGAAGCTCCACCATAAAAACATAACCATGGAGAAAATATTTAATCACACAACCAAGCTCAAGTCCGACGTAAGAGATAACTAACAAATAATCCAAATAGAAGCCATATAAGCATAAAGTAGTATCAAGCAAAGAGTTCAACTACATGAACGAAAGTCATTAAACCATTCATTGGAAGCCTCCAATGATACAAAAATTTGTTCATTGAATGTGTTGGGGTCATGAGGTTGTGGTGGATTAAAGAGTGGATGTATTGGAGCAGCAAGAGGAGGAGGAGGATTGGAGGATGAAGAACCTTCACTCCTTCTTCTCTTGCCACTTCCAAAGAGTCTTGGATCCATAGAGAATTTGGAATAATTGAAAAGGAAATAGAGAGGAATATAAAATTATACCTATCAAAGATGAGAAAAGATGGAAGAGATCTCCCCAAAAGCTTGAATTCTTGAGTTTAGAAGAAAGAAAGCCCTAAAAGTGGAGTTTCTAGGGTTAGGGTTTGATAAATTTGTGTTTGGAGGAAGGTGGAAGAAGAACAAAGTAAAGAGAGAGGGTTGTTTCTCGGGTTTAAGGTGTTTAGGAGCAGCCAAGCGGGTTAAATCTGGACCGTCAGATCAAATCAATGGGTGGCTGAGAAGTATTGAAGGTTTTGTGACCAAGGACACGGAGTCGGTCCGAACTCTGTATGGGGTAGAGTTCGGCCCGAACTCTGTATGGGGCAGAGTTCAGCCCGATCTCTGCCTCCGTGGGCACAGAACACAGGAAAGGTTGAAAATGGCTAAGTATTGGTGGAAAATGAATAGAATTTTGAAAGTTTGAATTAACTAAGTCATAAATGAAATTAAACCATATAATAAACAAGGATTTATGACAATGACCATTACGATGAAACTACCATGGGGTAGCTGTAGGGGCCGGATCCCAGCTAACGGTAGTCCGAAGACTAGTGTACCGTGTCGCTTAGGCTTTTACGCCTTGTTGTCAGAAGAACCATTTCGGCTTGTACCCATAGCAAAGTCACCATAAAGATATATGTCATAATCGTTGTTTATGCAGGCCAATTTATTTAATGACCATTTTATCCAAAAATTTTAATTCACGACAAAGAAAGTTGAAGTGCTATTCGGCCAATGGTTTGGTAAAGAAGTCTGCTAGCTGATATTCAGTATCTATGAATTCTAAATTAATCGTGCCTTGTTGTTGATGATCACGTAAAAAGTGATATCTAATTTCTATGTGTTTAGTGCGTGAGTGACAAACTTGGTTCTTGGTCAGATTAATGGCACTAGTGTTATCGCAGAAAATAGGTCTGTGCTTGAAACATAAGTTGTAGTCTTCAAGGGTTTGCCGCATCCACAGAATCTGTGCACAACAACGACCAACTGCAATATATTCAGCTTCTGTTGTTGATAGTGCGACAGAGTTCTGCTTCTTGCTAAACTATGAGACTAGCGCCTTTCCTAGCAAATGACACATGCCGCTGGTACTCTTACGGTCGACTTTGCATCCCGTAAAATCAGCATCGAAATATCCGATTAAATCAAAGAAAGTGGTTTTGGGATACCACAAACCTACCGTAATAGTTCTTTTAAGGTATCTAAAGATACGCGTAATAGTTCTTTTAAGGTATCTAAAGATACGCTTAACTGTGGTCTTGTGTGATTCCTTAGGATTGACTTGGTATCTAGCACATAAGCAAACACTGAACATAATGTCGGGGCGACTAGCAGTTAAATATAATAAACTACCAATCATACCTCGATACTTACGTTGATCGACCGGTTTTCCACTTTCATCAGGTTCCAGCTTTGTGGTAGTAGCCATAGGGGAGCTGATTGGTTTTAGGCTGTCAAGCTCAAACTTCTTCAGCATGTCATTGACATATTTCGATTGACTGATGAAGATGCCTTGCGGGAGTTGTTTGATTTGCAATCTAAGGAAGTAGTTGAGCTCCCCCATCATGCTCATCTCAAACTCATTCTGCATACACTTGGCAAATTTCTTGCATAGACCCTCATTAGTAGATCCAAAAATAATATCATCAACATATATTTATACTAAAAGAATTGTGTCATCAAGAGTTTATAAACAGTGTAGTGTCGACTTTTTCTTTTGAAAAACCTTCATCTAGTAAGAAAGTACTCAGACGATCATACCAAGCTCGAGGAGGTTGTTTGAGGCCATAGAGAGTTTTACTAAGTTTAAAAATATGGTCGAGAAATTTGTGATTTTCGAAACCAGGTGGTTGTTTGATAAAAACTTCTTCCTTGATAAAACCGTTTAGAAAAGCACTTTTCACATCCATTTGAAAAAGTTTAAAGTTTTAAAATTTTGTAAATGCGCAAAGCATTCGAATGGATTCTAGTCGGACAACAGGAGCATACGTCTCATCATAATCGATGCCCTCCTCTTGATTGTATCCTTGGGCTACGAGACGAGCTTTGTTGCGAGTGACTGAACCGTCCTCGTTTACTTTGTTATAAAAAACCTATTTAGTGCCAATTATTGAGTGGCCAGTAGGTTTGGGAACAAGTTCCCAAACTTGGCTTCTCTCAAATTGGTTGAGTTCTTCTTATATCGTAGAAATTCAAAATTCATCAATAAAAGCTTCTAAAGCGTTTTTCGGTTCTATTTGAGAAATGAATGCAGTACTAGCTATAGTGTCTCTTACAAAGGATTGAGTAGTTATCCCTTTTGATATTTCACCTATTACCAAGTCCTTTGGATAAGAGAGAGTAAATTGGAACTTCTTTGGTAATTCCTTCGGAGAGCTGGTTTTATACGTTATATTTATAGATGTCGAAATAGATGGTTCATCATCGTCGTCGGGAATAACAGTTGTACTATTATCCTCATCAAAAGTTACATTAGTAGACTCTTCAACAATCATGGAGCGTTTGTTGAACACTCTATATCCCTTACTCTTGGCCGCATAGCCAAGAATAATACCTTCGCCAGCTTTGGCAACAAATTTGCCTAAGTTGTCTTTGGTATTCAGGATAAAATAGCGACAACCGAACACTCTAAAATAAGAAACATTAGGAGTCCTACCAAACCAAAGCTCATAGGGTGTCTTCTTCAAAATAGGTCGAATCAACACCCTATTCAAAATATGGCATGTTGTGCTGACAGCTTCTGCCTAAAAATATTTCAGAAGAGAGAATTGATTTAGCATAACTCTAGCCATATCGCCAAGAGTTCTATTCTTCCGCTCCATAACACCATTTTGTTGAGGATTTCTTGGACACGAAAATTTATGACTAAAACCATTTAAATCACAAAAAATTTCAAAATCAGAATTTTCGAATTCGCCACCATGATCACTTCGGATACGAGTAATCATGTAGCCTTTTTTGGTTTGGGCCTTTTTAGCAAATACTTTGAAAACATAAATTGTATCACTTTTGTTTGTAAGAAAGAAGAGCCATGTAAATCTTGAAAAATTATCTACAATAAAAAAGCATAGAGTTTTCCACGAAGACTGGCTACTCTACTAGGACCAAATAAGTCCATATGAAGTAATTGCAAAGGTCGGGTAGTACTTACAGTGTTTATGGATTTAAATGAAGACTTGGTAGCCTTATTCTTTTCACATTTGGCACATACCATGTCTTTCTTGAATGTGATATCCGGCAGTCCTCTGACTACCTTCTTGGTGGATAGTCTGGATATAGTTTCCATGTTGGCATGACCAAGACGCTGATGCCATAGGAGCTTTTCGTCTTTGTGAGCGTAAAGGCATCTTCCTGCACTATTAATATTATTAGATAGATAGAAAATATAAATGTTATCTTCCCTTATCCTCTCAAAAGCAATGTCTCCAGTTGATCAATCATAGACAAAGCATTTAGTTTTTCCGAGGTTAATATCATAACCGTGATCAGCAAGATGACTAATGCTGAGCAAGTTATGCTTTAACTCGGTTACTAAATAGACATCATTAATGACGAAAGAGGGAGGATAACCAATTGTACCGTTACCTATGATGTAGCCTTTAAGGTTATTGTCGAAGGAAACGTATCCTTTCTTTTTCATCGATAGTGTTGCGAATAGATTTGCAATTCCAATCATATGTCACGAGCACCCACTATCGAGAATCTACTTGCTTCTAGTTGAGGAGAGAAGGTCCACCTACACCACAAGTAGATGTGACCTTTGGTACCCAGATTCTTTTGGGTCATGAAAGGTTAGACTTTGGTACCCATGCATATATATTTCTATCAACTAATCTCCTAATCCTACATTATGAAAAAATGTGTCCATGTAGGTTATAATATGTACATCTGGCATACATGTTTATACTAGGAGCATGATGATAGTGGTGTCTATAAGTAGGGTAATGATAGCTACGTGCAGCAGTAGAGTAAGTATGGTGACTGTGTGCAGCAGTAGGGTAACTGTAATGATTATAGTGACTGTGTGCAGCAGCAGGGTAGCTATAATGATTATAGTGACTGTGTGCAACAGCATGATGATGATAATGATTATGTGTATGTGTCATACATGCTGCATATGAATATATGTACATGAAAGCATGATTTTGTTTAGCATGTGGATGAGTGTTCTTGTGGTGATGTGCCTTTTTCTGTTGGGTTGGCACGTATTTGTACGTGTTGTGACTATGAGACTGAACTTGCGGTTGAATAACCTGCTTGCCCAGTTTAATCTCTAATTTCTTAGAGACAACATTCAACTCATCATATTTAGCAGTAAGACCGTGTACTCTACCTGTAGCAATTTTGAACTTGTTTTTCTCTTTAGCAAGTTCTTTGTTTAAAGCCGTGATCTCAAGTGTTTGTTTCTCAATGATTGATTCGGCATCGTGTAAGCTTAATTTAAGCTTGGATACCTCTTTAGTATTTTCCGTGGGTGTAGTGTTTCTAACATCTTCTAGTAAACATGAAAGTCTATGGATCTCGATTTCGTAGTCCTTGATCTTGTCCTTTGCATGTTTATATTTTTTGATTACCTTTTTGTGATCATCAAGTAGATCACCAAAAGTATCACCAAGTTCATCAAAAGAAAAATCATCAAAAGAATCTTTTAACTTTTCAGAAGTCGCCATTAGATAGACGTTAGCCGTGTTTTATGGAGAGTCTTCTTTCTTGTCTGAATCACTAGCCTCGCTTTCATGCCTGATGCTAGTGTTGGCATACTTCCTTGTAGTTGGCTTCTTATACTGCTTCTCATATCTTCTTTCCTTCTTTGCTAAGGGATAATCTTTCTTGACATGTCTCATCTTTTTGCATCCGAAGCAGGTGGGTTCTTCCTTATTGTCTCTTTGTTATCTCTTCTTTTTGTTGAAGCGTAAAAACTTTTTAAAGTTTTGAACTAAGAGAGATTGATCGTCACCTTCGGAGTCATCATTATCAGTATCTTCTGAGCTTGTTCTTCGACGATGAGCTCTCAATGCAATCTCCTTCTCTTTTGGAGCTATTTCTTCGAAGCCTTTTAGATCGAGCTCATGCGTCATCAACTTGCCCACCAACGTTTCTAGTGACATTGCCGTGAGATCATTGCCTTCGATGATCATCATGACTTTGGGGTTCCAAGCCTTCGGCAATCCTCGTAGAACTTTGCGTATCTTCTAATGGTTGGAATAATCTTTTCCAAGAGAAGATAGCGGGTTGACGATGTCAAGGAATCTTATGAACATTTGAGTGATCGTCTCATTAGGCTTCATCTTGAAAGCCTCGTACTCCTGTGTCAGACGGCTGAATTTTGACTCTTTGACTTTCGTGGTCCCTTCATGAGTCACCTCCAAAAGCTTCCATACTTTATGCGAGGTGGTGCATGTGGAGACCCTGTTGAATTCAGTCCTGTCTATGGCACAGAAAAGAGCATTAATAGCCCGAGCGTCTAGACTTGCCTGTTTCTTCTCCTGATTAGTATACTTGTCGTGGGGTTTCTCAACGAGACTTCCCTCGACAGTTATTCTGGAAGGTTTCTTGTTGCCATCAGTGACTATAGTCCACAGGTCAAAGTCTAGAGACTTAAAATAAAAACTCATTCTAGTCTTCCAATATGTGTAGTTGGTCCCATCAAATAGGGGTGGCCTATTTGTGGATTAACCCTCACCATAGTTGGTAGAGATGGGTTGTGTGGTTGCCATAGATCAACTCTAGGATATAAATCATGTATCAAGAGAACAGGGCTCTGATACAAATTAAAGTACGTGTAGGCAACTCTAGAGGGGGGTGAATAGAGTATTTGTGACATTAATGATCAATTAAAAATCAACTCTATTCAATCCCAACTAGTAAATAAATAATCAGAGTATAATTATGAAAATTAAATAAAGATCAGAAAGCATACGCAGACACAACAACTTTTAACGGTTTCCCTCGTGGAGGACTAGTCCAAGCCTGAGAATTCTAGCTCAGGATTGAAATCCACTATTTGTGAAATAGCTTTAGAACAACGTGCCTTTACACAGAAGATCACGCCAACTTCTTGAAAGATCGCTGAGGCAAAACTTGGAATTGTCCAAGTAACTTCTTGAAGACTCTTGTACAAAACTTCTAATTGACTCGCACCGAGCACCTTGTAGGTTTGGAAAGTTTTGTGGCTAATTGATGAGAAGAGTATGGCTCTTTAGGATGTATAGGCTATAAGAGAGAAGAGATGAGAAGATTGGATGAATTGAAATGGATGAAAATGGTGCCTATATATACTAGTCCTGGGAGGCAGAGTTCGACCAGAACTATGTCCCAAAATTCAAAAACATTGGCCGTTGGACAACTTGTAATGAGCAATCCCTAAAAATTAGCTTCTGGAAATTAGAAGACAGAGTTCGGCCCGAACTCTGCCTCCTATGAGACAGAATGCTCAATGGGCTATTGGGCTTTGGCAGTTTGGCTTTATGTTTTGTGAGGCTTTTCGGTTATCTAGTCTATGGTTGAGATACTCAGTGCGACTCAACATACAAAAGCCTAGACTCAAATAAAATATAAATATATAGACTTCCGATGACAAGTTCTAGCAGTATTCATCGAGTAGTCGTCGATAATGATAGTTTGACTTGATATGAGTTAGTCGTCTAATATGTAGCTTTGATGATGATTTATGTGTCGAGTTGGATCATATCAAATATCGATTTGTTAATTATCAAGATTAGGTTGACTACGATCCAGTTTTGATCAACACACCATTATTCGGTAGAAGGCTGGATCCTCCGGTGCTGCTACGATATCTGGCCAAACAAAATCAGCGGGGTCAGGCCCCAAATAGCAAGTACCACAAGGGAGCACAAAAGAGTGAGATAAAATACAAGCATAAAATAATAATATTAGTAATGATAAAGGCTTTCGTTCGTAACCTCGGTCCACGGCCTGTTATAGCACGATAGACCAACCCAACAACCAAACAGGGACATGGGCTGGACCACGCACCATGACAGTCCCTGTCCCTCGGCTACTATCGAAAGGTACGAGGCACAGTTAGGTCATTTTTCAAACGGCCATTCATTCCTGTGACTTTCTATATTTGGCGGAGTTATCCCCGCGATACTGATTAAAAGGGATCCTCAGATCGTGTCAACCCAGCAGGGCTAGCCAAACCATTAGACATATAGCACATTGATTATGCACCGATCCCCCGGAGGGCTACCGCGCCAAATCATATACCATATAGCTCGTAGAAGTCGGATATAGCCATCTGCTAAAGGCGAATGAAACCATATCTGTGGTGGCCAACCCGACACGTCAGGACTGGACCTGGGGTAACTAGTATAGCACGATCTCAGGATCCGTTCCACCCAATACGTCTACCAAGTTAGTTGCCTAGTTAATCTCTAGGTTATCCTCGGAGATCACATGTCGTGGTCACATACTCACTCCCTAGACGTCGTATAATGTACGAGCACCCCAAGAAGGGATCCGTACTGGCTCATGGAGCCATATGTATGTACCTTTTCTTGGTATAATGCAACACACAACACATACCACGTCATTGCTACCGACCATTCGCTATTAAATACTGAACTCTTGGGTACACTTGCAGATATCATGTAGAAACACTTAGCATATATAATAGCACCTCGGTGCTCACATAGATTGTACCTTAGTACACACATAGGTTTATCCAGCACTCGTATAGGTAGTCAGATCATGAATGTGGACCAAGACACAAGGAAGCATGCAGCAGAGGGTTCTTGCGGTCTGTAGGACACAAGCGGTCTGCAGGACGCATGCGGTCGAGGGGTCATGCGGCCAGACAGCATGCGGCCAGACTCATGCGGCCAGAGACTCATGCGGCCAGACTCATGGGGCCAAACTGCATGCGGCCAAACTCATGCGGCCAAAGTGCATGTGGCCAAACTCATGTGACCAGACTCAAGCAGCCAGACTGCAAGCGGCCAAACTTATGCGGCCAAAGAATCATGCGGCCAAAGACTCATACGGCCAGACTCTTACCGCCAGACTCATGCGGCCAGACTCATGAGGCCAAGGACTCATACAGTCAGACTGCATGCAGCCAAAGACTCAAGCGTACAGAGTCATGCTGCCAAAGTCTCATGCGGCCAAAGACTCATCTTCTCCAAAATCCGAGAAAGATGGCCAGGGAACCATAAACTTCAAATTTGCACAACTCGACCAAAAGAAAACGAAATCTAACTTTTCAAAGGTCAAATTTGGGTAAAATAAAATGCTCTACCACATGGAACAACCAGATTTTGAAAATAAGCAAGTTTAATCGATCAAAGCCAAGGAAAACCAAAAATGATATAAACTTATATTTACAAGAATCCATCCATCAAAACCAAAAATACCAAGTACTAAAGTTGTAGAGGATGATAAGAAGAACAATATAGACAAATAATATCAAAGGAAAAATCAAGGATAAAAAATACAGAAATCTTCACTTTTGAGCAAGTTGTACTTGCCTAAAAGTTTGCTTGAGGAAAATAAATGAAAGAGTGAATGAGGAGAGAGAGAGGAAAAGAATATATATAGGGGTTGGGTTGACTCAAAGAAACCCTAATCTTAAGCGTGTTCTAAACCATATGACTAATGACATGTTAAATGCTACATGATGCAACTAATTAAATTATTTAAATAAAATCCTAACCACATCACGGTTCAGATATCTTATCATCGAAGTAGTGAACCACGCCTATAACCAGACAAGGACAAGGGTGGCATATTAATTCGCGACGAGATACTGTTCCATGCTATGGCCAGTTACAAATACATGATACATACAATCAGGATACAGGTGCCAGATACCATATACAGAAAAAATCAAAATTTTACGTACTTCGGGAACAAGGAGTGACATCTCTACCCTCCTTAGAAAAATTTCATCCTCGAAATTTCGATAAGGCTAGTCGAGTGCTCTCTCAGATCACGAAATACACTCAGGACATATAGCAAGCACAATTATCAAACAACACATGGGACATGAACTGATTACGAAAGAAAGAACAATTAAGTAAAAGCACAAAAAATAATCATATCCTAGAAGGAAAGTGATAGGCGATATACGAATAAAATATGTCTCCCGAATCAGTTGAGTAGGAATTCATCCTAGCGGTCCTACGCTGACTCCCAAAGTGGACAAGAGTCAACGCTTGAGATAAGTCGGTACCAATGACTTAATTAAGAACGAGACTCTGCCCAGGACGTACTCTCGTAATCAAGACACATGATAAATATCACGTATCACATGATACGAGAGCAGATGAGTGAGACGAGAAAGTCACCTTCACTCTTCGAATATAGAACTCAAGGAATTATAATGGATAATACTGAAAACTTACCCACAATCGGACCGCCTTCGACCAACCTCTGCTCTAATACTCCAAATTCTATTTATCTTTGCCCCTACTAGACTCCATGTCGTCGCCTTCCATGGACCTGCTGCTGCGGCCTCTGCGAACCTGTTTGATGTTGTACTTGTCGGTACATCTGTCACGACCCGCACCCATTTTTTTTCGATACGAGACGTGTCCAAGCCAGCCTATGCTGTAGTGTCGACAGTAGAATGCTGTACAGCCACAATGCTCAAAATCACAGATAATGCTTATTCATAAAATTAATTTAATTTATAATGATCACAAGTTTTACATTTGCAGAAAAATATAAACTTGTACAAATATTTGAATGACTACAACTCAACTATTTAGTTAGTCTCTAGGCTTTTGTCTGCAAATACCTTCATATTTCCCATGCTAAGTGAATCCATGGCTAACCTAAAAAATATTGATTTCCAGTCAGGAATGGAACGAGTACAATTCACTGAATACAGTTTCAATATATGAAATAGACTATACAACATCGGTTAGCCTTTAGACATATGATTTATAAAATAAATGAAAAAAAGCAGAATAAACTAAACACCAAAACAGTAAATAAAAATAGGAAATACTCACCGACTGACAGACTGAAATACCTTTGATACGTGACTGGTCTCGGGACAATTATACTACACTGTCTAAAGTTACACTGTCTGTACTGTATAAAGTTATACTATCTACATTGTATAAAGTTATACTGTCTACACTGAATAATGCAATAGAAATCACTGTCTACACTAAATAATGCAATAGAAATCACTGACTACACTGTCTAATATCAGATCACATATCTTCGGTACTTCACCTCCCCCGACACAATAAAGAATAAACACAACATAAAGACTGAAATCACATCTCTATCGACTAAAAATGATGCATAGTAAAGATCAATACTGAAAACAAATAATAAACTGTACTCGCCTGTGGTCTTTTGCTGGTAAAACCGATAGTCCAAACCACTCATTGTGCCACAATAGTAAAAACTCGTACAACAGTCTCCAGATGCTGAAATAGACATTACCAATGTTCTCAGAATATTAAATTAGCTAGGATTGCCTGTCCTTAAGTCCAATTTTTGACATCAAAACGGTGTCCGCTGTTGGACCCGCTTTGCACCAAAAAATATGCCAGAGTCAATCGTCTCTAAAGTCGTCAAACTACATATCTACAGATTCGTTTTGCTGATGCGAACCCAATGGTATGTCCAATTTTGGATTCCGGTAGGCTGTGCACAAAATCACCCGTTGAGTCGGACCGTGGGGCCCGCAAGACGGCGATCCGATCAACTGTCTCAGAATTGGACCAAACTTGGCATACATGACCAAAAAATGATACGGTCCAGCTGGAACAAGTTTTGTCTCAATTTGGCGAGCGTGCACAAACTAATTAAGAAATTTGCACAGAGGTTGATACGGTGAATTTTGACGAATACGCATCAAATTTGTCGCACACACGCGACTAATTTGAATTCCGTCAAAGCCCACACGTCCACGAAGCCGTTATGCACTTTCGATGCTTTCAGTTCGTGACCACGTCGCCTGGATTGGCGGGATGCACGTCGTATCGAAAGATTTTCTAAATTTTCTAATTTTTTGAAAACGGGTTTTTGTTGAGACACCAATTTCTTGGAGCTCAGTCAATCAAATCGGCTTCTGCAAAATGGGTTGCAGAGCCCTATAGGTTCTCTAGGACTGGCCTTAATTATTTTTTTAAGGAAACATTAATAATCCATTAGAATTAGTTGCCAAAGTCGGTGATCCGATAGCCCAAAAATAGAGTGCATTGGCACTGTGTTCGTCGAAGTTTGTCTCGACTTTCCTAGGGTTTTGATCCTCGAGATTTCAATCGAATTGAAAGAAAACCAAGCCGTATATGTAGTCTACATACCAGAAGAGACGAATCTAGAAATAGGCGATCGAGCGTCACAAAAACTTGCTGCGAAGTAGGGTCGATGGCTGTGTCCTGTCTCTGCTTGCGCGTACTGTCGTCGCCGTAGCCGTGCGCGGTCTTGCCCAGTGGTCGGCCGGCCGTCCCACGGTGGCGCAGCAGCGGCACGCGTGCACGAAGTGGTGGTCGGCGCCGCCAGGATGTGGTGGTAAAATTCGGAGTTAGGATTAATAGCTTCTTCTCCTCTGTTCGATGATGTCTACTTATGCAGCATTTGGCTGGGCTGTTATTCTATGCGCGATTTGGCTTTTAGTGAGACTCACGAGATATTGGGCCCACAATATCTCGTGAGTATAATTTGTTGCTTTCTCTTCTTTTTTCTCTTCTTTTATTCCATTTATATACACACTTGTGTATATATATATATATTTTTCTCTTCTTTTATTCCATTTATATATACACTTGTGTATATATATACACACTTGTGTATATATATATATATATATATATATATATATATATATATATATATATATATATATATATATATATATATATATAATAGTCTCCAATAAATCTAAATAACTCCCAATGACATCTATTCCTAGTGTCGAGCCTATTTATATAAATATGAACATATATAATAACCTTTATTTGATAACGAAATAAATATAACCAATATTAGTAAATAATTTTATATAAATAATATCCTCAATAATAATAATACTAATAATAATAATAACAAAATTCTATAACTCAATAATGGTGTATATAACATTATGTACAGTCGAATAATCCCAAATTATACAAGACCTATTTTATGAAAATATTATTGAATATTAATTAATAATGATATTTATAATATTTAAATTACGAATATTTAGAAATATTCATTAAATCATTAAAACGAAATATAACACACTCACCAAAGTACATCAACACGTATGTCATCGGACGTCCCGTATGATTACATGGGCTTGGGCTTTTCTTGGGTCCTATCTGGACTAATTCGGTACAACTGGGTTCCCTAAAACTCAATAATATAAATAATAAATAGATAAGTCTTCGGTAAGGGTTAAGTCGCATCTTGGCCTGGTTTTTCCTAGTTAGGACATCACTATGGCTCGACCTTCCCTACCAAGGCTAATACACTAGTCAAAGCATGCTATTGCACTATCTGTGCAACGATTTCTAGTCAGCTTGTACTCCAAAACTCATCCATGGCTAAAATTATTTATCGTAATAATTAACTAAATAATTATTTATAAAATTCTAAAATTACCATTTAATTTAAATAATTAAATAAAATAATATATTATCACTCTGGGAAGAGGGGTTACAAATCTACCCACCTTAAAATAATTTCGTCCTCGAAATTCTAATTCATAACTATTTCTTAAAATATCCTCCTTCTAGCCATTTTGTAACTACGAAACCCCGAGGACTTCTACCCACCTTTAGTCACACTACTCCCTCAATTCTTATATCGCTAAGACTTTATAATCTTCCAACTAATTGCTAAAAAAAATTCTACCAATGGATATCTACTGTATATTACATCTATAATCCTCTCCGATCTATCAAGCACCCAAAAATTTAACAAGCAACAAATTTACACAAGTAGCTAAGAAATATTGATAAATTCTAATAAGCATGACCATCGTCACTCTGCAATAGGAAGGTCAGAAAGATAAGAAAGACTAATCAAGAGCGGTAGCGAGTATCCAATGATGCAGATAGAATGCAAGTCTACGAACCATTAACATATTTGCTAAATTGGCTACTCTAGTCCAGTCACTTGCTAAATCGAAGAACCCTTCGTTTCTTATAGGAGCTTTCAATCCATGCAATACAGAAGTTCCATTCTCAAAATTCTAAAAAAGATTCTATGATAGAACAAACTTTGAGAAATCAAGATTGTGATCTTTTTCGTGGTTATTTAAACACACAAGCAAGGGATAAAATGCAATACAATATCGTATCACGACTTCTAGGTAGATGGAATAAAGGTTACGAATGACTTCATATTCTAAGAGAGGAGACAACCTAATAGGTATAGGGACCTATTTCAAATAGTCTGGTTTATTAGCCCAAATATGGTGATATGCATGGATGGGTTTTACTGGGTCTTAAAGGGGTTTCCTGATTGGAAATCAATCGTTGGTTGGATGAACCCTAGATTTTAACCTATATTGACTGGACAAGATCCCAATGATAAAACTATTTCTACTAGGCTAGGGTAACCTAGAATAGGTTTTCACCCAAGTGGTTGAGCTAGTTGGGCAGTCGGGTTGGTTAGCTAGGTTCCTAAGGCCCAAATGCGTCTTCCGTGACTTTTGTGTTTAAGTAGCACAAAAAAATACAATTGAGTGGCACACTAGGGACATGTGCTTAGTGGGCTTCTAGTAGATCACAACCATATATTGGGTCGAAAGGTTTGAGTCGATGTCGGGTCTCTAATTGTAGTCGAAAAGTATACGGGTATTATGGTAAGGGTTATAGCTAGTCCATTTGACCTGAAAGTCGTACCATAAAAATAGAGTACAAAGGGACGGATTTGAGTGGGACATAATATACCTAAATGAAGGTGGGCTCATCTAGATCTTGTATATGAAATTTGATGGAAGGTAACAGTTAATATTACGCTCCGAATATTAATGACACGGTCGGGGACACAAAATTATCTAAATGGAAAGTGGGAGTCCATGGGGCACTAATTATCATCCTAATAGAAATTTTTCTAATCAATCGGTAATCCTCGTATATCCCAAAATTTCGAAGGCTTAGTCTACCCACCTTAGAAGCGAGGTCATGGTTTTAGTTGTAATAAGGTTAGAAGAATTTCAAAGTCAGGATACTGTACCTCGACTCTTGTTAAATAAGAATGAGGCATAGCGTAACGAGATACGGTAGATATAGGCTAACTCAAGGATCATTCCTCAACAAATGGAAAACAAGTGTGTGCAATGACACATAGTCGACAGAATAGAACGATCTACTCGTCTATGGTATACAAGAGTTATCGACGGGGTAACCAACTCTAAGGCACATCATATGAAAAGATTTATAATAACTGATTCATGAAATTCTATTGACGTCAAGCCTGCCAGACTATTGTCACAAGAGTTGTATTGATCATGTATTGTTGTTGACCACAGGTAGATCATAATATGACAGGGTATTTAAGCTATGGTATTGGCTAAGCTAGTGACTGTGGGGTTCCCATACTAGTTAGGTCTTAATAGTAAAATTTATATAACTAGGGTAATATTTGTTGGAAACCAATCTCGGGATGAGTGTCTACCATAGTCACGGTAAATGATTATCCTTACCTTTGTCTATCCATCTCTTGTCTAAACTTTGGGCTTTGGTCGAGGAAGGGTTGAGTCAAGGCATAAGGATTTCTAGTTAAGGCAATATTCAAGAAAAAAATATTTAGAGACTCATAATGAATTGTTTCTTAAGAATAGATAGTCTCCTGGGTTGGCATTTCGACTAAGGTAAAACCCTAATCATTCTCAAATTCAGATGGTTAGAAGGCCTAAATAGCAGTTTGAGGATCGAGAGGAGAACGAATAACTCAATCACATGGCTGGCCGATGGTAGCTATACTTGTATATACAACTATGATAGCCACAGGGGATAATATATACCTCTCTACCAATTATGAGCTTTCGTCTTTCCAAATCAGTGAAAGACAAAAACAATAAAGAGTTCATGGGAGATGTTACTGAATACAATCACGTGATTCAAAGGCGAACGTATAATTCAAGAGAAATTGTCAATGCAGTCACGGATGAGATCATAGATACCTCGATATCTTAATCCATGTGGGATAATCCGAGAGAGCGAACCGAATGCACTACGGTTGATCAGACCATAATACATCGATTCTGATTAGATAATATGTTAGTAGGTGTCCCTAATAAACATGTCTTGAATCAAGTTTGATAAAAGAGTAAGCTTGCAAAACTAGGTTGTAATAGCATCATTGATCAAAATAGTCAAAATAACAAGTATGCGAGATTTTTGAAAGAAGGCACAAGTAGTTCGAGTTTTGTGAGAATCAAACCTTACCCGGTGTTCTTGCTTATACGATCATCCTCCAATCTTCTTATCCATAAGTCCTTGGTCGACTAATGGGTTACGGTCCTCCAAATTTTATATTCAAGGTAAATATATTAGCGTCAGTCAATTACCTCGTCAATAGATCACGAGGACCACGGAGTGCTAGGTTGGGAGACACGCTACCCAACTTACAGAACTTTCACTGGTATTGGATTTGGATCTTATGGGACATACATGGCACTGTCCTATCCCCTATAGTATCATAAACTTGTAATCATGTCTGAAGTCATTTTACCAAGAATTATGCCTCGCCCGTATACTCGGGCTGTGGTAAACCCTTGGTTTCGTAACTCAAATACGATACAAAATCGACCATTAATTAATTATATCCAATATTGACTCAAAGGTACTACGATTAAAGAGGACCACTAGCCATAGTTTTAGCAATATTCTATCACCTATATTTTCTTAAACCAATTTCAACTCTAAGGGTCGTGCCTCGCCAGTGCGCTGCTGGCTGCAGAGGATCTATAGTCTCCATAATTCAAGTAAATGGCGACAGTGCGCTGTTGTCCTGCTATTATGAGTTAACTAACATTCCTTTAACTATATCTGTAAAAATTTATGACCTTCTAGAGTTTCACACAGGTTGACTATGAGATAAAGCGTGGGTATCTATCTGTCACAACCCTTAAAATAAACGATAAACAAGGAGGAAATAACTAAAGACAAAGAAATACAAACATTCTAACTATTCTATGTATATTCAAGCCTCAGAGAAAAACCCTGAATTAAAACTAACTCGAGGTCCGTATATGGATAACAAAATCAAAATTTTTATAAAATAATGATTCTTTGGGCAACTAGGAATTAAATAGACAATTCGGACTAGGATATGGGGATGATATCTAAGAGGCAAAGAGAAGGAACTGAATAATTTATCAAGGTTAGATCATCAGTCCCAGGAAGCCCGATCTCACCAAGTGAATAATCTTTCTATATTAGATCATATCGTCATATCAAGAGGTAATAGTGTACCTATGGGGATCTGACAAACTATCAAAATTAATAATTTCTCATCTACATTGCATGGCCTAGACTACCCATCAGTAAATTTATATAAGGGACTCCTTGTCCTAGTCATTCTCTTAAATTAAATTAACCTTAACTTATGAATGAGAATTTTCTAGTCGCAGGATCGCAATAGTACGACTAACTTAAGTACCATCAAGAGTTTGCATGTTTTGCGAAAATTGGCCTGCATGGACCACCACAAAAACTTGTCACGCCCGTACCCATTTTTTCGAATACGAGACGTGTCCAAGCCAGCCTACGCCGCAATATCGGCGGTAGAATATTGTACAGCCACAATGCTCAAAATCACAGATAATGTTCGTTCACAAAATTAATTTAATTTAAAATAATCACAAGTTTTATATTTGTGGAAAAATATAAACTTGTACAAATATTTGAATGACTACAACTCAACTATCTAGCTAGTCTCTAAGTTTTTGTCTGCAAGTACCCCCGTATCTCCCATGCTAAGTGAATCCATGGTATACCTAAAAAATATTGGTTTCCAGTCAGGAATGGAACGAGTACAATTCACTGAATATAGTTTCAATATATGAAATTGACTATACAACAGAGGTTAGCCTTTAGACATATGATTTATAAAATAACTAAAAAAAGCAGAATAAACTAAATACCAAAACAGTAAATGAAAACAGGAAATACTCACCGACTGACAGACTAAAATACCTTTGATATGTGACCGATCTCGGGACAATTATACGACACTGTCTACACTGTCTAAAGTTACACTGACTACACCGTATAAAGTTACACTATCTATATTGTATAAAGTTACACTGTCTACACTGAATAATGCAATAGAAATTACTGTCTACACTGAATAATGGAATAGAAATCACTGTCTACACTGTCTAAGGTCAGATCACATATCTTTGGTACTTCACCTCCCCCGACACCACAAAGAATAAACACAACATAAAGACTGAAATCACATCTCTATCGACTAACAATGATGTATATTAAAGATCAATACTGAAAACAAACAATAAACTGTACTCGCCTGTGGTCATTTGCTGGTGAAACCGATAGTCCAAACCACTCAGTGTGCCACAATTGTCGAAACCTGTACAAAGTCTCCAGATGCTGAAATAGACATTACCAATGTTCTCAGAATAGTCAAATTAGCTAGGATTGTCTATCCTTAAGTCCAATTCTAGATAGAGGAGCAAAACGATAATTTTGGGTCAAAACGGTGTCCGCCGTTGGACCCGCTTTGCACCGAAAAGCATGCCAGAGTCAATGGTCTCTAAAGTCATCAAACTATATGTCTACGAATTTGTTTTATTGATACGAACCCAACGGTATGTCCAATTTTGGATTCCGGTGGGCCGTGCACAAAATCATCCGTTGAGTCGGACCGTGGGGCCCGCAAGACGGCGATCCGATCAACTGTCTCAGAATTGAACCAAACTTGGCATACAGGACCAGAAAAATGATACGGTCCTGCTGGTGCAAGTTTTGTCTCAATCTGACGGGCATGCACAAACTAATTAAGAAATTTGCACAGAGGCCGATACGGTAAATTTTGACGGATACGCATCAAATTCGTCGCACATACGCGACCAATTTGAATTCCGTCAAAGCTCGCACGTCCACGAAGCTATTACACACCTTTCAATGCTTTCGGTTCGCGACCACATCGTCCGAATTGACGGGACGCACGTCGTATCGAAAGATTTTCTAAATTTTCTATTGTTTTGAAAACGGGTTTTTGGTCAATTTGAGACGCCAATTTCTCGGCGCTCAGTCGATCAAATCGGCTTTTGCAAAATAGGTTGCAGAGCCCTATAGGTTCTCGAGGACTGACCTTAATTATTCTTTTAAGGAAACACTAATAAGCCATTAGAATCAGTTGCCGAAGTCGGTGATCCAACAACCCAAAAAATAGAGTGCATTGGCACTGTGTTCGTCGAAGTTCGTCTTGACTTTCCTAGGGTTCTGATCCTCGTTATTTCATTCGAATTGAAAGGAAACCAATTCGTATATGCAGTCTATATATCAGAAGAGACGAATATCGAAATGGACGATCGAGCGTCGCAAAAATTTGCCGCGAAGTAGGGTCGATGGCTGTGTCCTGTCTCTGCTTGCGCGTACTGTCGTCGCCGTGGCCGTGCTCGGTCTTGCCCAGCGGTCGGCTGGCCGTCCCGCGGTGGCTCAGCAGTGGCACGCACGCACGAAGTGGTGGTCGGCACCGCCAGGATATAGTGGTGAAATTCGGAGTTACGATTAATAGCTTCTCCTCCTATGTTCGGTGATGTCTACTTATGCAGCGCTTGGCTGGGTTGTTATTCTATGTGCGGTTTAGCTTTTAGTGAGACACACGAGATATTGGGCCCCCAATATCTTGTGAGTATTATTTCTTGCTTTTCTCTTTTTTCTTTTTCTTTTGTTCCATTTGTATACACACGCACACACACACACACACACACACACACACACACACACACACACACACACATATATATATATATATATATATATATATAATAGTCTCCAATAAATCTAAATAACTCCCAATGACATCTATTCCTAGTGTCGAGCCTATTTATATAAATATGAACATATATAATAACCTTTATTTGATAACGAAATAAATATAACCAATATTAGTAAATAATTTTATATAAATAATAACCTCAATAATAATGATTATAATAATAATAATAATACTAATAATAATAATAATAATAACAAAATTTCATAACTCAATAATGGTGTATATAACATTATGTACAGTCGAATAATCCCAAATTATATAAAGACCTATTTTATGAAAATATTATTGAATATTAATTAATAATGATATATTTAATATTTAAATTATGAATATTTAGAAATAGTCATTAAATCGTTAAAACGGAATATAACACACTCACCAAAATACATCAACACGCATGTCATCGGACGTCCCGCATGACTACATGGGCTTGGGCTTGTCTTGGGTCCTATCTGGACTAATTCGGTACAACCGGGTTCCCTAAAACTCAATAATATAAATAATAAATAGATAAGTCTTCGGTAAGGGTTAAGTCGCATCTTGGCCTGGTTTTTCTAGTTAGAACATCACTATGGCTCGGCCTTCCCTACCAGGGCTAATACACTAGTCAAAGCACACTATTGCACTATCCGTGCAACGATTTCTGGTCAGCTTGTACTCCAAAATTCATCCATAGCTAAAATCATTTACCATAATAATTAACTAAATAATTATTTATAAAAATTCTAAAAATTATAATTTAATTTAAATAATTAAATAAAATAATATATTATCACAATTTTGGGAAGAGAGGTTACAACATCTGGGCTTGCGTCAATAATGGACGCTGGCTAATGGCCTTACTGCTAGTGCTGGCCCTTGATACGGTGCTACCTCTGGAGCTGGCAACGCTGGAAACTATTGAGCTGGCCCTCCTGGCCTCTGTATTTGTAGGCAAGTAGCTACACGGTGGTTTGAACCTCCATACCTCAAGCACTGCCTATTTGCTGAGCAACACACTTCCCGAGTGTGCCCTCCCTTACCACAATAAGTACAACCCACTGGTACCTCCTGACGTTGTTGGTGTCTCGGTTGTTGCTGTCGAATTGGTGCAGTCACAACTGTCGTGACCGGTGCTACTTCACGAATACGGACGCCAGGCACTGGTACTGACGTCCGAGGTACTGCTCCTCCTCCTCCTCTCGCACTCTGCGTATGAGACCTCTTCTGGCCTCCAATCTTTGCTGATAACTTTTGAATAGTAAGCTCGTGCCGCCGAGCCGCCATCAATATTGTATCTAATGTCAGGTAGTTGTGTCCCTCGACCAGCTACATAATCTCTAAGTGAAGCCCCTACTGGAACCTCATAACCTTCTCTGGATCTATAGCTACCATCGCTGGTGCAAACCGACTCAATCTGTAGAAGTCCACTGTATAGCCATCTACCGTCCTACCAGCCTGCTTGAGGCTGATATATCTCTGTTGAAGCTCATACCGAGCTACCACGCCAAAGTACTTGGCCTTGAACCTGGTACTGAAGCTATCCCAAGGAACATGACGCCTCATTCCAACTTCTTCTGATGCCCACCAGTCACGGACGAGATCATTAAGTAACAGTCTGACCTGGTCAACCTTCTCTCCTGCTAGAACCTTTGTTGTTGTCAATATGGCCTCAATATCCTAAAGCCAAGCATACATTGTAATGGCATCCTCCGTGCCATCAAAGTACCTCGGGTTAAGTCGGCAAAACCTCCCCGATGCCATATGTTGTTGCTGTTATTCCTGACGAATCATTCCTGACGCTCCTTTCAAGAGCTAGATGTAACCCCTAATTTAGTAATACATTATGTTCTTGTTGTTGGATCTGTTGTTGCTGTTGGGCTACCGTCTAGTGTTGCTGGGTCTCCAATAAACCTTTGATAATCTGTAATATAGTATCGATGCGTCTAGTGCTACTGGTACTACTGGCATCACTGGAGGTACGGGAACCTCTAGTCTCTGCAGCTCAACTGGCTCATGCTCGGTAACGTTCTCGATGTGAATCTGTCCAGGTAGAGGGGCTACCCCTTTTTGATCTCCAACTGGTCCCTGCTCTACTGGATTCTCTATCATGTCGGCTCCTCCAATAGCCGAGAACGATGTACCCCTAAAGTAAAGGATACAAGGTATTAAAATACATGACGGAAAGGAATCGATGATGATAATCAAGTTAGAAATTAATATAAGAGAAAGAGAAGACGAATCAGAAGATCAAGAGGAAAATATTTTGATTGAGACTCCTATAATCGCAACACCCTATAAGTCTAAAAAATATACCTACATGGGCCAACAATAAAACCTTGTCACGCCCCAGTACCGGAATACTGAGATGGACTAGGCCAGCTATACCATATGAGGTATGCAAACGTCATACGACGATCGTGGCTGTCAAGAGACAAGAGGGTGCATGCTACAATCAAGTATCTTATGGTTTCACAGAGCATCTATGTCTCAATCAATCAAAACAAGAAGAAGTAAATAATAATCATATAAGACAAAGTAGTAAGGCGTCCCCGATGCTTCATCAAAATAAACCATGAGCCTAGCTATACAAAATGATAAGCTAGTACCGAGAGTCATAGGTACATAACCGTAGTCAGCTACAGTCTGATTTAATTATAATTATGTAAAAGGAAACTAATTTCTAGAACAGTCAGCTAAATAGGTGTCAGTGGCTAAATGCCAAGTACAAAATAGATGATATCAGAGCAGTGAAGAAGAAACCCACTCATTGTCCCTGGCGCCCATACTCCTGGTGTGCACCATTGTTCGGGTAGAAGGCTGGATCCTCCCGTGCTGCTACGATATATGTCCAAACAAAACCAGCGAGGTCAGTCCCCGAATAGCAAGTACCACAAGGGAGCATAAAAGAGTGAGATAAAACCCAAGCATAAAATAATAATACTAATAATAATAAAGGCTTCCGGTAGTAACCTCGGTCCATAGCCTGTCATAGCACGATAGACCAACCCAACAACCAAACAAGGACATGGGTTGGACCATACAACATGACAGTCCATGTCCCTCGGCTACTACCGGAAGGTTCAAGGCACAGTCAAGTCGCTTTCAAGCGGCCATTCATTCCTGCGACTTTCTATATTTGGCGGAGTTATCCCCGTGATACTGACTAAAAGGGATCCTCAGATAGTCTCAACACAGTAGGGCTAGCCAAACTATTAGACATATAGCACATTAATTATGCACCGGTCCCCCAGAGGGCTACTGCGCTAAAACATATAACACATAGCTCGTAGAAGTTGGATATAGTCATCTGCTAAAGGCGAATAAAACCATATCCATGGCGGCTAACCCGACACGTCAGGACTGGACCTGGGTGACTAGTATGGCACGATCTCAGGATCCGTCCCACCCAATGCATCTACCAAATTAGTTGCCTAGTTAATCTCTATGTTATCCTCGGAGTTCACATGTCGTGGTCACATGCTCACTCCCTTAGATGTCGTACAATGTTCGAGCACCCCAAAAAGGGATCTGTACTGACTCATGGAGTCATACGTATGTACTCCTTCTTGGTGTAATGCAACACACAACATATACCACGTCATTGCTACCTATCATTCACTATGTAAATGCTGGACTCTTGTGTATACTGGCAGATATAACATAGGAACATTTAGCACATAGGATAGCACCTCGGTGCACACATAGATTATACCTTAGTACATACATAGGTTTATCCAGCACTCGTATAGGTAGTCAGATCAGGAATAAAGACCAAGACACAAGGACACATGCGGCCGAGGGTTCTTACGGTCTGCGAGACACATGCGGTCCGCAGGACGCATGCGGTCAAGGGGTCATGAGGCCAGACTCATGCGGCCAGACTGCATGCGGCCAGACTCATTCGGCCAGATTGTATACGACCAGACTCATGCGGCCAGACTCATACGACCAGACTGCATGCGGCCAAACTCATACTGCCAAAGACTCATGCGGCCAGACTCATGCGACCAGACTGTATGCGGCCAAACTCATGCAGCCAGACTCATGCGGCCAGACTGCTTGCGGCCAAACTCATGCAGCCAAAGACTTATGCGGCCAAGGACACATGCGGCCAGACTCTTGCGGCCAGACTCATGCAGCCAAAGACTCATGTGGCCAGACTGCATGCGGCCAAAGACTCATGCGGCACGACTCATGCGGCCAAAGACTCATCTTCTCCAAAATCCGAGAAAGACGGCCAGGGAATCCATAAACTTCAAACTTGCACAACTCGGCCAAAACAAAACGAAATCTAACTTTTCAAAGGTCAAATTTGGGTAAAATAAAATACTCTACCACATGGAACAACTAGATTTTGAAAACATGCAATTTTAATACCAAGAAAACCAAAAATGACATAAACTTAGATCTACAAGAATCTATCCATCAAAACCAAAATACCAAGTACTAAACTTGTAGAGGATGATGAGAAGAACAATATAGATAATAATATCAAACGAAAAAAAAAATCAAGGATGAAAAATGTACAAATCTTCACTTTTGAGCAAGTTGCACTTGTCTAAAAGTTTGCTTGAGGAAAATAAATGAAAGAGTGAATGAAGAGAGAGAGAGAGAGGAAAAAAACATATATAGGGGTTGGGTTGACTCAAAGAAACCCTAATCTTAAGCATGCTCTAAACTATATGACTAATGACATATTAAATGCTACATGATACAACTAATTAAATTATTTAAATAAAATTCTAACCACAATACGGTTCAGATATCTTATCATCGAAGTAGTGAACCACGCCTACTGTCACCCCCAATTTTCAAATTAGGGGTATTTTTGTCATTTTCAAGTTTTATAATTTTTTGGGAATTTTATTTGATTTTATATGATTTTTAGGAATTTATTTGAGTCGGTTTGAATTTTATCGAATTCAGACTCAATTTGGAGACCCGGGTAGCCTGGACCCTAGTGGGACCCCCATACTAGCTGGGCTTAGCCCACATACCATCATAATTAGGCTAAAAATTATTAACCCAACTTCCATGGTTTAATTAATCATTTTAGAGGCTAATTTAGTTAGTTAGATCTAAACCGAAACGAACCGAACCAAACCGATTTCAAACCAAACCAAACTAGGCTTAATGGGTTGGGGGCTTATTGGATCCCTACCCAATAGCCCTCAAGAGGTGGCCGGCCAAGACTAGGAGCACCCCCCCCCCCCTTGTCTTCTCCATTAAGCAATCTCTCTCTCTCTCTCTCTTTTCAAAATCTTTTCTTTCTTCCAAGCTCTCTCTCTCCAAAAACTCCACTTAGGTAAGCCATTTAATCCTCATTTATTACTCTTTTCTATTTACTTCCTTCACCATAAATGTAGAGAATAGGATTCTCTACATTTTGCCCTCTATTTGTAGGTTTTTCCCTAGAGATTAGGTTAGAGTTTAATTTGGAGCTTTTATGTATTGAATGGTATATATATATATATATATATATATATATATATATATATATATATATATATATATATATATATATATATATATATATATATATATATATATAATATAATATATATGTATAGGTGTATGGGTAGGAGGATGAGAGAATGAGAGATGGTGGTGGTGGTGTAGAGAGTGTAGTGGTGGAGTTGTCATGGTGTGTGTGTGGTATGTGTATTAATATATATATATATATAATATAGATAAATATATATATATATATATATATATA
>JANAVB010016998.1:0-118187 GCA_029216955.1 Iris pallida | reverse complement strand
TTAAATTCCCACACCGAGAAATATATCCAAAGTCAGACTATAGTCCTCACCATGCTGGCTAATGTGACTATAGAAGACAAGATTTCCATAACATAGATGACCTAGCCCTATAATTTTATCTTGCCAAAATTAAATTAAATCAATAATGAATACTCAAAATCAAATCAAAATTATTAACGAACATCAAAATTCAAAAGTGAACACAATCCATCAAAATGCAAACTCGAATGCAACAGCTATCATCAAAATTCAGATTTCGAAAATCTTCCATCAAAATAATACAAACTCAAATTCAATAATAATCCGTAAAAATTAAATTAACAACAAAAGTAAAATAATTTAAATCAAGGGAAAAAGAGAGTTTTCAAATCGAAGTTAAATAAGATTCTCCAGGTCGTCCCGGAAATCTCTCAAGGGTTCCTATCTGTGATTGAGTACCTTCAAATATATCCTAATCCTACTGCAGGCTGTAGTGGTACTCAAGTTCGAATACCACTACACTTTAGTCTCGACCTGCATGGGCCACCACTAAAAACGTGTCACGACCCGCACCCTAGAGTTAGGGCACGAGAACGTAACGACGCCCAGCCTACGCCGCAGTGTCGGCGGTAGAACGCTGTCCTAGATCACAACATCTAACAATATAAAGCTAAGCAGTTTATACTCCCCGAATGGGGGTGACATAGAAGATACAAATTCAATCACATCTAAGGTAGAGCATGATAAGGATAGATAAAACATGAAATCCAAACTAAATACAGGAGATAGAAGTCTAAGTGTCTAAGATACATGAACCCAGAAGTACATCTCAAAACTCAAATAAAGATACAGTAATCTCCAAAGTAAATACAACTCCAGACAAAATGAAATAACTACCTAAACAAACCCTACTGTGTCTCCTCTAGGCTAGCAGGCACCTCCAGGCTATCTGTAAAATTTATCAACAGGTCCAGTCAGGACTGGAGCGAGCACAGTACATCTCAACAATTCATAGCAGGTTAGAAAATATGAACATGCAGTAAAGTAAGATACAAGTACTGAAAGAAGTGTAGTATAAAACAGAGAAAGAACTGTAATAGAAATATCTACTATACATAGGGAACTAGCAGTGACTAGTGAGTCAGAGTATAATATGAACATGTAATACTCCCCCGTACCCCCGATCAATACACAAGGATCCAGTCAGGTTATGTTATATGATGCTATGTAGCAGACCCCGAAGGTGATAGACCCCGAAGGTGGTAAGCCCCCGAAGGGTGGTAGACCCCGAAGGTGATACATAGTAGTCCCATAAAAATAGGGATTCTGGGGGTAATCCAACAGTGTAAGTCCCATAAAAATGGAGATTCTGGGGATAACCCAACAGTGTAAGTCCCATAAAAATGGGGATTCTGGGGGATACCCAACAGTGTAAGTCCCATAAAAATGGGGATTCTGGGGGATACCCAACAGTGTAAGATTCCAGGAAGACTCTACGATCATAAGGGTACATGTCGTAAGTGATCAAAGAACCAAGAAGCATATGATACGCTATGAAAGTGAAACGCACAGAACATAGAGTACCCGATGCTCCCTAAGGATAACATCTCAAGAAAGGATCCATATAGTACCAATCCGTGTGACCAACGTGACAGTACAAGTAAAGTAATCTACTGCAGAAAATAATTCTAAGCAGGATATGAAATAATCAGAGAATGTACTCGCCTCGATAACCTGAACAGCTGACAAGCATAGGAGGGTCCCACTGAAGCCACAGATTCCTATTTAAAGCAACACAGGTTATAAGGTGTTTAAGTTGAAATAAATGAATCCCTACAGGCAATCTATATTATTCTAGGTTCTTCTAAGTCAAATTAACTCTAGGTCGACTCCGGTCAATAATCTAGTCAAACTAGGTCAAGTGTTGACTTACAGTTGACTTTGGGTCAACTGGTCAACTCTGGTCAAACATGGTCAATTCTAGTCTATTATAAAGTGTACTTCGTTATTTGTACGTTGAAACTTACGACATGTAAATCGAGATAAGAAGATTATCGGTAAGGTTGATAATCTTATTATAGTGATCCACGTATCCAACTTGTCAATTTCAGCGATATGAGATCACTGGAATTGGCTGATCTCAGTTTCGTTGTACTAATCCCGAAATACGAACACTATATGAATTAATTATTAATTAATTATAAAAAGGTTAAACTCAGAGAAATTATCAACAAACATTGTCGGACGATGAAATAAACATCGCCAACGTGTCCAGAATGCTCAAATTAGCTATGATAGCCTACCCAACGGTCCAATTTGGATACAAGGGCAAAAAGGTAATTTCGGATCAAAACGGTGTCTGTGTCGGAGCCATTTTGCACCGAAAAACGTGCAAGAAAATAAGTCCATAAAATATAACAAATTATATGTCCATGCAACCAGAATGTCGATACGAACCCAACGGTATCTCCAGAATTGGATTCCGTTGACCCGATCTCATTTTGGCCCGTTGACCAGAACTTGGAATTCCGGTTTGCACGGAAATGCGTGCCGGAGCCAAAGTTCTCAAAACTCAGCAAACTACCTGCCAACGAGTCCAGAATGATGATACGAACTCAACGGTATCTTCGAAATTGGATTCCAATGAGCCGATCTCAAAATGACCTGTTGGCCCGGATATTGGTATCCGACTTGCACCGAAATGCGTGCCAGACCCATTGTCCACCAAAACCTAGCAAATTATATGTCAACGAGTCCAGAATGATGATACGAACTCAACGGTATATCCGAAATTGGATTCCGGTGAGCCGGTGTTAAAAAGTCCCGTTGACCCCGAAGGTGGTACCCGCTTTGCACCGAAAAACGTGCCCGGGCCTACTTTCTCCAAATCTAACAAATTTTATATGAAAACATGCCAGAACGACGCCACGAATCTAATGGTGGTGTTAGAAATGAAATCTGGAGTCCCGTGTTCAAAAATGAAATTTTACAAGTTGGAAATTATGAATTTGGACGACCAACTTTGGCGTCGAATTCAACCAATCAAACAAGCTCACAATGAAACGAAACTGGAGGGGTAGTAAGAGGGTTATACCAGCTTCGCACCGGAACTGGTAGCACGCCAAACGGAGCTGCGGTGGAGGAGATACAAGCTGACGAAGTTGGCCCCGCGAAACTGTCCAAATTTAATACAATTTAAACGGTCAACTTGGTGGCCGATTTTCATATATCAAACGATAAAATTAACGGACGAAAATTGACATGAGCGAAGGTGGATATACCGAGATTGTGACGGAGCGAAGAAATCGCCGATCCAACGGTCGGATCTCCGGGAAAATACGCGCGAAGTTGCTGCGACCGGACGCCAAAACGAACTTCATTTCGCGCGCGTCACGACGGGACGTCGTGCAAAACGCACGAATCGCCTATACGTCGCACCGGGGAGCGAGGTGGCAGACCCAAAGGGTCGCCGGAGTTCGCCCAAGGCGAGGGAGGACCATGGCCACGTCGACGCGTGGCCGACGAGCACGTCGCAGCGCTGCACGCGCTCGCGCACGCGCGCGAAGGATGCGCGCTGCTGCTGCTGTCCAGTCGTGCTGGTGGCACGCGGCGGCGCGGCGCGCCTGGCCCGGCGGAGGCGCGACGAGGTGGCACGCTGTGCTGCCAGCGGCGAGGTGGTGGCGGAGCATTCGAGCGTGGTGGCGCGGCTTTGGTGATGATGGTGGAAAGGAGGAGGAGATGGAGGAAGTGAGATGGTGGGGTACTATTGGGGGAGGCCGACAGCGGCGGAGGCCGGGCCAGGCCAGGAGGGTGGCCGACCATGGAGAGGAGGTCGGGGGAAGCTGAGGTTGAGCCATGGGGTGCTCGGGTTGCATGGGGGATGATGTTTGCTGTTGTAGTTTTTTTTTGTTGGTGAGAAAAATAATCAATGGAAAGGAGAGAGAGAAAGAGATAAGCCATAAATGAGGTGAGAGAGAGAGAGAATTTGATTCTTCCACAAAATTTTAGGGCCGGCTGCATAGGGTGTTGGGAAAAGTGCATGGGGGATTAATGGTGAGGATTAGTTTGTAGGATCTAAAGGCTAGGAATAATTTGGAGAAATAGGGTATTCCAAGGAAAATAAATCAATAGAAAATTTCCCATTAAATATTTAAAAATAGATAAAATAAGCACTTGATATTTTTGTGCAGAAAATATGAGGGTGTCATGATGGAGGGCAACGCAAGGCTGGACTGGACTCGGTAGAGCCAGATTGGGTCAAAATCGGACATTGTGCAAAAATCGAATTAAAATTAGACGTTGATGATCATGAGCGAATAAGTAGCACATGGGGATTCCAATAAATGGGACACAAGTGGCGGATGGATAGTAGGCTCAAAGTGGGCCATGTCCATAATTGGGGCTGACAGGTTTTGGTCGACAGGGGACCCACAAATCGAGTTGGAAAATTAATGTGACGCCGTGGCGTTAAATAAAATCGGGTCACGTGTCGGAAAAGTTGTGCGAATCAAATGGAGCTTAAAATGTCGTGTCTGAGTGGGACACAAAGGTCATGGGTGACGAGCGTCTCGAGTAGATCATCAATGAGGAGTTGGTTTCAAGAAACTGACTGGTCTAGCGCTCCCAATTTAAATGTCATGGTAACGCGCTGAAAACGATCAAGGAAAAGAGTGGGAAAATAAATAATAATCAAATGGTCTAAATTGACCCGAAGTTCAGCGAAGCAGAAAGAGCACAAGGGAACAAGATTGGGTGGGACACCATATACCGTCATGAAGGTAATCATGTTCACTCCAAAACCCGTGAAGAAGATTTCCATAATTGAACATCCCTGATACTCCAAATATCAATGGCATGAAAGAGTACACTTACAGATAAATAAATAAAATAAAATATTTATCAAAACCAAATAATCAGGAAAATAAAATAAAATGAAAAAATTCAACCCAAAATTCAGGGTGCTCACACTATACCACTTGTTTAGTTAGAGTAGGTCTTTGTACTGGACTTAGTTTCCAGTTACTTTTGAGACTGTATTACATTTGGACTGTATTAGAGACTGGACTTGTATATTATTTGTATTTGGACTTGACAGGTTATATTTTATCGTCTTGTTGTCTTTATATTTCAGTCTTTACTTATCATCTTAGAGTTGTGATTGAGTACTTATATATATTCATTGCTTGTCCTCCGTTCGGAGTTGACCATATTCTCGACAGGTTTTGTTATATATATAAACTGTTGTCAGACTAAAAAATCTACAGCGTTCCACGCCGTTTTTCCGGTGAGGGCTGGGCGTTGTCGCGTCACGTGCCCTTTTAGCGGGTGCGGGTCGTGACACCTACAACCAGACAAGGACAAGGAATGGCATACTAATCCGCGACGAGATACTGTTTTCTGCCATGGCCCATTACAAATACATGATACATACAATCAGAATACAGGTGCCAGATACCATATACAGGAAAATCAAAATTTATGTATTCCGGGAAGGAGGAGTGACAGATATATATGAGCGGACCAAACGCTATGAGATTGAGAGAGAGAGGACCATCCCGCACCCCCACCCCTCTACAGATTACCTACCGAGCTACATATATACAAAAGAAAATGACCATGTGGGGTCCAATGCCCCTCCAAAGCTCAAGTAAAACTGAGATACAATTTTGATCAAATCTTCCTATTAATTAAAAAATATATATATATAATTATATTAATTAATATAAATTGAATTTTGTATTGCATTCGCGCGCTATAAACAAATTAGTGCGAGATCAATAGCTGGCAATGATTGATTGTTATTTCGGTAATGGTTATCACAAATGTTGTCATTTAACAATATATTGCAAATAGTTGCAAAAAATGTTGTACAATCATTATAGATAATAAGGCCAACCACGACAGTTTACAAAAAGTATTGTGCAACTGTTGCTAACAGTAAGCCTTTTTATAAGGCTTAAACTAATTGTTACAAAATACTAACACATTTGCAACAGTTACATAAAATCCTTGCATAACCATTGCCCTTCCATTTCACTCTGACAATATTTTCATAAAATTGTAGCTAGACCGTTGTCAAAAAAAATTTAGCAAACATTTACAAACCATTGTAAAAGGATTTATGAAGCAACGATTCACTTCTAACTGTTGCCAATAGCTTTAATTTGGTAAAGGTTTATAGAACCGTTAGAAAATTGTTGCAAATAAAAGTTCCAACAATGCCCAGACAACCGTTGCACAAAAAATATTATGAAATAGGGGCAATTCTTGTAGTAATTAATATTAATAATAATATTAATTTAAATTTTAGAATTTGTCATTGTCAGCAGTCACAGCAATATGCCACATCACTGTCAGATAAGGGGGGATGGTTTGAAGGGACAATTTGGAGAGACGAATAACATTATTCTTAAAACATGATTGTCATTATTGTTTGGAGACTTTAAAGGACAGTTTGGATTGCAATTATATTTTACCTTATACTTTATTTGTTGCCAAATACAATTAATGGAAAGTCAAACATTTGCCTTCTGGATGGATGATTATTCTCATGTGTAAATTCATTTGGAGGCCCAATTGGACGCTTTTGAAATGGTAGTCCGATAGGTATTACGAAAATAAGTGTTTGAACAAACATCCATCCTGCTACCATCCACACTAAAGTAGGACCGTTGAGTACCTCTAAAGGGGGGTGAATGGAGTACATATGTGCAGTGGAATAAAAATCACCACTAAAAATTTATATGGCAATAATCTAACTAATATGAAGCAAGCATTATATAAGTAAATATGTAAATTAAGGAGATTAGAAAGAGCAAACTCAAATACTGGGGTTTATATTGGTTTTCCTCTGAGATGATTAGTCCAGTCTCGAGTACTCTGTCAATATGTTGAATCCACTTTGTAATGTAACACAAGCTTTGAATCCGAAGTGCTTGCAACTCCTTACAACACGTGCTTTAATCCGAAGAGCACTACTTCAACCCGTAAGCCTACTTCACAACCACAAGCTTTTGATCCAAAGAGCTTGCCGACTTCACACTTGGTTGAAAGCGAGAATTTTTCTCAAGTTATTTACAACTCAAACCAACTTCTAAATCAAGAGCGCACTAGCATGTAGTTTGTTGTGGGTTGTAAACTTGGTAGATAGAAAGGTTAAAGCTCAGGTAGAACTCTTGAATAGATAGAAGAAGAAAGAATGAGTGAGTTAGAATGAATGAGGTTTTCTTCTCTGTTTATAAGGGTTATGGAGATCAAGCTCGGGCAGAATTCGGTTACCTAACGTTCAAAAAATCGAACGTTGTAGATGATTGTATAGAAATACCTTGTAACCCTGCTTTCCCGGAGTATTTAAAATTTGATAATTTTTCGTTTATTTTAGAATTTTAGAGATAATTATTTCTGTTAATTTTGTAGATTATTAATTTTTCTGATCAATGATAGTCTCTATATTTTACGAAAGAAATATTTATTTATTAAATGGCTTAGAGAAGGAAGGTTTACAACTAATCCTAGAGTGTTCTCCAAGAATTCTAACAAACCTGTAACCACTTCTCTAACAACCTTTGGGTGTGATTTATAATTTACCAATTGTGGAAACCTCAGATTGTAAAACATACTATTCTCTTTTCTCCTTTATATATTCTATGAGGAGAGAGAATATAATTCATTTTCATTCTCACCTCTGTGGAAGAGCAGAGCTCTCTCCCCCAAATTCCTATTCCTTCCCAAAATTCGAAACCCTAACCCTAATTTTTCTAGCTGCCATGGCCGATGGTGACCCTCAGCCCGGCGGTAGCAGTGGCTAGGTGTTATCCTTCCTGTAGGCGACAAGAAACAGCGGCAATTGGGCTCATCTTGGCGATTGGCGCGAGGAGTTTTACCACAACGAGCGATGACCCTTCTCCCGAGCAGCGACTAACGACCGCTCCGGCATTTGAGCCTGATCTTCCGACGACGATGAGCGGCAGACTGAACGACCTCTCGAGCAAAGTCATCTCTCTCAGTGGTACAAGCAGCTCGTGGCAGCAGCAGTGAGAAGGTTTTCGTTACCGACAGATCGGCGACTGGCGATCCTGTCTTGACGGCGAGGCGACTTCTCCAGCGGTGTTTCTTCGTTCTTCCGTGGCGTGTTTTCAACGCATCATGGTTCAAGAAATTCTTTCAAAATCATTGTTGATTTGATCGGGATTCGTCGAGTGGTTAACCGAATCCAGGGTGAGTAACAAACCTAAAATTATTTTAATCCTTGGAATTTCTTCACAAGTTTTATTTTGAACATTTGTCAAAATGATCTGAGACCTACCCTTTCTATCTTGCTCTGAACTTGTTCGGTAAGATGTGCCATTGGGATTTTAGACCGTATTTGGACGTGGGAAGACTGTGTCTGAATTCTTGAGGATAGTGTTTGATTCCTGAAAACGTTCCTGACTCCAGATTAATTCCTTCATTTGAGGTAAATTTCCTATCACTCTCAAATATTATGAAGCGTATTACTGCGAGTTTTGAATACATGTAGCTGTTTTCAGGATGAGTGTGCGTGTCCAAGTGTTGATCGTGTCCAACTATGTGTGTGTGTCCTGCTATTCGTACGTGTCAGTATGGGTTTGTGTACTGCTTGGGTTCGTGTCCAAGTTATGTCCGTTGTGGAGTAGCAAGGAAGAACAAACCGATTTCCTCCAGTTAGCGGGTTGGGAAGTTGAATTTATTAGCCTAAATAAGTTCTATTTTGAATCTATTTGTTGTATAATTTCCTATTTCAGTTCAATTTGGTTATATATATTTTTTATATTGGTCTATAATTTTCCCTCAATTTTTTGGATTTTAATTTGAATAGAGTAGCCGTTAGATTCATATATGCAAGGGCTGGGGGTTCTGTGGACTTTTGATCGATTTGAGAGTTATATATAATTGGATGGTGGAATTGTGTATGAGTCTAGCTAAATGAGTTATTTTGTTTTGAAGGGGGAAAGTTGTTGGTTTCTAAGTGGAACTGGACCCTATTTGTTAGTTCAGTTTGTACGTACCTTGCTGATGGTATGTATACTGCTAGTTCAGTTTGCATACAATACAAGGGTGCATCTGTGCTGAGTAAGTTTTAGCTCTGGTGGTGCTAGTTGGGAAGTTGGGTGCAGTAGAATGGTGAAGACTGGGCTAATTTTGTATGGGTATGGTAGAAGTTTGTGTATATTTTATAGGGCATCTAGTTGTGTTGTCTTGCCAGAATTTTGGATCTGATGTGTGGGTTTGCTGGTTTGGACTTGCATGGTTTTGCTATTCGAGCTATGTTTTGGTGTGAGTACGTAGCAGTATTCGACGGGAATTTTGACGCATAGCAGTCGAGCATCGAGGAGAGTATAGGCATCAGGATTGTACTGTATGGGGATGAATTTAAACTGTTGTTTAGATGAGATGTCAGTAGATTAATAAAGTGTGGTTTTGGGTATGCCTTGTTGAGTTAGGCTGTTGGGTTGACTGATGTCCGGTTGTGATAGGTTGAGTGTGTATATATTTATTATTGGGTTCATTTGAGGAGTCTTTGCTTACTGGTATGAGTTTGGCCAGCCTGTTAAATTCAAGAAAGTCTTGTTTTGTATTATTAACATAATGTTCCTTCTTAGTAACTTTTAGTACAATTTTTCAAATGATATATAGTACTTGTCCTTTTATTAGCAATTATTTTGGATAGTTACATTTTAGTTACTATTTTTCCATATTGATAGTTAGTATAAAAATGGCTAAGTAGATATACCTATCTAGTAACAATATTTTGTTATACTAAGTCATATAGCGTACTTTCTATAAAGATTTGTTAAACTATTTCTATTAAAATATAGAAATTAGTTGGTAAGGGTCATGATTGGAGATAAGCAGTATATTAGATAGGTAATGATTAGAAACTAACCAACTTGTACACATGCTAGGTGGACATACAGAACTGTGCTTTACTATTCCCGATCACCCTGAACAAGGCAAGTACATTCTATGGTTTTGTTCATTTACTTCATATCCTGTACTCTTCATGTTGGACACATTGTGACAGGGTTTTCATGTACTTCTAGTGCTTTTCATGATTTTTGTTCTTGTACTTGGGGAGGGAAAATACACTAGATATGTGACCAAACCCAAACTAGGAATTCATGTGGATAGCTTAGGTCTCATATCTTGTACATGGGACTCTAAGCCATATATGTTTTATGTGCGCATTCATGTACTCACCCCCAGCCGGTCACATATGCTAGTTGTATTTCAAAACAGTACACTTGTCAGGTTCCTTGTTTTATGATCAGATCCAGTTCATGTATTTATTTTCTTGTACTTCATGTTCTTTACTTTTCCTGTACTTTATGTTCTCATGTACTTATTTTCTTATCATATTGTTCTTTTTCATTATCTAGAATTGTACTTTGCTCCGCTCCTGACTGGATATGTTGCAGGTGCACTCGAGCATCTTGTACCACTTTTATGGGCCAGAGCTCGAAGCCGTAGCTGGGCAGGATGGAGTTGTATCTCAGGATTTAGGATTATTTCATAGATTTAGTTTCATGTTCGTATTGAGATTTCTCAATTGTAACTTTTATTCTTTTACCGGATTTGTCTCCGGATCTTATTTTTTAAAATGACTTCAAGTATTATGATGTTCTGTTCTGGAATGTTATAGATGATGTGATGTTTTATATTATCTGGTGACTTGGAACTTTTCTTAGTATTGTACAGCTTGTTGCATTGCGTCTTCCAAAATAGGCTAGGCGTGTCCGACTCGTATCCGATTATTCGGAAGCGGGTCGTGACATGTTTTTAGTGGTGGCCCATGCAGGTCTGTTCTAATGGCACTTAGGTTATAGAATGCTATTGGGGAACTTGTTAGACTAAGAAAAACTTATCATAACATAGGATTACGGGAAAATGGTTATGGGTATGTTTTACTAAGTTTGCTTATTATCTTATAGTTTAGGCCATTTTAACAGTTTTTTATTTTTCAAATGGTTCAGACACTTAATACCGGAATTGTTGATTCACCTGCACTTAAGGCTTTTGAGCTTCCACCACCCCCTATCGCTTCTAGTATCACCATTGGTAGTATGCTGTTGATGGAGATGTTCCAGGAGTTCCTTGATGCCCAAAGGTAGCAAGCCGTCCCTTTTCAAGCCAGATTGGTTGATACGTTTTCCCAGTCAGGGAGGACTTCTGATTTCCAGACTCTCGACCTTTGAACTTCCTCGACACTAAGCGCCTTCCTTGCACCGAGGAGCAGATCGAGAACCTGGAGCCGCCACTTCTGAAGATTATCTAAGTCTATGAGGATCCAACTCCTCTAAAGGTTGAAGCCACCAGCTAGGAGATCCTAAACTTGCCCAGACAAAAGAACAAGATGGGAAGCTAAAGCCCAAGAGAGACATGAAGACTTATGATGGAGATAGCAACTACTGTGGACCCGTAAAGTATCACAACACTCAGATAGTGCCCCTTCAGTCGCATCATCAGTCGCGTCACCCGAGGCAGATTCAGACCCACTTTCCTCGTACGTTCTGCAAAAGAACGGGACATCATATTGACAATTACCGTAAGAGGCTCGGACTCTGCCTGTTCTGCAGATCATCTACCCACCAAATAAAGGATTGCCAACAGGTCATTGATCGCATTGGCCGAGGAGTACCAGGACCTCAGCAGTCAACACCCCCGCAGCCATATCTTTTTTCTAGAGCCCCTGCACTTCAGCCACAGTGGGAGATTACTCAGATCCAGACGGCAATCATTTGCAATTATTGCCACTACCCTGGACATCACTACGATGAGTGTCGCAAGAGACTGAGGCTATGCTTGTTCTACGAATCGCCTACCTACCAGGTCAAGGATTGTCCGGAGGCCGCTGATCACACTGCCCCAGGATGAGCATGAGGAGCAACATAACTGCAGCAGGGGGACCCACCTCTCCCGATTCAGCAGCCGCATGGAGCACTGCCGCAGGGACCAGCCTATGTTAGGACAGCTGAAGAAGTTGAAATGATTCCAGTTCCGGAAGAATACTGAAGACGGACTGAAGACAGAAGACTCTTCTTGCATGGTTAGAGAAGATCGTGGATCGTGATGCGCAATCCAACTTCCTTTAGATTTTCTCTTAGCTCCAAAACTTCTTTGTTTCCTATTCGAGAATTGTAGATTTGTTTTCCTATTCAAAAACTTTGGTTGTTATTCGAAATTTATTTCGAGATATTGTTCCTATTCTAGATCTTGTTTCCTATTCGAAACTCCGATTTCTATTCAAGGTTTTGCTTTTTTGTTCGGGACTTATTTCATGTTCACTATTAGATACCCTGTTTTCATATTCACTTTGCATGACTTTGTCTCCTAATTTTGGCTTCTATTTGAAATTTTGTTCCCTAATCAAACTTTGTGCTATTTGAGATTTTATTTTCTACTCGAGATTTCATTTCGAAACTCTGTTTCTCATTCAAAACTTCTGTTGAGCTTTTTTTTTTTTTTCTATTCGAGACTTGTTGAGATTTAGTTCTTACTCATAACCTTGTTGAAGATTTCATTCGAGATTTTGTTGAGATTTTGTTTCCTATTCGAGATTCAACCCCTATTCGAGACTTGTTTGAGATTCAGTTTTCTACTTACAACTTGTTTGAAATTTGGTTTTTTTTGAGACCTTGTTCCATATTTGAGAGTTTGCTTTCTAATTTGAAACCTTGTATCACCACTTGATACTTTGTTTTTTATTCACTATTCATAACCTTGCTTCATATTTGAGATTTTCTATTCGAGAATTGTTTCCTATCCGCGACTTTGTTGAATTTTGATTTACTAGTTGAGGTTTTGTTCCTATTGAAATTTAGTTTCCTATTCGAGATTTTGTTCGAAGCTCCAAGATTTTGTTCCCTATGCGAGATTTTGTTTCTTATTTTGGGACTTTGTCTTTTACTCAATACTTTGCTTTCTATTCACCAATCGAGACTTTGTTACCTATTCAGGATTTTGTTCCTTATATGAACTTTTGTTGCCATTCGAGATTTTATTTTCTATTCGAGAAGTCCGTTTATAATTCGAAACTTCGTTTCCTGTTCAAGATTTATTTCAAAAAATCTTCTTGTTTGTTTCATTAGTATCTAATACTCATTGTTAGATCTTTTGTCATATTTTGGTATCTAGTAAAACTCTTTGACTTCTAAAGGCAGATAAAATCATTTTCTATCATGAATTAGAGCTCATTTTGAATTATCATAAAACCTTTGGAAATTTCATGGATAAAGTTGAGGGAATATTCGACCACCAATTATGACGTGGTAGTTACACACTGCAGCATTATCTGAATTATGGAGACTGAGGGTTCACTACAGCCAACTGCGCGCGGACGAGGCATGAACTCTAAGTTGAAGTAATTTCAGACATTCATAGGTTTTCAGGTATTATTGAGACTTTGTCATAAATTCTTCATATTTTGATATCCTGAGTTGCTTCATTAATAATTGTTTGAAAATGGATAAAGTTGATATAATATTCGGTAACATATCACTATTTGAGTCATGGAGCCAAAAGTTCACTGTAGCCAGGATACACTGGCGGGACATGAATTTTAAGTGAAGTAATTTCAGATATATATATATATATATATATATATATATATATATATATATATATATATATATATATTTTGGATACCATAGAAACTATATCTCATTTTCATATGATTATTGATTTTTCGTGAATCACAAACCCTTGCACTTTCACCTTGATTCGATACTAATACCTTCTGGGTAGTTTCCATACGTTTTCTCAATCAACCCTTACAGTTTCTTTCTTCTTGCATTTTATTGATGAATCATTTGATTTTCTCAATAAATACTCATTGCTAGATTTTGATTCTGTTTCACTAGATTTTAATCGTACTTATATTATGGTCGTGTTTTGTTTAAACTTCGATCTTAATCTTGTGTATCTAACCGTAACTTTCCTATTTTGTTCTAGTTCAATTGTGCTAGACTTTCAATTTTGATTGTCCTTAGAAGGTCGTGCCCTCAGGATTTACTCCTCTATGCCATAATTAAAAATTTATTCCACGTGTATGTTTAACTCTCGATCATTGTTACGTCATGGTATTTCGACTTCTTGTATGAAATTATTGTACTTGGTCTCAAATATATTCCATTTAACTTTGTGTCCGACTAATTTTTGATCATTTAAATCATGTCATTTTATCTATTTATTTTGTCATGCTAAATTGTTTTAATTCATTATGATTTTTGTACCTAGTCATTAAGTGTATTTCCACTCGTGCCTACTCATTTTGGAACTTTGTGTCATTTTTGTATTGTGCCGTACTATTTGAAATTTCGAGGATAAAATTTTTCTAAGGGGGAGATTTGTAACCCCGTTTTCCTGGAATATTTAAAATTTGATAATTTCCTGTTATTTTAGAATTTTAGAGATAATTATTTCGATTAATTTTGTAGATTATTAATTTTTCTGATTAGTAATAGTCTTTATATTTTATGAAAGAAATATTTATTTAAAAGGCTTAGAGAGTGAAGGTTTACAACAAATCCTAGAGTGTTCTCCAAGAATTCTAACAAACCCATAACGACTTCTCTAACAATCTTTGGGTGTAATTTATAATTTACCAATTGTGGAACCCTCAGATTGTAAAACATCCTATTCACTTTTCTCCTCTATATATTCTGTGAGGAGAGAGAATATAATTCATTCTCATTCTCACCTCTGTGGAAGAGCCGAGCTCTCTCCCCCAAATTCCTATTCCTCCCCAAAATTCGAAACCCTAACCCTAATTTTTATAACGGCCATGGCCGATGGCGACCCTCAACCCGGTGGTGGCAGCGGCTAGGTATTCATCCTCCCTAGAGGCGGCGAAAGACGGCGGCAATTAGGCTCCTCTAAGCGATTGGCGCGAGGAGTTTCACCACGACGAACGACGACCCCTCTCACGAGCAGCAACTGACGACTGCTCCAGCGTTTGAGCCTGATCTTCCAGCGATGACGAACGGCAGACTGAGCGACCTTTCCGGCGAAGTCATCTCTCCCAGCGGCACAAGCAGCTCGTGGCAGCAGTAGTGAGAAGGTTGTTGTCTCCGACAGCTTGGCGATTGGGCGATCCTGTCTCGACGGCGAGGCGACTTCTCCTTCGACGTTTCTTCGTTCCTCCACGGCGTGTTTCCGACGCATAATGGTTCAAGAAATTCTTTTGAAATCAGGGTTGATTTGATCGGGATTCGTCGAGTGGTTAACCGAATCCATAGGTGAGTAACAAACCTAAAATTCTTTTAATCCTTGGAATTTCTTCACAAGTTTTATTTTGAACATTTGTCAAATTAATATGAGACCTACTCTTTCTATCTTGCTCTGAACATGTTCGATGAGATGCGTCGTTGGGATTTTAGAGCGCATTTGGACGTGGGAAGACTGTGGCTGAATTCTTGAGGATAGTGTCTGATTCCTGGAAACGTTCCTCACTCCAGATTAAGTCCTTCATTGTTGGTAAATTTCCTATCACTCTCAAATATTATGAAGCGTATTACTGCGGGTTATGAATGCGTGTAGCTGTGTCCAGGATGGGTGTGCGTGTCCAAGTGTTGATCATGTCCAACTATGTGTGCGTGTCCGGCTATTCGTACGTGTCAGTATGGGGGGTTCGTAGACTGCTTGGGTTAGTATCCAAGTTGTGTCCGATATGGAGTAGCAAGGAAGAACAGACCGGTTTCCTCCAGTTAGCGGGTTGGGAAGTTGAATTTATTAGCATGAATAAGTTCTATTTTGAATCTGTTTTTTGTATAATTTTCTATTTCAGTTCAATTTGGTTATATATATTTTTTATATTGGTTCTGTTGGAATTTTGAACAATTTTCGTTTTTAAATCTGCAAACTAATAAACTTAATTAAATGTTACTGGCCTTCGGGGAAGTCGCGCACGAAGCACTGCCCTAAGAGATAGTCCGGGTCTATATGTAGACTGGATCCGAACGCTCCTAGTGGTAAAATCTCCGGTCTACCGGAATCTCTTTGCCGCACACGACTTGGAGAGGATGACCCCGACTTAGCTCTGCCCAGAGCAACAACGAAGAACTGACTTTCGAGAGCGACGAGAAATTCGAGAGAGTTTTTGTAAAGGAAAATTTTCTGTGTTCTGAGAATGAGAAGGAGAGCTCATTTTATAGACTTGCAATGGAGAGGAGAATTAAACTCGGTTTTAATTAGCTGATTTAATTCGAACGTTACAAAGAATTTTCAGCACATGGTTCATTGAACCTGGACTGAATATGAACAGTGAACGTTACGGAATTAAAAAGGTTTGTAACGGTCAGAAATATTTAAAAGGAGCAAAAAATCTTTAGGGTCTCAACCCGAACCCGGGAAAGGAATCGGATCGGCATTCGGCGCCCGCGGATGTGGGCACGTGTCCGCACTCGTTACGCGTGCCGAACCGAGCCGGGCCGGGCGGCGGCGGCGGTGTGCGCGTGTGGCCCATGGGGCTCCCACTCAATGGTTTAATGAAGCAAGATGGGAGGAGTGTATATATGCACATTGAAAATCAACTGTGCAGCCGATGTGGGACTAATAAAGAAGAATGTGTTGAGCTTTTGATACAGCTAACAATCCCCCTCCCAAAAGGTTAACTTTCAAGATGATAGATGGGAAGAAAGAGAGACAGGAATAAGAGAAATTCTGGGCAGTTGTATACTATGCATAAATGAGATGGACTACAGCCTTGAATCTCATGTAGTGACTATTGTCTTTGTCTGAAGAAGAGCTTGATGGACTACGCCTTGAATCAGTCTTCTTGAACCAGACTCAGAAAATAGCACATATAGTACGCTATAGGTACTTGGGTCTATCGGGTGGCGCGTTTGGTTGGCCATGCGCACTTTTACACATTCTTGAGAGTTGTCTAGGATCGCCCTGTCCTGTAGTCACGGCCCTCACGACCTCTCATATAGGTAAGTCCTTAAGGGTTGGTGATAGGAATCAACCCTGTATATCATGCTTTGACTTATTAAAAGTTTAAACTCAACCTATCCATATCACAAAAGGAACACTGTCACCATAGGAATGGGGTATGAATGTACACATGTACAGCCTCTTGGGCTTTTATTTTAAAGAGAATTTAATCTCAGGTCAGAGTTCCATAATAGTCACCTAGTCCAATTTGTTTCTACCCATTGAACCGGCTTCTTGGGATCTCTAGTCAGACTCGGTTGGGTTGCCACTGCTGGTGACTATGCTATGGGCTTAACCCCATTCCCCTCGATGATTCTAGGATCAATGTCCTAGACAGACCCTTCGTCAAGTGGTCTGCAAGGTTCTTTTCTGACTTTATATAGTCAAGAACCACATATTTGCCCAATAGGCTCTTTATTGACTTGAAGTGCAGTTGCAGGTGCCTGTTCATCTTAGCATTCACATAATCATGCTTTAGTAGTTCAATAACAGACTTATTGTCACAGTTTATGGAAATTACAAGAACAGGATGAACAGAAACAGGTATATGCATAATAAGATTTCTAAGCCATTCGGCTTCTGTACAGGTAGTATCCAAAGCTATCATTTCAGAGTCCATTGTACTTCTGGCTATGATAGTTTGTTTACATGATCCCCAGAAGATTGCAGCTCCTGCTAGGATAAAAACATATCGAGTAGTGGATTTCACATCATGTGAATCAGTTACCCAATTTGCATCGGAGTAACCTTCTATGATATCAGGGTGTCTAGAATAATGAAGTTTATAATCTAGAGTACCCTTAAGATATCTAAATACTCTGTCTAATGCATTCCAGTGTGTCTGATTTGGGTTACTAGTATATCTACTTAGTCTCCCAATAGCAAATGCAATATCAGGTCTAGTCCTATTTGTTATGTACATAAGGGACCCAATCATTTGTGAATATCTATGTTGTTCTATAGGTAATCCTCCATTCTTCTTGAGAACAACATTGCTGTCATAAGGGGTAAGGGCAGGTTTCTTGTCAAAATACTCAAACTTCCTTAGCATTTTTTCAATTGAATGTACTAAGGATAGAGTATAGCTCTCATTCCCTTTTGACACTTGTATTCCTAGAATCAGGTTTGCCTCACCTAGATCTTTTATATCAAATTGGTTAGATAAATAATTCTTGGTATTATTTATCAATTTCAATAAAGATCCTAAAATAATGATATCATCAACATACAAGCATAAGATAACACAACTTTTATTTGTATTTTTGGAATACAAACATTTGTCATATTCATTTGGCACAAAACCAAATTCTATAATAACTTTGTCAAATTTGTTGTGCTATTGCTTTGGAGCTTGCTTTAGGCCATAAAGAGATTTTACTAATCTGCAAACCTTGTTTTCTTGACCTTTAGTAATAAAACCTTCAGGTTGCTCCATATATATCTCTTCTTCTAAATCTCCATTTAGAAATGCTGTCTTTACATCCATTTGATGGATCAACATATCATGAATGGATGCTAAAGCTAGAAGGGTTCTAATAGAAGATATTCTAGCTACAGGAGAGTAGGTATCAAAATAATATAATCCTTTCTTCTGGGTAAATCCTTTGGCCACTAATCTAGCCTTATATTTTTCTATGGTACCATCGGCTCTAAGTTTCTTCTTAAAGATCCACTTACAACATATTGGTTTGCTGCCAAAAGGAAGGTCTGCTAAAAACCAAGTATTGTTCTCCATGATGGAGTTGTACTCATTGTTAATAGCTTCTTTCCAGAAAGAGGCATCAGAAGAGGATATGGCTTCTTCATAAGTTAAGGGATCACCCTCTATGAATAAAAATTATAATCCTTCTTTTGTTGCAAATGTTGAATCATCAAATGTTTGGCATGGTAGACTAGGTCATGTGAACTTAGGATCTATCAAAAGGATGATGAACTTAGATCTTATCCCTACGACTCCTATAGATGATGAAAACAAATGTGAGATTTGTGTTCAAGCCAAATACACAAGACTACCTTTCAAATTTGTCTATAGAGATTCTGAACTCCTAGAACTTATCCATAGTGATGTTTGTGATTCCAATAGGGTTTTAACCCGAGGCGGTAGGAAATACTTTTTTACTTTCATAGATTATCATTCAAAGTATTGTTACACCTACCTCCTTAAGACCAAAGATGAAGTTCTAGATAGATTCAAGGTCTATAAATCTGAAGCTGAGAACCAGTTGGATAGAAAAATTAAGTTCCTTAGATCAGATCGTGGTGGAGAGTATACCTCAAATGAAATGACTAACTTCTGTGAAGAGCACGGAATTATTCATGAGGTAACTGCTCCTTATTCACCACAATCCAATGGAGTTGCTGAAAGGAAGAATCGCACTCTTTTAGATATGGTCAATGCCATACTTCTCAGCTCAGGTGCCCCTGATAATCTTTAGAGAGAAGCCTTATTGTCAGCCTGTTATATTCTTAATAGGATACCTAGTAAGACTAATGATAAGACACCATAAGAGTTATGGAAAGGTCGAACCCCGAGGATTAATTATCTCAAAGTTTGGAGATGTCTAACTAAAGTAGGAATTTCTGAACCAAAAAAGAGGAAGGTAGGAACTAAGACTGTAGATGCTGTATTCATAGGATATGCCCTAGATAGTAATGCCAATAGATTTCTTGTAACCCATTCTGAAGTAAATAAAATCTCTAATAACACAATCATTGAAGCTAGAGATGCAGTTTACTTTGAGAACATCTTTCCCTTCAAGGATAGAAACCCTTCATCTTCCTCTAACCCTTCTCTTGCTCCGTCTACTAGTTCTCATGACCAAATGCCTAATTCTCAATCTGAACAAGTCATAGAACCTAGAAGGAGTAAAAGAGAAAGGATTGAAAAGAACTTAGGAGAAGGATTCTTCACATTTCTTTGAACATACTGAAAATTACTACAAAACACTCTCTTTGGTGTAGAAGCATGGAATTTCACAACCAAGAAAGCCCATGCGCCAGACACTACATGCGCCAGAACTCGGACAGAACACTTCACAGCAAAGTCAATAAGTATAGACATTTGAAGAAGGACTTTTTATTTATATACAAAAGTCTATTACATGTCTAGAAAAGGTTGTATAAAGGAGAATTTCTACAAAGGAAAGATCCTAAGTCTACAGCCAGCGGCCACCATGCGCCTCCAGATAGGCGCAGCAGTCACCATGCGCCGCCAGTTAGGCGCAGCAGATACCATGCGCCTCCAACCAGGCGCATCCCACCATCTCCTCAGCAGTTCAGTTATGTGCATCCAGCTCAGTTATGTGCATCCCTTCAGCAGCCCAGTTATGTGCCGCTCTTCCAGTCAGGCTCACCTGATAAGTGCTTCGACTAAACAAAGCATTTAACCCTCTGGCTGGAACCAAGGAAGAGAAGAGCACCGTAAATCTGTGGCCAGAGGAGGCTTCGAAAGAGCCTCCAAAGACCTAGGAAGACCGTAATCGAAATACGGCTAAAGGAGCAGCTTTCAACACAACCAGAGTGGGCGACACCTACTTTGAAGGAAGAAAGAGCCTAGCACCGCCATTCCGATCTACGGCTCTTCCGGAACAACGAAGACGAGGTCCGAACATCCCTATCTTTGGATGCAACAGGCACCTTCCGCCTGCCTCAGAAGCCCTCGACTCCGTCTTTTGAATGTAACAGTCACCTTCAAGTGCATCAACGACGACATGGCGTCTCATCTTCACCCTCGGGAACACTTCGTCAACAGAATGCACCCGAATACCCAAGTTCATGTTGGAGGTACGTGAGAGAGTGAGAAGCAAACCTTCTCTCCATGCTACTATTTATAGGCCGGGCAGATCAAACCACGTGCCAAGTGGATGGCTCTCCGAATTCCGTGCAATGAACTCACATTAAATGGATGAACCAGACGCCTCGACTTCAGCCAAACGGCTATTTAAAAGCACTCGAGAAGCGAAACAGCCGCACTATTAAAGACGTGTCGGATGCGCCGGCTGGACAGCGCATCACACCCCTTCAAACACCAAGCGCCTCCCACAGATGCGCCCTGTACCGAGCGCATCACAGAGGATGTGCCCCCATACGTCCCCATACGCCTAGTGGAACGTCAACCAACGCGCCCACTCAGCTGTCCATCGAATGTCACCAACATTAAATGCTGAACTGACAGAGTTGGCAGCACGCCTCCCCAAGTCTGAACGGTTGACAGCTTTTACAGAAAATGAAGCGTCCACAACGTCAGCATCATCATGACTTTACCCCGACGGCTACTGCCACGTGGCCACCCAACCATCCGCATGGGCCTCAAAAGCCATGCGCCTCAGACCCTTCACTGATCCCTAAAGACAGAAGAAGAGTCTCCAGTTGAAGCTTTGCATGCGCCTCAAAAACCATGCACCCCAGACTGATCTCTGATCCCGAAAGACAGAAGAAAAGTCGCTCGCATGCACCTCAAAAGCCATGCGCCCAGAACGGTTCGTGACTCCTAAAGGTCACGAGCCAAAATCTCATCATGCGCCCAATCCAAGGCGCATCCCACCAAATCATCCCCCCATCAGATCCGAGATCTCCGAGCCATGAGTCGATGACACGTGTCCTTTGACTCACCTCATCCAAGATTTCAGCAACAGAAAGATCTTCTCCTCTGCTACGTGCCGGCTCACAACAGCAGTATGAAGAATTCAACCCCTCGAGTAGGGCGCATCATCCATGCGCCTCCATCAGCAATCTCCACGTGGCGTCCCCACATACCGGCGCATCCTACATATGCGCGCATGAGCAGCCAACCTGCCCAGCTATAAATAGAGGGATCATTTCCTTCTTCCGGACACACATACGGACAACGTAAAGAATCCATAGCGAACATACAGAGAATCACCAGAGAGGCAGAGACAGACACTCAACGTCTTCCTCCTCTTGGCAAGCTCCAGCACCTAGAGCAATCTACACCTTCAGAGAACCGATAACCGTCGTCAGCCCGTCAACGGAGTCAATGCATTACCACTCGCTCCATTGGCACTAAGGACCAGATTAAACAAAAGTGTACTCCTAGGACTACATCTAAGTCCTATATTGTAACACTGTTCTGTTTGTGTTAAACTTTTCAATCAAACAATTTTAATGGCAAACAAGCTGGCGACTCTGCTGGAGACCTCTTTCTCCTCTTCCGAGAAAGTCGTGTCACAGGCCGACGACGTGAAGGTGGGCTCCTCCCACAAGACGCTGGTCGTGCGCCTCAATCAACAGGCGTACGAGGAGTTCATTTCTGAAGGAAGTGCGAGTCCTTCGAAGCGGCTGCCGAAGCCGAAGAAGACCTGCCGTGTCTGGGTGCGCAAGGTCGACGCCTCGGGCACCACCACTGAAGGGAATGCGCCAATCCAGTCCTCCCTTCCTGCTGACGTTCTCAGCAACCAAGGTGCGCCCGCTGATGCAGCGCATCTCTCGGGGAAGCGTGCGGCTGACCACATTCTCCAGCCATCTCCTTCTCAGGCGAGGAAGATGCATCGACGGAGCAGGGGCGCAGCCAATGCCCCGCGCATCACCTCTGATGTGCCACAAAAAGTCTCTGTCTTTGACAGACTCACTCGCTGTAATGGCGAGAAGAATTTGGATGCTGAGTACTATGCGCCCCAGCGGGCTAGTACAAAGAAATCCAAGGCGGCACGGGCCATGCGCCATAAACGTGCTATGCCAGCAGCAGGCCAAAGGCACGTGCTCAGAATCACGCGCGCTGCCGATGGCAAGCTGTACAAGGTCGAATCAGGTGCCTCTCCACCAAAAATGAGTCGACCTTCAAAGTCCTCATCTCACTTGGGCGTATCTACTGCGTGCACAACCAAGTCGAGTGAGGCAAATTCAGTGGTCTTGAACTCCCGCGCCTCCTCTGGTTGTGCCTTTGAGGTCCGTTCAAGTCACTTCAAATGTTGTGGTTCCCCCACTACTGATCGTGATGCCTGCTTAGTATTAGATCAGGGGGCGCAGCACTCACCTGACCACCCCGGCGTTTGGCCTTGCCATACGCCTGAAGGGGGTGTGAAGGAAGCACTCTCCTCCAACGACCTGCGTAACGTGATCACTCACAAGCACCGGTCAGGAGAGTCGACCAACAGGCACGAAGCGCCTCTCACGGGGCATACTTGTGCGGTGGTCACCATCAACTGCTGTTGCAAGGCAGCAGTACCACCAAGGCAGTCAGTCTTCCAGCGGCTGCAATCATCGACACCCCTCCGACATCGCCTCGGGATGAAGGTGTCAACAGAAGAGGAGCCAAGGGTTGCTTCATGCAACGTGATCTCCAACTCCTCGTCAGTCCGAAAGACGACTGGCAATTCCTCGTCTTCATCCAAAAGCCAGCCGAGGAAAACCAAGGCAGCTGTCTCGACCTCTGGAGTGTTCGAAGGCACTCGGTCGAGGAAGAAGTTCTTGGAGGAAGCTGGGGGTAGTCAGACCCTTGTTGAGCCTCCTTCCGAAGACGAAGATGTCCAAAGCACAGCTGCGGCGGATCTTCATCCTCGAGGCGAAGTCAGCCTCCCAGAAGCCCCTCAAAACGAGGATGTCCCCTAGGACACGGCTGGGGGTAGAGACGAAGAGGCCCTTCAAGACGGAGCTGAGGGCAATCAGGCCCTTGCAGATGCGCCCGTCGAGAATGACCTCCAGAATGTGGCTGGGGGTGGCCAAGGTGGAACACCAGGAGAGGTGACTCCCCCACATGAAAGTGAGGCCAAGAGCGAATCCTCAACCAATCCATCCACTCCCGGCCGTGTCATGACAGTATACATGACTGGGGGTGATTCCGAGTCTGATGCGCCGCTGCAGGACATTGTCCAGCGCATAGACTCATTAGAGGGAGGACTCAAAACCCTTTCTGCCTCTATGCAAGCACTGACTCAAGAAGTATTTGATATCCGGTCGGCCTTGACCAGAACACCTTCAACCGGTCCCGACCCAGGAGCCAATGGGGAGTCGAGTGTACCCCTTCAACGGGCACCCTCAGACACAGAAGCATCCCGGACGTCGGAGCCCTCAAACGCTCCACTCCAGAATGTACCACCTTCCCCGACTCCTAGCTCCACGGAGGATGTGGTCGAAATGATCAAGGACTTGCGGGAGCGCTTCGAGTCCAAAAACAGGCAAGAGAAGCGCCAGAAGATGGGCATTCCCCAGCCTTATCCCCTCGAGTGGAACAAGGTGGTTTATCCCCCAAAGTATAAACCACAAACACTCACGCCGTACGACGGGAAGGACTCTCCGCGTCGGTACCTGACATATTTCCAGTCACAGACGGGGCATCTTCCAAAGGAGGATGCGCTCCTCACCAGCATCTTTGTTGGGGCCCTAAAAGGGGTGGCGTATGACTGGTACTGCAGCCTCCCCGACAATTCTATATCGTCCTTCGACGACTTGACGCGTCTCTTCCTCGATCGCTTCTACGACGGCGGGAAGGACATGACGATGGCATCTCTCATAGAGATACGCCAGAAGGAGAAAGAAACGGTTCGGGTGTTCATCGAACGCTTCCGACAGGCCTGCTTCAGGCTACCTCCGGGCATGCCAGAACATGCGCTCCTCTTCTCTTGCAGCATGAACATGCTGCCTGCAGTGAAGCTCTGGCTCAACTCTACTCCCCCTCCCGACTGGAGCTCCCTGATCATCGAAGCTGAAGCCGCAGAAAAGAAGGCGGCCAATGCACGTCTTCTGGGTGTCAGCTTTCCTGCCTTTGATGATAAGGGGAAAAGGTCTGCAGCCAACAACTCCGGACGAGATGCAAAGGGGAAACAGGCATTGACTGTTAATGCCTCGAAAGACGCATCTGCGCCTACTCAGAAGCCTCCACTGGCACCGAGACCCAAGGAGGTGTATTCATTCAATGACGAAGACACCCTACAACTCTTTGAAATACTGAAGCAGGGTGACAAGATCAAGCTTCCGGACCCAAAGCGGCCCGATGAAGTCAGGAAAGTGGACAACCCAAGGTACTGTCACTACCATCGGTTTGTCGGACATCCGACCAAGGACTGCTACGTCCTCAAGAATTACATCCAGCGCATGATCAATGCCGATGTAATCTCCGTCGACTATAAAGCGCAGCCAATGTGGTGTCACTTTAGTTCGACACCTTGCCGCCGACCACCACACAAGATGGCATCGTCCCCATCCCTAAGGCGACAATGGAGGTGGTGAACTTACCACCTACCCGTGACAATGCGAGTGGACTCATCCCACTCACCACATCTCGAGGAGAGGTCCTCTGGGTTCACCCCGACCTCGTCTCCGAGGTGACTCAACCGGAGGTACGCTCTACCTCCAAATCAAAAGGCAGGAAGATCAAGTCTTGCCGCACGGTCTCTTCCTCAACGGAAGAGGCACTTCCAGTGCAGACGCGTGCACAACAGAACGTCCAGCCCGACGAAGCTGCCGTCGAGGTGGTGCCTCCTGGCACCATCCCTGAGGATGGCCCGTCTAAACCCTCAGCAGCCAATAAGCAGAAGCAGGTGGAGGCTCGTTTCGACAGACCTCTACGAAAGGAGAATGCTTTGGGGCTAGCCAAGCCCCACAACTTTGACATACTGGCACAACTGGCCAGTACTCCTGCACGCCTGTCTTTGTTTGAGCTCCTGCGTCTTTCCAAAGACTCCCGAGAAGCTCTCTGCGAAGCTCTGAAGGACGCTGAATCCTTTCTCAGTCAGGTCAAGCAGCCTGAAGACCTCCCAACTACTTGTGCGCACTGTCATTGTGCGGATGAAGTTATCCCAAACATAACTTTCACCCAACAAGACATGCTGCTCAAGCACCACCGACATAACCGACCGCTGTATTACACAGGGTACATCGGTTCAGTCAAGGTGAGCCGGATTCAGATCGATCCTGGGTCTTTCCTCAGCATCATCCCGAAGGCACTGCTATCAAAACTGGGGATCCCAATGTACCGGCTGGCGCCCTCCAACACAACCATCAGTGGCTTCAACGCTAGCAAAAGCGAGCCACTGGACAAGATCCGACTGAAGTGTCACATCGGCAACCTCAATACTGAGGTGACTTGTTATGTGGTGGATGCCGAGGTCAACTACAACATCCTGCTCGGCCGACCATGGCTACATGAGTACATGGTGGTGCCTTCTACGCTCCACCAATGCATGAAATATGTATCCACCAACGGCGTCATCCGGACGGAGTTCGCAGACATCGATCCTTTCAAAGGGATTGAAGCCTACTTCACCGATTCCGACTTGTACAAGCCACTTGACGAGGAGAAAGCCAACGACGCTGATGATGAGGCAGAGACGGCAACTGAGCCGGACACGGAGCCTGAGATGACTCCAGACGCCCCTTTGAAGATCCGACTGAAGGGCAAACGACCCCAGAAGGTGCCTCCAATGAGCATCAAACTATCAGGGAAAGCACCGACTCCTGAGGCTCCCCTGAAGATACGCCTCAAGGGAAAGCCGCCTCAAACATCGGCTCCCCTGGTGGCAAAATTACAGGGGAAGGCACCACTCACAGGAGGCGCAGTTGAGGCACCTCTGAAGGTGCGTCTTAAGGGCAAGCCCCCGCAGTCATCCAAGATGCCAGAGAGGGCTCACATAACCCTCTCAGACCCCAAAGACAAAGCTGTGGTGGATTCTCCTGATCCGACCCCAGTGCTTACAGATGAGAAGCTTGGCGAATATGTCTCTGCTGATGTAGATGCACCCTCCTTAGACAATGTAATCCCACGGGATAAGATCTCGTATTTTATCAATAATAGAGTGTCTTTTAATTATTCTTGTCTTCTGCACTGGAATGCCATGTATACATTAGATAACGCTCTACGGTCGTTGCAAACGCAAATAACGACCGTCCATCATGTAAATCGGGTAGTCCCGTCTCAAGGAGTCTGTTTCATAGCCCCTCCACGAAGCCGAGACGAAGGATCCATCATTTTGGGCAAAGTCGAGCGTCATCAAGACCTCCCGCCACTCGAGCCAGAACCTGATACCGGCAGAGTACAAGTCTATCGGTACACGGATACGGCAAAGCACATCATCCAAAAGATGGGCTACGACCTAAAAAGCAACAAAGGCCTAAACTACGGCAAGGGTCGACGTCTCCCTCTCCGGCTTCTGACACCTAAGGGAAAGCCGCAGGACTACTACAATCGGACTCGGCGGGGGGTAGGCTATGTCACGCCGCCAGCAACTCCAGAGAGTTCAGACGCAGAAGACGTAGAACATTCCCACTCGTCCGAAGCATCGACTTGGGATTCCGATACCAGTATCGGATCAGTCTTCAGGAAAGTGCTGTCAGCTAACATGACGTCAGCACAACCTCAAAAATGTGAAGGCGAAGACCAAGCGCCGGAACCCTTCGAAGAAGAACCCTGGGCTCAACGCCTAGGAGAACAATGGGAGTCTCGTTTTGAGTTACGTGAACCTTCCACCGAAGACGAAGTCGAGCAGATCGACCTTGGGGACGGATCTTCTTCCAAACCCATCTTCACCAGCAAAAGCCTAGAAGGAGAAGACCGAGAGTCTCTAATCCAGCTGGCTAAAGAGTATATCGATGTCTTTGCCTGGAGCTACGAAGACATGTCGGGACTCGATCCACAGATCGTAATGCATAGGTTGAACATCTTACCTGATGCCAAATCTATCAAACAACAACAGCGACATTTCCGTCCGGACATTATGAATGCCATCGATCAGGAGGTGGACAAACTCTTGACCAGCGGCTTCATCCGTGAGGAACAGCACCCAGATTGGGTAGCCAACGTCGTACCTGTCACCAAAAAGAATGGAAAGATACGAGTCTGTATCGACTTCAGGGACCTCAACTCTGCTTGCCCGAAGGACAAATTCTCGCTTCCAATCACCGATGTGATGATCGACAACACATGTGGCTTTGAACGCATGTCCTTCATGGACGGGTATTCAGGCTACAATCAAATCAAGATGTTCCCCGATGACGCAAATTACACGTCATTCAGGACTCCGAAGGGTGTTTTTTGCTACACAGTAATGCCTTTCGGCTTGAAGAACGCCGGTGCAACATACCAACGAGCTATGAGCACCATCTTCCGTCAACATCTTCGCAAGACAGTTGAATGCTATGTTGACGACATCGCAGTCAAGAGCCGCCTCAAAGGAGATCACCTACAGGATCTGAAGACAGTCTTCGATCTCATGCGAGCACATCAACTCAAAATGAACCCCGCTAAATCCTTCCTGGGGGTTTCTAGCGGCAAATTCTTGGGCTTTGTCATCACGGCGAAAGGCATTCATGTCGATCCCGAGAAGACCAAAGCCATCCTCAACATGGACCCTCCGAAGAATCTTCGAGAACTTCGGGGCTTACAGGGACGTCTGGCATACATCCGGAGGTTCATAGCAAACCTCTCCGGTAAATGTCAACCCTTTACTCAGCTCATGAAGAAGGGAGTCTTTTATGTCTGGACAGAGGAGTGCCAAAAGGCTTTCGACGACATCAAAGCCTACTTGACGAGCCCACCAGTCCTGGTGGCACCTGTCGCCGGCAAACCATTTCTCCTCTACGTCTGTGCCATGGATCATTCCCTTGGCGCTCTGCTGGCTCAAAACAGCGATACAGGCTATGAGCAAGCAATCTACTACCTCAGTCGAACGCTCATCGGGGTCGAACACCGGTATAACCCCGTTGAAAAGGAGTGCTTGGCTTTGGTGTTTGTCATCCAGAAGACTCGTCATTATGCCTTGGGCCAGACAATTCATGTCATTTCTCGAGTCAATCCGCTCAGAGTCCTCATGACGAAGCCAGGATCATTGAACTCCCGGCTAGCCACATGGGCGATCTTGCTAACACCGTATAATATGGTGTTTGTCCCGCAAAAAGCTGTTAAAGGTCAAGCTCTGGCTGACTTTTTAGCTGCACACCCCATCCCAGAATCCTTAAAACTTTATGAAGACATCCCGGATGAGGTCCAAGAATCCAACGTCACCGAAAGAAGCTCCGTTTGGCGGATGTTTTTCGATGGCGCTTCAAGAACAGGCCCCAAAGGCCAAATCATCGTAGGAGTGGGGGTAGTCTTAGTCTCCCCCGATCAGTTGGTCATCCAGCGTGCTTACTCCCTTTCGGAGCCGTGCTCCAACAATGTTGCCGAGTACAACGCACTCATCATGGGACTCCAACTCGTACAACAGCTGGGGGTGGACCATCTGGAAGCCTACGGTGACTCAAAACTCGTCGTGAACCAGATTCGGGGGCAATACGAGGTTCGCCATGAAGATCTGATCCCTTACCACGAAGTTGCATTGAATATCATCTCAACCTTCACTGGGTTCTTCATCGAACATGTACCCCGTCTACAAAACTTGGAGGCCGACGCTCTGGCTGGCCTCGCGGCCTCATTGGCAGCGCCCCTTGGGACTCAACACTATGTCACGGTAACTGGCCGAGACTTGGTTTGTCCTAGAAACAACCTATGCTTGCGAGTGGCTCACGCCATGCCGACGAACACTGGCATTAATGTCCGAGACTGGAGGTTCCCGTTCATCGACTTCGCTGTCTACGGAATCCTTCCAGAGGACCCGAAGGAAGCCGTCTCAGTCAGGAGACGCTCTCTTCGATTCTATTACGATACAGCTACCAAAATGCTGTACCGATGCTCCTTCGATGGGCTCCTCCTTCGATGCCTGTCCAACGAAGAAGCAGCCGAAGCTCTTCGAGAAGCTCATGACGGAACTTGCGGAGCTCATCAACCCGGTCCTAAGTTGCAGGATCGACTGCGACGTATGGGCTACTACTGGCCAACCATGGCCGCCGACGCTGTTGAATATGCTAAGAAGTGTCATGCATGCCAACTTCATGCAGACTTCATACAAACACCGTCTGAACCACTACATCCTACAGTCGCCTCCTGGCCCTTTGAAGCCTGGGGCATGGACATTGTGGGACCAATCACCCCTCCTTCATCAAGAGGACACCGCTTCATCCTGGCCATCACCGATTACTTCTCCAAATGGGCAGAGGCAGTCCCATTGGCGAAAGTAAAGAGCTCCAGGGTGGTCAGCTTTATCAAACACCACGTTATCTACCGCTTCGGAGTACCCCGGAGGATCATCCACGATAATGGTCCTCAGTTTATCAGCCATGTTTTCAGCAGATTCTGTGACAAGAATCGCATTCAAAACGTGGCATCAATCGCCTACAATCCGACAGCAAACGGATTAGCCGAGGCGTTCAACAAGACTATCGTTGGGCTGTTCAAAAAAGTCGTGTCATCCAACAAATGCGACTGGGACGAAAAGCTTGGCGAATGCCTTTGGGCCTACCGCACAATGGTACGGACCCCAACAGGCAACACACCATTCTCCCTGGTCTACGGGAGCGAAGCGGTACTGCCTCTCGAGATCCAGATACCCTCACTCCGCGTAGCAATAACAAACAAACTCACAGAAGAGGACAATCAACGTCGTCGTCTGTGAGAACTGGAGGCACTCGATGAGAAGCGTCTCCTGGCTCAACAACGCATCGAACTCTACCAAGCCCGTATATCACAGGCTTTCAACAAGAAGGTCAAACAGAGGACTTTCTAAGTTGGCGACCTGGTTCTAGCAGTCAGAAGGCCAACGGTGTTAACTCACAAGACACCAGGAAAGTTCGAGCCCAAGTGGGAAGGACCTTTTATCATTGAGACGGTATACTCAAACGGTGCTTACCGCCTCGCCAAACCCAATGGGGACTTGTTCATGATGCCCATCAACGGCAAGTTCCTGAAGAAGTACTACTCTTGACATCTTTCAAATATGTGCTTCCACAAGGGGATCTATGGACCCGATCATCAGGATTCACAGACAATTCCCTTCCAACAAAACCATACGCTTCCGGAACCCAGCTGTTCCGTGGCATCCTTCAGTAGAAACACAACCACGTCCATATCACCTCTGAGTTGTTCCTCTACACCCTACAAAGCGAAATCTTACACTACGTAAGCCGACGCTACCCTTCATGTTTACCTCGTCCACATTACCTCTGAGTAAACATCCCGTACAAACAACCCCTGCGTTGTCGTACATTGATCGCAGAACTTCCACGTCCACATCACCTCTGAGTTGTTCAGCGTATCCTCCAGGATCATTCCTACCACGTCCATAATACCTCTGAGTAGGAAGATTCTATCATTTTGAACCCAATGATTGCCATGTCCACATCACCTCTGAGCAAACATGTTGGTTCCTTCAAACTTATTATCTGTACCTAAAAACCAAGGTGCGCAAAAGATAATAGGTCCACACAAATCATCAAGTTCATAATAAAAAAAATGAACACATCACAAAAAAGGTTGTGTGCTTCTTTATTTTCTAAAAAAAAAGAGAGTACAGAACTACACTATCCCCCAGCAAGGGTTGCAAAAGAACATAAAAAAAGGGAGAAGCTACAGTCCCTGAACCTCTCCAGGGTGGGCTGAGAGCTCTCTGACTCGACGTCTTAAGTCGGCTGTACGGGTCTCCACAGTCGCCAGGACTCGACGCTCAGCTTCAGCGCATCATCAGGGCGTAAACCCATGCGCGTCAGCATTGGAGCTTCGGCGCATCATCAAGGCGTGAGCCCATGCGCGTCAGCGAAGGCTTCGGCACATCATCAGGGGATAAAACCCATGCGCGTCAGCGGTAGAGCCTCGGCGCATCATCAGGGTTTAAACCCATGCGCGTCAGCGGTAGAGCCTCGGCGCATTATCAGGGTACAAAACCCATGCGCGTCAGCAACTAAAACCATGGTGCATGATAAAGGCCTGAGCCTATGCACGTCGGCAGGAACTCTCCATCTCTCACCTATTTATAGGCCGTGGTCGCACGCGTGAACCGATGACGAGTGATCTCAGCCGTCGCCTCGGGTCCTGAGAAGATAACAGCAGATAAAACCAAAAGATCATCATTAATCTTTTCGGTTACCAAGGCATCATCATATGCATTAACTGAGAGGAGCATGCGCCAGAACAGGCATACGCCCAACCATCATGCGCCCTGACCTCCATGCTTCTTGTTCAAAGTATTCCAAAACTTATTCAAAAGTTTTGAAAACTTTGAAGGGGGTCTTGTAGAAGCATGGAATTTCACAACCAAGAAAGCCCATGCGCCAGACACTACATGCGCCAGAACTCGGACAGAACACTTTACAGCAAAGTCAATAAGTATAGACATTTGAAGAAGGACTTTTTATTTATATACAAAAGTCTATTACATGTCTAGAAAAGGTTGTACAAAGGAGAATTTCTACAAAGGAAAGATCCTAAGTCTACAGCCAGCGGCCACCATGCGCCTCCAGATAGGCGCAGCAGTCACCATGCGCCGCCAGTTAGACGCAGCAGATACCATGCGCCTCCAACCAGGCACATCCCACCATCTCCTCAGCAGCTCAGTTATGTGCATCCAGCTCAGTTATGTGCATCCCTTCAGCAGCCCAGTTATGTGCCGCTCTTCCAGCCAGGCTCACCTGATAAGTGCTTCGACTAAACAAAGCATTTAACCCTCTGGCTGGAACCAAGGAAGAGAAGAGCACCGCAAATCTGTGGCCAGGAGAGGTTTCGAAAGAGCCTCCAAAGACCAAGGAAGACCGTAATCGAAATACGGCTAAAGGAGCAGCTTTTAACACAACCAGAGTGGGCGACACCCACTTTGAAGGAAGAAAGAGCCTAGCACCGCCATTCCGATCTACGGCTCTTCCGGAACAACGGAGACGAGGCCCGAACATCCCTATCTTTGGATGCAACAGGCACCTTCCGCCTGCCTCAGAAGCCCTCGACTCCGTCTTTTGGATGTAACAGTCACCTTCAAGTGCATCAACGACGACATGGCGTCTCATCTTCACCCTCGGGAACACTTCGTCAACAGAATGCACCCGAATACCCAAGTTCATGTTGGAGGTACGTGAGAGAGTGAGAAGCAAACCTTCTCTCCATGCCACTATTTATAGGCCGGGCAGATCAAACCCACGCGCCAAATGGATGGCTCTCCGAATTCCGTGCAATGAACTCACATTAAATGGATGAACCAGACGCCTCGACTTCAGCCAAACGGCTATTTAAAAGCACTCGAGAAGCGAAACAGCCGCATCATTAAAGACGTGTCGGATGCGCCGGCTGGACAGTGCATCACACCCCTTCAAACACCAAGTGCCTCCCACAGATGCGCCCTGTACCGAGCGCATCACAGAGGATGCGCCCCAATACGTCCCCATACGCCTAGTGGAACGTCAACCAACGCGCCCACTCAGCTGTCCATCGAATGTCACCAACATTAAATGTTGAACTGACAGAGTTGGCAGTACGCCTCCCCAAGTCTGAACGGTTGACAGCTTTTACAGAAAACGAAGCGTCCACAACGTCAGCATCATCATGACTTTACCCCGACGGCTACTGCCACGTGGCCACCCAACCATCCGCATGCGCCTCAAAAGCCATGCGCCTCAGACCCTTCACTGATCCCTAAAGACAGAAGAAGAGTCTCCAGTTGAAGCTTTGCATGCGCCTCAAAAGCCATGCACCCCAGACTGATCTCTGATCCCGAAAGACAGAAGGAAAGTCGCTCGCATGCGCCTCAAAAGCCATGCGCCCAGAACGGTTCGTGACTCCTAAAGGTCACGAGCCAAAATCTCATGATGCGCCCAATCCAAGGCGCATCCCACCAAATTATCCCCCCATCAGATCCGAGATCTCTGAGCCATGAGTCGACGACACGTGTCCTTTGACTCAACTCATCCAAGATTTCAGCAACAGAAAGATCTTCTCCTCTGCTACGTGCCGGCTCACAACAGCAGTATGAAGAATTCAACCCTTCGAGTAGGGCGCATCATCCATGCGCCTCCATCAGCAATCTCCACGTGGCGTCCCTATGTACCGGCGCATCCTACATATGCGCGCATGAGCAGCCAACCTGCCCAGCTATAAATAGAGGGATCATTTCCTTCTTCCGGACACACATACGGACAACGTACAGAATCCACAGCGAACATACAGAGAATCACCGGAGAGGCGGAGACAGACACTCAATGTCTTCCTCCTCTCGGCAAGCTCCAGCACCCAGAGCAATCTACACCTTCAGAGAACCGATAACCGTCGTTAGCCCATCAACGGAGTCAACGCATTACCACTCGCTCCATTGGCACTAAGGACCCAGATTAAACAAAAGTGTACTCCTAGGACTACATCTAAGTCCTATATTGTAACACTGTTCTGTTTGTGTTAAAGTTTTCAATCAAACAATTTTAATGGCAAACATTTGGCTCTCTCGAATTCTTGTCACTCCGAAACTCCTTTGTTCTTGGTTTGTTGCTCTGGGCAGAGCTAAGTCAGGGTCAATCTCCCCGAGTTATGTGCAACGACGGGATACCGGTAGAGCGGGAGTTTTACCACTAGGAGCATCCGAAAAAGTCTGCACATAGACCCGGATTAACTTTTAGGGCAGTGCTTCGTGCGCGACTTTCCCGTAGGCCGATAACTTTAACTTCTTTTATTTTGTTTGTAGATTATTGGAGGAGAAGAGCAGTATTTTTTCTAACAATCTAAGAGTTAAAATGTGTTTATATTCTAGAGGACAATTGTCTCTGAGAAGGAATTGTTGTATTTGTTTTTACATGACATTAGATAATTTTACAAAATAGTTGTACTCTAGTGAATTTGGATGAACCTATGTGGACATTAGTACAATACTAATGTTATTGCCAATGATCTACGAGCTAGTTCACTATAAATCACGCCTCTTATGATCTTTTATTGTAAGACAATAAGTCATTATCTATTCCTAGACATGATTTGTATTTAAACTTAAAAGATTTGGTATCTGAAATCAATGAGATGTTTTATTAGACAACATGTTTATTACATACAACAACATTGTAGTGCATAGTTGAAAAATAGGACCTTTATAATTCATCTCTTTTTTTGTTCTCTTTCTCCAATGGGTACTCATCAAATACAACATTGTATAATACAGTTTGTTGGCATATTATATATATTACTATTATGCATGGATGAAAGATGTGTTTTCTGTTGGAAACATATCTGCCCAAATAGAAATACGCACTACACAACACAATTATTTTGTTCCAAATTGTATTAGTAGTTAAAGAATATGAAGATTGAAATTGTTCATTTCAGAGTAAATCATTTACCATGTCGTCTTATAAGCTTTGCTTATTTTTATTTTCAATACTGTTTATGTCATTTTTTTTAAAAGATCAACCGAGATAACTAATAAAATATTTATTTATTTTTTAGAAGAACAATGTTAGTCATGATATTTGATTCATTATAATTCTATAAAAGCTCAAGTATTTATAGTCTTTAAAGCACTTCAATGTCGTGCGCATATAATGTACGTTAGTCAATTTTTATCTCTTGAATCCTTTGGATTCTTTAAACGGACGTAACGTTTTTAATTGAATTCTCCATTTATTTAGGCATTCAATGGTATAAATTTAATAACCATGAATTCATCTTTATGTCCGAATACAAGAATGTCATTGTGGAGTCTTATATTTGTAAGATAGTGTAGTCTCTTATGTTGTTGTAAGACCCACATAATCTTGGATATGACACTTCTAATGCATTTTCAAGGATACCAACAATTCATAATGATCTCATAATTTTACATTTATGTTACTTTTAAATAAATAAATATGGAAGATCTAAATTTTGTGTTAAATTATTTCATAAAATGTTGTCTTCCTTAGCATTTACATCTTTCATCCTCGCATCAAAGGTGTAGCATACGGATCGTACGTAAATATTTATAGATCATTTCTTTTGTCAGAGACTCAGACGTATGCTTTGTTATATTTTTACTTCCCTAAAACTAAAATTTTTCTCTTTAGATAATTATTTGATAAACTTATTTTAGTCTACAGAAACTTTACATAATTGTATATGCTAGCTCATATAGTTTTAGTTGTTGAATCATTGCTTCCCATTAACTAATGTCATTGAATCATTGAATACTATTCAAGTATTTTTCGTTAATTAGGTTTTGTCATGTGTTACATGAATTATGCTCACTCCATTGGACATTAGTCCATTTTTTTTTATATTGATAATTATTCCACAAGTATATTTTTGGAGCTTTAATCAGAATAAACTAGTTGTGCACTGTTTCATTTATACCAATATACAAACTTCAATTTTTTGAAGACGTAATCATTAGAAATATTTTAAATGTTTAGGAAATAAGAGACATTTTAACAGTGACAATAATACAAATTATTTTTGTACTTTTACTCTTAACATGATATTTATAATATCTCTTTAAGCCAGAAGCATCAGAGATTGTGACTTGATTTGGAAAAGAGCAAACATGCTAAAGGTGAAGGTATATAAAACAAAAGTTCTTTGCTCTATCTTTCTGAATGTGTTGTTTTGTAAATCTTATTTTCCAAAGTCTTGGATACTAATGATTATTTAGTGAGAATAATGGAACTACTTAAAATGATATACAAAATCATATTTCTTTTGAAGTGTTATTACTAAGATAAAAATCAAGAAGACAACGAGCTCCGATCAATTGAAAAGGTAATTTTCATATGTACAACCTACATTTTGTAATCATTCTTTATTCCTAAATTTAATTGGAGAAATATATTGTTGAAATATGAGCCAATCTTATTGGTTTATATATGTATACGGTTCTATATATTGTTGTACTAAAGTGATATTCTTCGCATGTTAGTTTTACATGTTTGAATCTTATCGATTATATTATCATGATATTAGAATTTCTAATCAGACAAAGAAATCACAACATTGTTCTATCACAATACTTAGAATATGTTAGGCTAACATTGGTTTGCATATAATCCGTGACATTATAATTCCTTTGACACATTCAAATAATTTAGTCACAAGAAAATAGTTAGTGAAATTACAAATTCTTTTAAATTTGAAGTTTTAAAAGTTGAGATTATTTTGGGTACAAGCCGAAAGGGTCCTTCTGTCAATCGGACGTAAATAGCCCTAAGCGACATGGTACTTAATCGTCCCCATGTGGACCTCCGCTAACTGGGAACCGTCCCCTACAGCTAACCCAAGTTAATCAACACTTGATAAACTAAAGATTTTTTAAGGTTGATTAGCAAAATCACTTAAACTATTATTCTAGTACTTTAAACTGTCATTTTTGCAAACATGGCTAGTAAAGATAAATCTTTAGAGCCATGGATACTGTGACAGAGTCAAATGATTTTTGACTCACTATTCTAAGACTTATATCAGTAATTAGTAAAATCACATGAGTCTGATGTCACTAACTCTGATATCTAAATCAGCCAAACCAGTTATTCTATTCTATATAGTAATAGAAAAATTATTTTAAGGATATTCTAGGCTATAAATTGTATCATATTAGATACTCTTATGTCAGAGAAATATCATTTTAAATACAAACTGGGTAACTGATTTATATGACATCTAATCCATTTATGGATATATATTTTTTTTACTCTATGAAAAGTTGTCATCTCTTGAGGTTTGTGTAATAAATCTATCATAGATAAGACTATTATATAGTCTGAAATGTTATCTTCAACCACATGCATCTTATACTGAAGCTAGCTGTATGGCTCAACATTTTATACTACATATTTTTGTACATGTCATTTGTTTTAAAATTAAGCTAAAAGCATTATCTTGTGAACTCTAAGATGATCAGGTACATGCAGCTGCGTGTCAAGACATGTAAAGAGCCTTAAAAAACAAAATTATAGTTCTTGACTATAAAGTCATAAAAAAACTTTACAGATCTCTTGACGAAGAGTCTGTTTACTCTTGACGAAGAGTTTGTCTAGGATATTGATCCTACAATCATCGAGGGGGATGGGGTTAAGCCCATAGTATAGTCAATAGCAGTGGCAACCCAACCGAGTCTGACTGGAGATCCCAAGAAGCCGGTTCAATGGGTAGAAATAAGCTGGACTCGGTGACTATTATGGAACACTGACCTGAGATTAAATTCTCTTTAAAATAAAAGCCCAGGAGGCTGTATATGTGTACATTCATATCCATCCCTATGGTGACAGTGTTCCTTTTGTGATATGGACAGGTTGAGTTTAAACTCTTAATAAGTCCAAGCATGATATGCAGGGTTGATTCCTATCACCAACCCTTAAGGACTTATCTATATGAGAGGTCGTGAGGGCCACGACTATAGGACAGGGCGATCCTAGACAACTCTCATGCATGTGTAAAAGTGCGCGTGGCCAACCAAACGCGCCACCCGATAGACCCAAGTACCTCTAGCGTACTATGTGTGCTATTTTCGAGTCTGGTTCAAGAAGACTGATTCAAGGCGTAGTCCATCAAGCTCTTCTTCAGACAAAGACAATAGTCGCTACGTGAGATTCGAGGCTGTAGTCCATCTCATTTATGCATAGTATACAACTGCCCAGACATTCTCTTATTCTTGTCTTACTTTCTTTCCTTCTATTTCTTCGAGATTTGACCTTTTGGGGGAGATTTTTAGTTGTATGTGTGTTGTGTTCACACACACATGAGCTAGCAAAAGCTCAACTCCCTTACAATAATTTTGACTGTTATGAACCCATTAAACTTGTAACATCAACTCATGTCTAGGTACAACGTACCACATAGTTTTTCATTTGAATTTTGTAACGTTCAGTATTTATGGCCGGATTAAATTGTCTTCATTCTCCTTTATTTCCTAACCTTAGAGAAAAGCCTATATATTGAGGCCAATCTCAATACTTTGAACATACTGAAAATTACTACAAAACACTCTCTCTGGCTCTCTCGAATTCTTGTCACCCCGATACTCCTTTGTTCTTGGTTTGTTGCTCTGGGCAGAGCTAAGTCAGGGTCAATCTCCCCGAGTTATGTGCGACGACGGGATACCGGTTCTGTAATTTTTCCTCAAGTTTTTGGATTTCAATTTGAGTAGAGTAGTTGTTAGATTCATATATGCAAGGGGCGGGGGTTCTGTGGACTTTTGCTCGATTTGGAGTTGTGTATAATTGGATGGTGGAATTGTGTATGAGTCTAGCTAAATGAGTTATTTTGTTTTGAATGGGGAAAGTTGTTGGTTTCCATATGGAACTAGACGCTATTTGTTAGTTTAGTTTGTACGTACCTTGCTGATGGTATGTATACTGCTAGTTCAGTTTGCATCCAATACAAGGGTGCATCTGTGCTGAGTAAGTTTTAGCTCTATTGGTGCTAGTTGGGAAGTTGGGTGCAGCAAGATGGTGAAGACTGGGCTAATTTTGTATGAGTATGGTAGAAGTTTGTGTATATTTTGCACGGCTTCTAGTTGGGTTGTGTTGCCAGAATTTTGGATCTGATGTGTGGGTTTGCTGGTTTGGGCTTGCATGGTTTTGGTATTCGAGCTATGTTTTGGTGTGAGTACGTAGCAGTATTCAACGGGGGTTTGTACGCATAGCAGTCGAGTATCAGGGAGAGTATAGGCATCAGGATTGTACTTTATGGGGATGAATTTAAACTGTTGTTTAGATGAGATGTCTGTAGATTAATGAAGTGTGGTTTTGGGTATGCCTTGCTGAGTTAGGCGGTTGGGTTTACTAATGTCCGTTTGTGATAGGTTGAGTGTGTATATATTAATTACTGGGTTCATTTGAGGAGTCTTGCTTATTGGATTGAGATGGGCCGGCCTGTTAAATTCAAGAAAGTCTTGTTTTGTATTATTAACATAATGTTCCTTCTTAGTAACCTTTTGTATAATTTTTCAAATGATATATAGTACTTGTCCTTTTCTTAGCAATTATTTTGGACAGTTACGTTTTAGTTACTATTTTTCCATATTGATAGTTAGTATAAAAATGGCTAAGTAGATATATCTATCTAGTAACAATATTTTGTTATACCAAGTCATATAGTCGTACTTTCTATACAGATTTGTTAAACTATTCCTATTAAAATATAGAAATTAGTTGGTAAGAGTCACAATTGGAGATAAACAGTATCGTAGACAGATAATGATTAGAACCTAACCAACTTTTACACATGCAAGGTGGACATACATAACTGTTCATTACTAATCCCGATCACCCTGAGCAAGGCAACTACATTCTATGGTTTTGTTCATTTATTTCATACCTTGTACTCTTCATGTTGGACACATTGTGACACGGTTTTCATGTACTTCTGGTTCTTATCATGATTCATGTTCTTACTTGTACTTGAGGAGGGAAAATCTACTAGATATGTGACCAAACCCAAACTAGGAATTCATGTGGATAGCCTAGGTCTCACATCGTGCACGTGGGACTCTAAGTCGTACATGTTTCATGAGCTCATTCATGTACTCACCCCCAGCCGGTCACATATGCTAGTTGTATTTCAAAACAGTGCACATATCAGGTTCCTTGTTTTATGATCAGGTCCAGTTCATGTCTTTACTTTCCTGTATTTAATTTTCTTTACTTTCTCTGTACTTCTTGTTCTCATGTTCTCTTGTACTTATTTCCTTATCATGTTGTTCTTGTTCATTACCTAGAATTTTACTTTGCCCCGCTCCTGACTGTATATGTTGCAGGTGCACCCGAGTATCTTGTACCACTTTTATGGGCTAGAGCCGGAAGCCGTAGCTGAGCAGGATGGAGTTGTATCTCCGGATTTAGAATTATTTCATAGATTAAGTTTCATGTTCGTATTGAGATTTCTCAGTTGTAACGTTTATTATTTTACCGGATTTGTCTTTGGATGATCTTGTTTTTAAAAAATAACTTAAGGGATTGTGGTGATCTGTTCTGGGACGTTATAGATGTTGTGATGTTTTATATTATCTGGTGACTTGGAGTTTTCCTTAGTACTGTACAGCTTACTGCGTTGCATCTTCTAACATAGGTTAGACGCGTCTGATTCGTATTCGATTATTTGGGAGCGGGTCGTGACATACCTAATTCGAAGGAATACTGGTTTACGGTGGCCGAATTCGGTCTGAGTTCGGGCAGAACTCGGTCCGAGTTTGGTTGCCCTTTGACCAGTCAGGTATGAAGTTTGAGTTGGTTTTTGGGCTCTTTTTGAATGGGCTGACTTTTTGGTTTGTGGACTGAACAAATAGGTAGGCTTTTGTGGGGAATAGGAAGCCAACAAAGTTCTAACACGACTCAATGCACATTTTGTCCTACAAAAGAAAGATAAAATATAAAATAAATATAAGGATATGAGCACTTTGATGACGTTTTTTTCCTGACATTTGAGCAAACTTGAAGACTCTTTTTTTCTTTGACGGCAGATGGCGAAAGATAAACAGATCTGGAAATCTGAATATATTTTGGGCGAGAACCATGGGGAGCGCTGCCCCTTCAACACAAGTCCGCTGAACGGGCGAGTGCGAGGCTCCGAATAGATCATTGGACGGTTAAGAGAAATCTTCTTGTAGAACGACGTCTTTGTCCCATCATTAATTCTTCCTTACATATCATGTCCTGGTTTGATTATGCTTATTGCTTGTCTGCAAGCACTTGTTATACGAACAATACAGTATAGCAATATGATAAATTTAATGAACAGCAGGACAATGCTAAGTTTAAGTAGGAACATGATAGTGATTACATGAATATTAGTGACATTATTATGTTAAATTTAATCAATTAGTCATATTCAAAAATATGATACAGTTATTGGGCGAACAACTAAGGCTATCCATTTGTTAGATTAATATGATTTTAAAATATATTGTTTTATTTAAGTACGCTAGTATGCTTTCAAATACATTAACTTTCTCATTTGTATGCATCCTTTAACTATTCTTATTAGCCATTTAATACCTTAACTATAAATTGAAATTTCATACTCAAATGTCATTAAAAGAAAATATACAAAATAACCATTTGCTCTCTGAATTATAATAACATCCATGTCGTAAGGCAAAAGCTCAAACGCACGGAGACGAAGCTTTCTCGTATATTATCAACCACACAAGTGCATATTACAAGCTATCCCAACCTCTCTTTATATAGGGAGAGAGGTTGGGGGTTATGAAGAAACGAAAGGCTAAAGGGTTTTTGTATGTTACAAGGAGATGAAATGAAGGGCCATATGAGTTACAACAATCCCCCTTGGCTCTCCAGAAATTCTGCTTGTAAACATCTCTGAGTTTCTTCGTCTGTCTGTAGCTTGTATATTCAAGTTTGACCATCTACTTGTGCCTCGTCAAAACCTTGCCAAAGAAAACCCAGTGGAAAAAAAACTTTGGTCGAAGGACAAAAGAGTACACACAGGTCAGTGTGATGGGGGTAAACTAACCATTGCAAAGGTGCCTCGTCAAAAACCTTGTCAGGGAAAACCCAGTGGGAAAAAACTGCTGATCGAAGGACAAAAGAGTACACGATGGATTAGAAGTATACACTGGATACTCCCCCTGATTACAATAGTCCTTAGTGAATAAGAGATTTGAACTGTGTCTCGTTAAAAACCTTGCCAAAGAAAACCTAGTGGGAAAAACTTTGGTCGAAGGGAAAAAGAGTACACAAGCATACATCAGGATGCTTCCCTTTTCACTCGCACTCGACAGGGTGCGGGATATACGCACAACAGGGCATTTGGAGGCGCTCGTTGGGGCGCTCCCCCTCACATGCACACAACAGAGTGTAGGAAACATGTTTCACTTAGGCTAGCTCTGAAAGTTTCCTAAGTCCAATTGCTCTGACATGTTTCTGGAATGAGTGTTTCGACAGTGACTTGGTGAACAAGTCTGCACGGTTATTCTCCGATCCAATGTGTTGCACTTCAATCTTCTGAAGCGCTTGTTGTTCATGTGTAAAGAACAACTTGGGCGATATGTGCTTGGTAGCATCCCCTTTGATGTAACCATGTTTCGCTTGATCAATAACAGCGGTATTGTCCTCATAGACGACAACAGGTTCATCTGGGTCATATGGAAGATCACATGTACTTCGAATATGGCCAATAACAGCTCGAAGCCATACACACTCTCTAGTTGCCTCATAAAGTACGAGTAGCTCAGAGTGGTTCGTTGAAGTAGCCACTAAGGTCTGTTTGCGAGACCTCCAAGAAATTGTCGTGTTCCCAATGGTAAAGACGTAACCAGATTGGGAACGCCCCTTGTGTGGATCAGATAAGTATCCTGCATCGGCGTAGCCAACAAGGGTCGCGTTGTTTCGAGTGCCAAGAGCGTTGGACTCACTCAAAACCGTGTAGGGATAGAACAAGCCCAAGTCCGTAGTACCCTTATTGTAGCGAAAAATGTCTTTTATGCCATTCCAATGGCGGCGTGTTGGCGCGGTGCTGTGTCAAGCTAGACAATTTACAGCAAACGAGATGTCTGGTGTAGTACATTGGGCCAAGTACAATAAAGTGCCTATTGCACCCAGATAAGAGCACTCAGGACTCAATATCTCTTCGTCGTCCTCCTTTGGACGGAATGGGTCCTTAGTATTGTCTAGAGAGCAGACGATCATGGGAGTAGCGGACGGCTTAACGTCAAAATGACTAAAGCGTTTCAACACCTTTTGGGTGTAGTTCGCTTGATGGACAAGAATTCCATCTTTACGGTACTCGATCTGCAGGCCGAGGCAAAACCGTGTCTTCCCAAGATCCTTCATCTCGAATTCCCTCTTCAGGATATCAGCAGTTTCTGACAAGTCTTTTTCGGTTCCTATGAGATTCATGTCATCTACATAAACCGCGATGATACGTATCCTGAAGTGGATTTCTTTATGAACACGCATGGGCAAAGTTTGTTATTAACGTATCCCAAACCGATCAAGTATTCGCTTAGGCAGTTATACCACATTCGTCCGGATTGTTTCAATCCATATAGCGAACGCCTCAGTCTAATTGAGAACGCGTTCTGTGGTCGGGAACTACCTGATTCAGCATCTTTAGTCCTTCAGGGACTCTCATGTATATTTCTATGTCCAGATCCCCGTAGAAATAGGCTGTGACCACATCCATGAGCTGTATATTCAGTTTTTCAGAAACTACTAAACTGATTAAGTAGCGGAACGTTATGACGTCCATTACGGGGGAATACGTCTCCTCGTAATCAATTACAGGGCGTTGTGAGAAGCCTTGCGCCACAAGGCGAGCCTTGTATCGCACAATCTCATTTCTCTCATTACGCTTCCTTAGAAAAACCCATTTGTGACCAACTGGTTTAACATTGGGTGGTGTTGGAGCAACAGGTCCAAACACGCTTCTTTTCGCTAAGGAGCCTAGTTCAGCTTGGATTGCTTGTTTCCATTGTGACCAATCCGTTCGTCGTTGACACTCGGCAACACTACGAGGTTTCATGTCATCATTGTTCATAATGTCTGTGGCCACTGAATATATGAACACATCATCGATGACAGTTTCATTTCGCTTCAAAATATCGTCTAAGCTAGCATACTCGACGGATATTTCGAGGTTATCGACATGATTAGGAATATGTGTTTCATCTGGAACGCGCTCTTCTAATACATCGTCGTGATCCTTAATGATCTCATGTGGCAAAACGCTTTCAACAAGATTTCTCCTCTTCCGGGGCATAACATCTTTGGAACCAACCGGTCTTTCCTTCTTCTTGGGAATAGCGGCGGACTAGACAGCCGATGGCAGCGTCCTTTGCTCGGCAGGTTCGACCGGAGCAACATGTTTCACAGGAACATGGCGTCTCTCAGGGACGTCTATCCTTGCAGGCACATTTGCAGCAGGTATAATTGATCACGTGACTTTTGCTAGGTCGCTAAATGCGTCTGGTATTTGATTTGCAATATCTTGCAGACCTAGAATCCTCTGCACTTCCTTATCACTATGTGCAGAGGGGGGATCATAATGAGTAACAGCAGGCACATGCCACGCTAATTCACGTCGTTCCTCATCAACGTTAGCGTGCATTTCTCCCCCTAACGACGGAAAGATTGTCTCATCAAAGTCACAATCCGTGTGTCTCGCGGTAAAGAGATCGCCTGTCAAGGGCTCTAAATAGCGAATGATGGACGGGGAGTTATAATCGACATATATTCTCCGTCGCTTCTGAGGTCCAAATTTTGAACCCCTTATCGGCTCAATTGGAACATTGACTAGGCACCCAAACACGCATAAATATGAGATGTCAGGCTCACATCCGGTAACCAGCTGGTACACGAAAAGTGGTTGGGTGGCCATGGGCCTCAAGCGGACCAAATTTACAGCGTGCAAAATTGCATAGCCCCATGCAGATAGTGAGAGTTTGGTGCGCATAACCAAGGTCCGCGCTATCACTTGCAGTCGCTTTATAAAAGCTTCTGCTAGGCCATTTTGGGTATTAACATACGCAACAGGATGTTCAAGATTTATTCCTAAAGTCATGCAATAGTCATCGAAAGTCTTCGATGTAAACTCCGCGGCATTATCAAGTCTAATAGACTTTATCGGATAATCCGGCTGGTGAGCCCTTAACTTAATGATCTGGGCGAGGTGTTTAGGAAATGCTGCGTTTCGGGTGGATAACAACACTACGTGTGACCATCTAGTCGATGCATCAACCAAAACCATGAAGTATTTAAATGGTCCGCATGTTGGTTGGATTGGTCCACAAATATCTCCATGAATTCTCTCAAGGAATTGAGAAACTAATCTCGTAGGTTTCACATGGAGTGGCTTGAGATCTGTTTTCCCAATCGAGCAAGCTTGGCATAGGCTGTTCGGATTTATAACGAAATTCTTTCCTCCAAGAGGATGCCCATGTGATGCATTCATAGTTCGAAGCATCGTATTTTGACCCGGATGACCCAGTCGGTCATGCCATAGCATAAAAGTCCTCTCATCAACTGGTGCTCGGCGAATGATGAGATTATTTTCGATGTGTTGTATCGTAGTGAGATACAAACTATTTGAAAGACTTTTCAACTTCTCTATGATACGCTTTTGGCCGTACTGAGTGGAGGTAATGAAAAGATAGTCGAAGACATGTTCTCGAGCAGTTTCAACATGAAATCCGTTTTCTCGAATATCCTTAAAACTCAGTAAGGTACGACTGGACCTTGGAAAATATAAGGCCTCTGATACTTCAACGGGAGTACCATTGGACAACGAAAAATGGACTTTGCCAAAACCTTGAACAAGGGTTGAGGGTCCCGAAATGGTTGTCACTGAGGTTACTTTAGGCGTATAGGAGATAAAGTATGATTTATCTCTCAAGATAGTGTGAGTCGTTCCACTATCAACCAGACAATATACTGCCCCGTGGTCCATGCCTATAAGTAAAGAAAATTAAAGTTTGTCAAACGTTTGAGAAAAGTGCTCAAAATAGAACTTTAATTTATCGAAAAAACAGAAAATACAAACCACCAAAAATTTCATGATTAAATCAAATATAGAGAGAAAATGGAGATTCATTCTTCCATTTCTGCTATAAAATCGGGGGTCACAATATTTAGATTTTTGCACTCGTTGACCAGATTTGCTTTGGCCCGGCGCCCCTTGTGATAGTTATCAACTTCTTGGGGGGTCGCCCTGCAAGTCCGTTGTATATGACCATAAGCACCACATTTGTAGCAGAGAGTAGGCGCTTAGCCTTCCACTCTCGCTTTGGGACGACTGGCCCGTTGGTTCTTACCATGAGACTTCCTAGGAGTCAAAGGTCCTTGGTTCTTGTTAGAACCTCGCTTTGGGTGGCGAGACTTAAACTTGCCTCTGTTCTTTGGTTGGGACGACTGGCCCTTGTCTCGTTTCCACCGTGGATTTGGTCCACGGAGAGCGTTTGCATCAAGCATTGGAATTGTCTTTGTTCCAGCAGGACGAGAATTGTTGTTTCTCATTAAAATGAGACTGTTCTTCTCGTCTAGTAAAAGCTGGATGATGAGCTCAGGAAACTTGGTGAACTTAGACTGACGGTATTGCTTCTGGAGCAAGTTGTCAGTGGAAGAAAATGTGGTGTATGTTTTCTCCAAAAGATCACTGTCGATTAATATCTCACCGCAGTATTGGAGAAGTGATCGAATCCTGTAGACTTCATTGTTGTAATCAGTTACACTTTTGAAGTCTTGAAAGTGCAGGTTCAACCAGTCATGGCGTGCTTCAGGTAGCCATATGGTCTTCTGGTGGTCGAAGCACTCTTTCAGAGAGTCCCATATCGTCTTCGGCGAGGAAATTTCAATGAATTCCGCCTTCATGGCGTCAGATAAATGCCTGCGGAATAGAATCATCGCTTTGGCGTTCATTGAGCGAGTGACTTCAACTTCACGCTCTTCCTCGTTATAGATGACGTCCAAGAGGCCCTGCGCGTCTAGATGGTTCTGGATGTCTTGCGTCCAGTCCAAGTAGTTTTTGCCAGAGGCTTCAAGGATGGGAAAATCAATCTTGATCGACATTTTTCTACAACAGAAGAAAAATCTTGATCAGTCATCATATAAAACGACATGTTTATATGGATTTGGTTTGCATAAGTAACAGCAAATAATTGTAGATAAAATAATGGTTTTGAAAAAATAATTTTTGTTAAAAAAAACCTCTTATAACGATCGACGGGCCGATATAGAGGCAAATTATTTGCTTGCAAAAATGCACAAGTATAAATACAATTTGAGAAAAAAAAATTTCGGTCAGCCCTGTTGACACAAAGTCACAGTCAACCAAATATTGACTACATTGACCAAATAATATTTGTATTAATTCAATACGACACACGACGACTGCATTCAGTTCAAGACAGATGACAGCTCAGTCTCCGGCTCTCAGTATGTTCTGGAGTCTGTATTTTATGATTTCATTGAGTCTAGATTTATGTACTCTGAGTCGTGCTGAGCTCTTGGAACTTAGTCTATAACCTACCCAAAATCCCAAGCTCCACTGAACCAAAAACTGCCCACTGGTTCCCTTAGAACCACTCTGTGCTCTGGAGACAGAGTTCGGGCCGAACTCTGCCTCCACACAGAGTTCGGGCCGAACTCTGTCCCCTAGAAATCAGGAACCCTAATTTTAGGGATAGCTGGTTGCTAGCTGTCCAACGGCCAAATTTTTTGAATTCTTCTACCCGAATTCTGGCCGAATTCTGCCTCAAAAATCAGTATAAATAGGGCATGAATTCTCTCATTTCAAACCACTCAATCTTCTCTTCTCTTCTCTCTTATAAGCTCAATAAGCCATACCCTTCCCATCTACTAGCCACAAGCCTCCTAAGTCTCGAGTGCTCAGCATCTCTCAGTTAGGATTCTTGTGCAAGAGTTGAAGAAGTCGCTTGGACAATTCCAAGCAAATCGCCACTGCGATCCTCTGTTAGAAGTTGACGTGCTCTTCTGAAGAAAAGGCACGGGTTGTAAACTACTATTTCACAAATAGTGGATTTAATCCTGAGCTAGAGTTCTCAGGCCTGGACTAGTCCTCCACGAGGGAAACCAGGTTAAAATCGCTGTGTTTGCGTATGCTCTTTTGCTCTTTATTTATTTTCCGCACTTTACTCTGATTATTGATTGTTGGTGAAAGAGTTAATTTTTAATTGGCTATTTTTCTATATAAACTCTATTCACCCCCCTCTAGAGTTGCCAAACTGTTCTTCAATTGGTATCAGAGCTCTGTTCTCTTTACAAGGATTAACATCCTAAGAGCTGATCCATGGCAACCACACAATCCTTGATTTCCAATCATGGTGAAGGTCAGTCCACTCATAGGCCTCCCCTATTTGATGGAACTAACTACACATATTGGAAAACAAGGATGAGCTTCTATCTTAAGTCTCTAGACTTTGACCTGTGGACTGTCGTCACTGACGGTTACAAAAAGCCCGCCAGGATAGTTGTCGATGGTGACCTCATTGAGAAACCACACGACAAATATTCTGTCGAGGAGAAGAAACAGGCAAGTCTAGACGCTAGGGCTATTAATGCTTTATTCTGTGCTATAGACAGGAATGAGTTCAACAGGGTTTCTACTTGCACCACTGCTCATGAAGTATGGAGACTTCTAGAAGTGACGCATGAAGGAACCACACAGGTCAAGGAATCTAAAATAAGCCGTCTCACTCAAGAATACGAAGCCTTCAAGATGAAGCCAAGTGAGACGATCACTCAAATGATCACAAGATTCCTCGACATCATCAATCCTCTATCTTCGCTCGGAAAGCAGTACTCAAACCACGAGAAGATTCGTAAGCTGCTCAGAGGGCTACCAAAGATTTGGAACCCTAAGGTGACAGCCATCATAGAAGGAAACGATCTCACAACAATGTCAATGGAGACCTTGATGGGTAAGCTTATGACTCACGAGCTTGACCTCAAGGACTTCGAAGAGCCTGCTCCGAAGACCAGGGAGATCGCACTCAAAGCTCATCAACGAAGAGCTAATCATGATGAGACCGAAGAAGATAATTCGGATGATGAAGAACAAGCTCTCATGGTTCGCAACTTCAAGAAATTCCTTCGCTTCAATCGAAGGAAGAAGGAATCTCAAGAAGACGATGAAGAAGAACCAACTTGTTACGGTTGCAAGAAAACTGGACATGTCCGAAAAGACTGCCCATTCCTGAAGAAGAGCAACCGCTATGAGAAGCCATACAAAAAGAACTCATCAAAGAAATATGCCAACACAGGCATCTGGCATGAAAGTGAAGCAAGTGACTCTGAGGAAGAAAAGGACTCTCCTCAAGATACAGCAAATGTGTGCCTGATGGCAACTTCTAACAAGGTATCTAACGAAACTCTGGATGACTTCTCTTTTGATGAACTTGGCGATGCTTTCACTGATTTACTCGATGATCATAAAAAGGTCATCGGTAAATATAAACATGCCAAGGACAAAATCAAAAGTCTAGAAGATGAGATACAAAGAATTTCCTTACTTCTTGATAATGTTAGAGACACATCACCCACTAATGACGCTGATGAAGTATCCAAGCTCAAATTAAGCTTGCATGATGCTGAAGCACGTATTGAGCAACAAACTCAAGACATCACTACACTCAACACGTTGCTTGCTGAAGAAAAGAGTAGACACAAGATTTCCATGACTAAGATATATGGCTTAAATATTAAGGTTACTGAACTGCAAGCTGTTACTAAAAGATTAGAAACCAAATTGGGTAAACAGGTTATTCAACCTCAAACCCAATCACATGGGCACAACACCACTCATGCTAGTCAACCAAGTCATTCTCATGCAGCACATAACCATGCATTCATATACACAAACTTTCACAAACCACGTGCACGTAAGAACAATTCTCACTCAGTACACAAGCATCATGCACAAAGACACAATCAACAGCACTTCACACATAAAAATCATCATGTCATGCCATATAGACAAGATCATCATGCAATGCCATATAGACAAGGTCCTCATATACCATATAGACAAAATCGTCATGTCATGCCATATAGACAAAATCATCATGCCATGCCATCTAGACAATATCAGCATGTCACTCATCATAGACAATACCATCATTCTATGCCTCAAAGACACCATCACCCTGCCACTTATTCCATGCATAATCATCCTCACCATGCTAACTCTTCACATCATGTCCATCCTCATCCTGTTGCTTATAAATATCATTCTCATACTCCTAGTATAAACAAGAATGCTATCTGTACTTATTGTGGATTACATGGACACATCTCACCACAGTGCAGAGTTAGAAGACTTGTAGATAAAAGGATATATGCTTGGTTCCCAAAGACTAACTTTTCAGGACCCTCAAGAACTCGGGTACCAAAGGTCACATCTACTCTTGATGTAGGTGGACCTTCCCTCCTCAACTGAAAGTAAGTGGATTCTCGATAGTGGATGCTCGCGACATATGACGGGAGACGCAAACCTTTTTGCATCACTATCGATGAAGAGAGAAGGATACGTATCCTTCGGTAACAATCTCAAAGGGCACATTATAGGTAATGGTATCATTGGTCATCCTCCCTCTCCTGTAATAAAGGATGTCTGCCTAGTGACCGAGTTAAAGCATAACCTGCTCAGCATTAGTCATCTTGCTGATCATGGATATGACATTAACTTTGGACAAAACAGTTGCTACATCTATGATAGGTCAACAGGAGACATTGCTTTTGAAGGGAAAAGAGAGGATAACATCTATATTTTCTATCTTTCTATAAATACTAACAATGCAGGTAGATGTTTATATGCCCACAAAGACGAACGACTACTTTGGCACCAGCGTCTTGGTCACGCCAACATGGATGCTATATCCAGGCTTTCTACCAAGAAGCTAGTGAGAGGATTGCCTGACATCACATTCAAAAAGGATACGGTATGTGCCGAATGTGAACTAAACAAGGCAACAAAATCCTCGTTTCATTCCATCAACTCTGTAAGTACTACTAGACCCTTGCAACTACTTCATATGGATTTATTTGGTCCTAGTAGAATAGCTAGCCTTGGTGGCAAGCTGTATGCATTTGTTATTGTTGATGATTTTTCGAGATTTACTTGGGTTTTCTTTCTCGCTAATAAGAGCGATGCTATTTCTGCTTTCAAAGTTTTTGTAAAGAAAGTTCAAAACGAAAAAGGCTACATGATTACTCGAATCCGAAGTTATCATGGAGGCGAATTCGTAAATTATGATTTTGAAAGTTTTTGTAATGCAAATGGTTTTGATCATGAATTTTCTTGTCCTAGAACTCCTCAACAAAATGGTATTGTGGAGCGGAAGAATAGAACTCTCGGCGATATGGCCAGAGTCATGTTGAATAAATTTTCACTTCCAAAATACTTTTGGGCAGAAGCTGTTAGTACAGCATGCCATATTTTGAATAGGGTGCTGATTCGTCCCATTACGAAGAAAACACCCTATGAGCTTTGGTTTGGGAGAACCCCCAATGTTTCTTATTTTAAAGTTTTTGGTTGTAGATGTTTTATCCTTAACACCAAAGACAACTTAGGCAAATTTGATGCCAAAGCTGACGATGGTATCTTTCTTGGTTATGCCGCCAAGAGTAAGGGATATAGAGTTTTCAATAAACGCTCACTTATTGTGGAAGAGTCAACAAATGTGACTTTTGATGAAGACAACAGTGCAGCAAGTACTCTTGATGATGACGTTGAGCCATCAACTTCTACTCCAATGAATACTTCAACCGAAACTAATTCTCTGGAGGGTTTGCCTAAGAAATTCTCTTTCAAACCTTCTCATCCAGAAAATTTAGTTATAGGAGAAGTTTCACGTGGAGTAACTACTAGATCATCACTAAGAGACTCTGTTGCTAGCACTGCCTTCATTTCACAAGTAGAGCCTAAAAACATTTCTGAAGCTTTTAATGATGAATTTTGGATTTCTGCTATGCAAGAAGAACTCAACCAATTCGAGAGAAGCCAAGTATGGGAACTCGTTCCTAGACCGGTTAATCACTCTATAATTGGTACTAAATGGGTTTTTAGAAACAAAGTAAATGAAGATGGTTCAGTCACACGTAACAAAGCTCGTCTAGTAGCTCAAGGATACAACCAAGAGGAAGGTATCGACTACGATGAGACGTATGCTCCTGTTGCTAGACTAGAATCCATTCGGATGCTTTGTGCTTTTGCTAATTTTCAAAACTTTAAATTATTTCAAATGGATGTGAAAAGTGCTTTTCTGAATGGTTTTATTAAGGAGGAAGTTTATGTGAAACAACCTCCTGGCTTTGAAAATCACAAATTTCTCGACCACGTGTTCAAGCTAAAGAAAGCACTTTATGGCCTCAAGCAAGCCCCCAGAGCTTGGTATGAAAGGCTAAGTAGCTTCTTACTTGAGAAAGGTTTTTCAAAAGGGAAAATTGACACTACACTGTTTATAAAATCTTTTAAAGACACTATTCTGTTGATTCAAATTTATGTTGATGATATTATTTTTGGGTCTACTGATGAAACTCTTTGTCAAGAATTTGCCAAGTGTATGCAGACAGAATTTGAGATGAGCATGATGGGAGAGCTCAACTACTTTCTTGGCCTGCAAGTAAAGCAACTGGCAAATGGAACTTTCATCTGTCAATCGAAGTATACCAAGGACATGCTGAAGAAGTTCGACCTTGACAACGTCAAACCAATTAGCACGCCAATGGCTACTTCAACCAAACTCGAACCAGATGAGAGCGGCAAACCCGTTGATCAACGTAAGTATCGAGGTATGATAGGCAGCTTACTTTATTTAACTGCTAGTCGCCCCGATATCATGTTTAGTGTTTGCCTATGTGCTAGATATCAAGCAAATCCTAAGGAATCTCACATGACCGCGGTTAAGCGTATCTTTCGATACCTTAAGGATACGGTTACAGTGGGCCTATGGTATCCCAAGTCAACATCATTTGACCTCATCGGTTACTCTGATGCTGACTTTGCTGGATGCAAGGTCGACCGTAGAAGTACGAGCGGCACGTGTCATTTGTTAGGAAAGGCTTTAGTCTCATGGTTTAGCAAGAAGCAGAACTCTGTCGCACTATCCACAACAGAAGCTGAATACATAGCAGCTGGGCGTTGTTGTGCACAAATTCTGTGGATGAAGCAAACCCTTGAAGACTATAAGTTATCTTTCATGCATATTCCTATATTCTGTGACAATACTAGTGCCATCAATTTGACTAAGAACCCTGTCTGCCACTCACGCACTAAACACATTGAGATCAGACACCACTTTTTGCGTGATCATCAGCAAAATGGCACGATTAACTTAGAATTTATTGACACTGATCATCAGCTAGCAGATTTCTTTACTAAGCCATTATCCGAAGAGCGCTTCAATTATCTTTGTCGTGAACTCGGAATTTTGGATGAAGCAGTTATAAGTTGAGACTTACCTGCATAAATATCGAGTATATTTTGATTCTTTTATGACAAATTTATTATGGGTACAAGCCGAAAGGGTCCTTCTGACAAAAAGGCGTAAAAGCCTAAGCGACACGGTGCACTAGTCCTCAGGACTGCCGCTAGCTGGGATCCGGCCCCTGCAGCTAACCCATGGCAAATTTGAAATACTGAATTACAATATATTTCCTTGTTTATTATATGGTTTGTTACGATTTATTATTGCCAAATTGATCTTCCTAAAGTTCATTCTGACCTTTGTGAATCTCTCTATGTACTTTATTGGGTTTCTCAAAATTGTATCTCTTTTTGTTCAACACTGAATCTTTTTTCAGCCTAACTTTTGTTCTGGACCACTGATCCAGAACTCGGGCCGAACTCTGCCCCTAACAGAGTTCGGGCCGAGTTCGGTCCCTAGGTTCCAGAATCGGGATCTAGCTCCGCCGTTGGATCTTTTCTAATCCAATGGTCACTATTCTACCCGACCAAAGACAAAGCCCTACTTTATGTCGGGATTCCTTCTCTTTCCTCCCATATTTCCTTCTTCTCCACCTCTTCCATCTTCTTCCTTCCAAACCCTAACCCTAGTTCTTGATCTAGAGGGTTCTATTTCTTCTCAAAATCAAGGGAAAGGGGTTTTTCAACGTTCTCTTCAACTGTTTGACATTATTTTCAGGTATAACTCTCTATTTCTCTCCATTTCAAGTTATCCAATTTCTTGTAAATGGCTCCACGCTTGCCCAATCGCGGGAAGAGGATCCGAACCGAGGGTGCTTCCTCTTCGAATCCTCCTCCTCCGATTGAACAAGTAGTTGAACAACACCCCATTCATCCGTTGTTCAATCCGCCGAGTCCCGATGACCCTAACACATACGACGACCGTCTATTTGTATCGCTAGACGCCTCTAATGAATGGTTTAGCGATTTTAGGACTCGTCCGGTGTTTGGGGGCCATCCCATCAATTTCACAATATTTTCTCAATATGAGTCTTTATTCCATGATCTTTGTTTGGATGCTTTAGTTGCTTCAAATTTTGTCATCTACCGTAGTGCAATCCAAATGTTCTATTGCAATTTAACTTTTGATGCAACACACATCTATTCCCGGGTTGCCGGTATTGACATCGCCTTCAATGATTCTGAGTTGGGGGATTTTCTTGATCTTGTTAATCTTGATACTTGGAATAAACTTGTGGAAGCACGTCAATTTCAATTTGTTGGCGATACTTCTCTTGAAGGATTCAAGGAGGAATTATGTGCTCCTAACATAAGTCCTCGCAAACTTATGGCCAAGCATCTCAACCCCTACTTCTATGAGCTTCACCGAATGGTTTTTAACACCATCTTACCCAAGGCTGGCTCAACAGATGAAGTCACTTATCTTGAGATCTCCGCCTTATATCATCTCCACTATCGTATTCCATTCAACTTTCCACGGACTATGATGGATTGGATGATCAACTGTCGGAAGAAACCAAGAGCTTTGGTTTATCCTCTCTATCTTCCTTTCGTTTTTCGTGCCTTCATCATTCCTATCCATGATTGTCCGTTCCTGCCTGCACCTGCCTTTCTATCCAAAGCACGACGCCTTCAGCCTGTCGCTGCTTCTGAGTCATCTGAGCATTCTGCTGATGAGGAGCCTGACGCCCCTCCTTTTGGTCAGGATGCACCACCTCCACCTGCCACTCTTGAGTCCATTCAGACCATGCTCCGGGATCGTTTTACTCTTGAGGACGATCGCTGGACACAGCTGGACTATCGTACCACTCTGCAGATGAGTGCTCTCGGCAACTCTCTGCATGATATCCGGTACTCTCTGTCTCAGCATCTGCACATTCCCCTGGAGAGGGATCCAGCGCGCGCGGGTTATCGCATTGATGATCCGTGGGTTATGCGTTACATGGATCCGGATGATGCTTTTGTGGACCCTCGTCGCTCCTTCCATGGTCCATCAGATGTTCCAGGACCATCTCGTGCTCCATGATGGAGATTGGCTACTATCTGCTGCTGCTGCTACTGATGATGATCTCAGTTACTTTTGACTTCAGTTATTTAGTTTCTTATGGATTTATGTAGCTGGTTTTATGTACTCTGTTTATGGTTGGCCACTTGGTTTGGTGGATGACATTATCTGTCTTTATTATCATTCTATGTCAGTGACTTATTTTGCTTAGTATTTTACTGTTTCTTCTCTGCTTGGTGTGGTTGCATTAATATTCATTGCTTCTTTCTATTGCTAACTGCCAAAAGGGGGAGAAATAATGTATATTTTTATTTTTGGGAGATATTAGATATAGATATCATACTGGTTCTATGCATTCGTATATCTGTGTATATCTGTACCTCTTGCTCTGGAAAATATTATCTATCAGATCACAGGTACTATGCATTTTGTAAGGGGGAGAGCTATAGCTTCTAGCTCGACACCGTTCATGGTTTACGGGGGAGCTATTTTCTCTTAGCTCAGGCATCGTGTATGGGGGAGCTATGGAACTATGTTACAATCAACTGTGTCCAGGTATGAATATTGAAATATACATATATTATTTTGTCAATTATCAATATGGGGGAGATTGTTGACACAAAGTCACAGTCAACCAAATATTGACTACATTGACCAAATAATATTTGTATTAATTCAATACGACACACGACGACTGCATTCAGTTCAAGACAGATGACAGCTCAGTCTCCGGCTCTCAGTATGTTCTGGAGTCTGTATTTTATGATTTCATTGAGTCTAGATTTATGTACTCTGAGTCGTGCTGAGCTCTTGGAACTTAGTCTATAACCTACCCAAAATCCCAAGCTCCACTGAACCAAAAACTGCCCACTGGTTCCCTTAGAACCACTCTGTGCTCTGGAGACAGAGTTCGGGCCGAACTCTGCCTCCACACAGAGTTCGGGCCGAACTCTGTCCCCTAGAAATCAGGAACCCTAATTTTAGGGATAGCTGGTTGCTAGCTGTCCAAAGCCCAAATTTTTTGAATTCTCCTACCCGAATTCTGGCCGAATTCTGCCTCAAAAATCAGTATAAATAGGGCATGAATTCTCTCATTTCAAACCACTCAATCTTCTCTTCTCTTCTCTCTTATAAGCTCAATAAGCCATACCCTTCCCATCTACTAGCCACAAGCCTCCTAAGTCTCGAGTGCTCAGCATCTCTCAGTTAGGATTCTTGTGCAAGAGTTGAAGAAGTCGCTTGGACAATTCCAAGCAAATCGCCACTGCGATCCTCTGTTAGAAGTTGACGTGCTCTTCTGAAGAAAAGGCACGGGTTGTAAACTACTATTTCACAAATAGTGGATTTAATCCTGAGCTAGAGTTCTCAGGCCTGGACTAGTCCTCCACAAGGGAAACCAGGTTAAAATCGCTGTGTTTGCGTATGCTCTTTTGCTCTTTATTTATTTTCCGCACTTTACTCTGATTATTGATTGTTGGTGAAAGAGTTAATTTTTAATTGGCTATTTTTCTATATAAACTCTATTCACCCCCCTCTAGAGTTGCCAAACTGTTCTTCAAGCCCCATTCGATAGCTCTACGTGAATATGACCAGACGGAAAAATGAGGGAGGAGGGTCACCAGGGACCTCTTAAGAACCAAGTCCCAAGTTCTTTCTGACATCATACCCAAATAGGTGAGCCTATTCGGAGAGACTTCATAAAAAAAAATTTCAAATGTAAGAATAAATAAGATTTTTCAATAAATTCACACTATTTGCGAACAGTGCAAAATAGGTGACAATTTAGTGCGTGCTCAAAATGAGCGTTGCTTTTGAAAAAAATTAGCCAAAATTTTTATTTTGGAAGGCCCAAATTTGGTAGTGCCAGAATTTGTTTATGTAGCCAAAACCATTTATCAAAATTTTCAAGTTTGTTTTTTCCGTAATTACGCAAAAAAAATGTACAACATAAGCAAGCAACAGCACGCAAAAGAATTGTCAACTATTTTTTCGACGTCTAATGAAGCGACGCCAAAAAAATAGTGAGAAAAAAAATACAATTTTTACTGCCCATCTGCTACAATAATTCACTGAGTAACATAAAGAAAAAAAATGCTACTGAGGTACTTGTCGAGGCGCAGATGGCACTGAGGCGCTCGCCGGGGCGCTCCAAATCCATCATTACCAAAAAAAATGTTAGCATCTAAAATTTCTTTTTCATCATGAAAATTTGCTGTCAAAAATTTATTTCCTCAGAAATTAACTAACAAATATGTTTTTTTTTTCAAAAAAAAAAAACTAGTATGCTAAAGGCTAGATTATAGCAAAGTTAAAAATCATAACCAAAATTTATTTTTGAATATTTTTTTAAGATACATACAGTTTGATAAAATTTCAACTTGCATTTTTGATACAAACATGTTTTTTTTTAGCTGTAAGCCTCAAACATGTTTTTTTTTTCATTATGATAAAATCTCAACTTGCATTGTTGCTACAATGCATGTTAATTCCTATTTTTTTAAAACTTCCATATACGGATTACTGCAATGCGTTTAACTAAATTTGAGTGCAGTCAAATATCTAGTTCACACAAGAATCATTATTAGGTCAACTAGAATAAATAGCACTAGGAAAACCATTCGAAATTCACAACAAAAATTCTGTCCTTACAAGATTCAAACCTGAAATAAGGCAGTCAGTACCAAGACATCTAGCAATTGTGAAGTATCCTAACGAAGCACTTGTAGCTACTAATCCGCATTATGATAATTTTACCTTTCTTACCGTACGATGGAAGAAGGTGAGAAAACGATCGATATGTCGGGTTTCCGGCGTTGCACGAGCAACATGCTGATAACGTGTCGTAAGGCAAAAGCTCAAACACACGGAGACGAAGCTTTCTCGTATATTATCAACCACACAAGTGCATATTACAAGCTATCCCAACCTCTCTTTATATAGGGAGAGAGGTTGGGGGTTATGAAGAAACGAAAGGCCAAAAGGTTTTTGTATGTTACAAAGAGATGAAATGAAGGGCCATATGAGTTACAACAATCCAAAATTTGTATGGAAGTCGATTTTAGGAACAAATGTCTAAATATTACATAGCACCCCTAACTGATTACACTATATAGCACACATCGTATATAAAAGAAAAATTGTTACAATTTTTTCTCTAATTACAAACAAAACTTTTTTCTCCTTCCCCTATTCCATAATTAACTTATCCAAATTTCCTCTTCGGAGTTAAGAGTTTTAGGATGAGGGGATATCAATGATCTAGATGATAGGATTTATTTCTTTCAAGGGCAATTTGTCCCAATTTATTCATAAAGATTGCATCGTAACAATCATTTCTGATATTTAAGGGAATATTAAGAATAAAGTTTCAGAAGTTTATGGAAAAAATATGTTAGTCCCGAAAACAGATATAAAGAATGAAAAGATCCAAGGAAGACGAAGAGTCTTCAGCAAGACATAAAGTCTGCACTCTTGCAAACAACACGAGAGAGGCGTAGAGTCTTTTTGCGGGACACAAAGTCTGCATTAAGTAAAGATTACAAATTGACTTCAAAAAAATATAAAATGCAACAACAAAGTAGAAAAGTGTTCTCCTCTTTATGTTCGTAGACGCTACAATGAGGTAGAACAAAAAACACAAAAAAAACACACAAAAAATCTCCTTGCTTGGGTAAACAAGCCGACGATCAATTAGTGCCATGAAGCAGAGGCTTGCATAATCTCGAGTCTTTTCTTCTTCTTCATACTCACTTGCTTCACTCTCATGCCAGATATTTGTGTTAGAATACTTTCTTGATGAAGTTCTTCTGGATGGGTGATCACTTCGACTTTCTTTCTTTATCATCGGGTATTTCCTTTTTATGTGGCTAGACTTCTTGCAGTTATAGCACATTGGCTCTTCATTACTGTTGTCGTTTGACTCCTTCTTTGATCTCTCCATTTTCAGAAATTTTTTGAAGTTTCTGATGATCAGGGCAACATCATCGTATTGAGAGTCATCGTCGCCAGAGTCGTAGTTGGAGGCTTTCTTGTGATGATTTGCCTTGAGTGCAATCATCTTTTTCTTTCGTGCAGGCTCTTCAAATTCCTTGAGATCTAGCTCGTGAGTCCTCAGCTTCCCCGTGAGCGTCATGAGGGTCATTGTTGTCACACCATTCCCCTCCATGATTGTTGTGGCCTTGGGATTCCAGTTCTTGGTGAGTCCTCTGAGTACCTTTTGAATCTTTTCATGGTTGTTGTACTTCTTGCCAAGAGAGAATAGAGGGTTGACGATATCTAGGAACCGTGTGAACATCTGAGTAACCTCTCATTCTGCTTCATCAATGCTTCATATTCTTGTGTTAAACGACTGGTTTGATTCTTTTACTTGTGTGGTTCCTTTATGAGTGACCTCAAGAAGCTTTCATATTTCGTGTGAAGTGGAAAAAGTAGAGATCCTATTAAATACAGTTCTGTCTAAAACACAAAATAATGCGTTAGTAGCTTTAGCATCAAGACTGACATATTTTTTCTCTGTCTGTGTATTTATCATGGGGATTCTCAGTAAAGTTGCCAGGTGGCTTATGATACCCATATATTACTACAGACCACATATCAAAATCAAGAGACTTCAAGTAGAAGCTCATATGCGTCTTCCAGTATGTGTAGTTGGTACCGTCAAATAGGGGTGGCCTGTTTGTCGACTGTCCTTCACCATTATTGGTGTGGATAGATCCAATAGTTGCCATAACTCTTAGGGATATTAGTCTAATAATAAAAGATCTAGATCTGATACCAGTTGAGGGGAACAACAGGAAACTCTAGAGGGGGGTGAATAGAGTGCTGTAAAAATATCTATCTAATTAAAAGTATTCTATATGAAGGTAGTGACCAACCATATAAAAATATATGCAAACAAAAAACAAGTATTAAAAGAAGCAGAGCTTAGAGAGCAAACACAAACGACGAAATTTTTTCCTAGGTTTCCTCTAAGAGAACTAGTCCAGGCCCGATAATTCTTGCTCGGAGTTGAATCTACTATAGTCGCATTAGTGAAACACAAAATTTGAATCGGAAGCGCTTGCAGCTCCTATAACTCGTGCCTTTATCCGAAGCGCACAACGACTTCTCAAATACGAGCTTTGTTTCGAAGAACTCGTGACTTCAACAACAGAGATAAATTTTATAAACCAAGCTTATACAACTCTTTACAGACTTCTAACTGAGATTGCACCTGGAACTAGAAGGCTGAGGGAGTTGATCTTGGAAATGGGAATGTTAAAGCTCAGTAATCACTGTATAGGATAGGAAAGATGAGAAGAGATGAGTGAGTGAGTAAGAATGTAAAAATCTATGCCTACTTATAGAATTTTATGGGTAGAGTTCTGCTAGAATTCGGGTGTATATTTGAATTTTTTCAAAGATTAGAAACCACAAAATCTAGGATTTTATGTCCAGATTTATTGTGACCGATTTAGGCCATAGTTCGGTTACCCAAGTATGGTATGATTTTTAGCCTATTTTGGACTAAATGAATTGAATGGTTAGGCTTTTTGTAGATGGACTTTGGGATGTATAAGTGGATTGGTGGTTGGGTGGACTTCTGGTACCAAGTGCAACTCCATGTACATAAGTCCTAGACTCAAGAAATATAAAATTACATATTTGACCAAGTACAACTTTTAAGCACCGCAGTATAGTTGAACTTTCATGTGAGTCATATTTACGACATATCGAGACATGGTTTATTTAACTATCAAAATCAAGTTGACAGAGACCGAATGGGCCAACAGTAGATAGGGTTAGGGTTCGATAAAATCTTTAGGGAAGAGGAGAAATAGAGGGAGAGAGAGAGGGAGGGGGGAGGAGAGTTGAAGCCTATCTAGGGAGAGAGAAGTGGGATTGTCGACCAATAACACTTATAATCATCACATGAAACCTAGGTGGTACAGACCTTTACTCTTTTTCTTGTTTATAGACTTTTTTTGGTAACATTTACAACCGATGGAGAAAAAATATTATGTGTTACAAAAGTTAAAATTTATTTTTTGCTATTAATACTAACGATTTTTTTAGCTCCTAACGGTTTATTGGTGTTGGAAAATTATAACGATAAAAAACAGTTATGATTTGAAAAATTATATGTTAGGAAAACCATGTTTTGGTGTAGTGTTGACATTCGACACTTTTTGGAACCCACCCGACGAAGTACAGGTCCGGATGGGCACTTCTCTAACATCAATCCTATATCTTTGACCAATTGTCGGCTAGTGAAGTTTTCTTGCCTACCATTATTGACCACGACCCAAACCTTTGCCGATGATGGTACAACAATTTCAGAATAGATTGTTCCTTTGTGAGGAATCATCATGTCTTGGTGTTAGAACGATCTTCCTTATCACGCCAAAGAATGCCCCTTCCTTTTTGGATTCGTTGGGGTCGCAATTGATGTTATCATCGTTCACCTCTTCGTTGGGCACCTCTTATCCTACGTAAGCTAATTGCTTCCTCTGTGGACAATCACTTAAGAAGTGACCAGCTGACTACACTTGTACCATATTCTAATGATGGGTTCGGCATATGAGTTGTCGGGTCAGGTATTCATCTCGATGGGTTTCTTTTTTGTCGTGCTCTTTGTTGGAGTTTGGTCTTTTTCAAAGAGAATTTTAGTCCCACATCGGCTAGACCAAAGGAGTTGTATCTCTATATATTAGCTTTGCTAGTTTAGAGATGCACATGTGGTGTGGAGGTGCACATGGGTGTGCCATGTGGGGTTATTTTTCTAATGGAAAAAAGGCTAAATCAACAATAAAAGCATTCATGCTTTTTGCTCTTAGGAAATTCATTTCCATGGGAGCTAAGCCCCGTAGGGACTTAGCGACTCGGACTCGGACTCGGACTCGGGTTCATGAGGCGTAATGTGGCATTTTGTTGGGGCACTTTGCACTTAGCACGTCAGCATCGTCGCTAGACGCATAGTGCACATTAGTTGCGCTCGTTGTGCGAGCCACTTACACTGCCACGTTGTGCGCCACAGGGTGCGTGCCAGGTTGCGCACATGTTGCGCGACCAGGGTGCGCGCCAGGGTGCGCCCTAGGTTGTACGCCAGGTTGCACACAGGTTGCGCACAGGTTGCGCCGGGTGCGCTGGCTGTGCTGGTTGTACATTGCGTGCAGTGGCGCAGATTGCACAGGTTGCGCAGTGGCGCAGTGCGCGCAGTTGGCGCAGGTTGGCGCAAGTGGCTCAGTGCGCAGAGTGCAAGGAGCGCAGGGTGCGCGCAGTTGGCGCAACTTGCAGCAGAACGTGCGTTTACATGTTCTGGGCGGTTGCTACATGTTCGGGGTGGTTTTTACCACGTTCCTAAGTTTGTGGCAACCGAACAAGTTGCTGCAGGGCCTATATAAGGCATCCTCTCTCTCTCAAGGCTGGAGATATACAAGTAATCGAATCCACCACAGAAAGTTTATGAAGTATTTTTTAACACAAGTAAACAGAGAATTCAGAAGTGTTTTTTAACACAGTTCTGATCGAAATTTTCTTGCGAATTCCAGCAGCCTTAGAGAGAGAGAAAAAGCGCCGCACCAGCGTTGCTATTGCACGGGAGTCCGTGTACGATCCGAGGAGTCAGAAGAGAAGAAGTGTTCCAAAGTTTTCCGACGAACTTGCTGGTTCCTGGAAGCTGTTCGTGTATAGCGAATACAGCTTTGAGCAACGGTAATTATTCACCCCAGCAGGCCATTTTCCACCTTTCGTCTGTCATCTTCTTTGCTGCTGTGATTACGAAATCTTTTTAGATTCTCATATATCATATGTTGCTGTGGACTACGAAATCTTTTTAGATTCTCGTAATATCAACTAACGAGATTTTTTTAGATCTTTGTTATACTCGCGCAACCTTCCTAGAAGTGTTGCGTTGGAACATTGTTTTTACAATTGTTTCATTTTCTCAAGTTTTCCATCAAAATATTGTGCCCCGGCACTAACAATCTCAAAGCTTTATTATTACCATGGAAAACTTTAATGCTTCACTCCTCAATACTGACTTCTGTAAGTTAGAAAAGTTTCATGGAGAGCATTATCAAGTCTGAAAGATGAAGGTTTATCTCACTCTTTAACTCAGAGACGTTGATCACGTGCTTCTTGAAGAGGAACCTACTATTCCAGATACTGGGTCTGCTGCCGCAATCACAGCGGCTACTAAACTTCAGGCCAAATGGAGAAGGGAGAATAGCATTTACAGGTTGGTTATCCTGAATGCTATGGAGGATTCCCTAGCAGAATCCTACAGTAAGAAACCAATTGCCAGAGACATATGGGAGTCTCTGGAGAAACTGTACGAACAAGATAAAAATATGAGCAAGATATTTGTGGTTGAAAAATATCACAAATGGCTCTTTGAGGACGAGAAATCCATGTTGCCGCAGGTAAAAGAATTTTTGAAGCTGCGATAGAAGTTGGAAGACGAGGCGATGCCCCTCCCTGACAAGTTTGTTGTTGGAGGAATTGTCTCAAAGATCTCCGCTGGGTGGAGTAAGTTCTATGCAAACATGCATAGGAAGAAGCTAGAGATCAGCCTTGAAGATCTCTTGCAGAAAATCTATGTTGAAGACCAGATACGGGCTCAACTGAAGGTGGACGCACTGTCCAAGCAATTGGCTAACGCCAATCTGGTTCATACCAAGGAACCAAGGGGAAAGCAGGCGGCTTCCCACAGCAAGAAGAAGGACCTAACAATCTGAACGTGAAGGGGACTTCCTTCAAGCGAAAGAAGGCAAAGTCTCAGATGCCTTGTTTCAAGTGTGGCAAGAAGGGCCACTTCAAGAATGAATGCAAAGCAAAGACCAAGCAATCAGAGCAAGGAGAGCCTAGTAAGGTATCTATGATCACTGACGTTGTTGTTATGATTGTGCAGGTTGATGCGGTAAGGACTGACTCTGACTGGTGGGTAGACACTGGAGCCTCCTGCCATGTCTGCTACAGTAAGGAGTGGTTCACCACCTATACACCTACTTCTGAAGTGGTTATGATGGCGAACCAGGCACAAGCAGAAGTGCTTGGGATCGGAGCGGTGGTGTTGAAGCTGACTTCGGGAAAGTCTTTGACGCTTCAAGGCGTGAAGCACGTACCTGCTATCGCCAAGAACCTGATCTCAGGAGGCCTACTCTGCAAAGCAGGCCTCAGGATGGACATCAATGCTGGCCAGATGGTGATGTCTATCAAGGGAACATATTTCGTAAAAGCTTTTTATACCGAAGGAATGTTCAAAATTCAGCTTGTAAATCAGTCCAATGTAATTAATGTGATTAATGAAATCACTCCTTCTGCTTATACTCTTGAGTTGTGGCATAATAGGCTAGGACGTGTTCATTGTAAACGAATAAACAGAATGTCTAGTCTAGGACTTATCTCCAAGTGTGGGGGTAAGGTAGAGAAATGTGAAGTTTGTGCTCAAACAAAGATCACAAGGAAACCCTTTCCTCTGGTTAATCGAAGTACAGATCTTCTGGAGTTGGTACACTCCGATATCTGTGACTTCAAACAGTTCTCTACAAAGGCCGGGATGAAGTATTTCATAACTTTCATCGATGACTTCTCAAAGTATGCGTTCGTCTACTTGCTGAAGGCTAAAGACGAAGCATTCGAGAAGTTCAAGGAGTTCAGAGCCGAAGCTAAGCGGCAGACTGGACAATAACTCAAAAGAATAAGAAGTGATCGAGGTGGAGTACAGGTCTCATGAATTTGTATCGTTCTGCAAAGAACATGGAATTGTCAATGAGACTACGGCTCCGTACTCTCCTCAATCAAATGAAGTAGCAGAGAGGAAGAACAGAATGTTAACAGAAATGATTAACTCAATGCTGTTGACTGCGGGTCTTCCTAAGTGCTACTGGAGAGAAGCTGCATTGACGGCCACTTTTATTCTAAATAGAGTGCCTCATGCAACTTCTGACGTTACTCCTCATGAACTCTGGTTCAAGGTCAGACCTAACTTGAATGTCATTCGAGTGTGGGGGTGTCTGGCGTATGTCAAGGTTCAAGATCTGAAGATTCAGAAGCTTGGGACAAGGACTACTAAGACGATCTTCTTAGGGTATGCCGAGAAGAGTGATGCTCGGAGATTTCTTGATATTGAGTCAAATCATATCATTAAATCTTGCGACGTAGAATATTTTGAAGACAAATTTGCAAGGCACAAAAATATTATTCTTGCGGATGTTCCGGAGAATAATGAGGGTGTGTAGGTCTTCAATGAAGATGTGGTCCAAGAAGATGTTGTTGTTGAAACAACGGTTGAACCAGATCTCGCTGAGTCATCAACGAAGCGAGTGAGGAGGCCGAAGGACTTCGAAAGTGACTTTGTCACCTATCATGTGGAAGCAGATCCGCTTATCTATGATGATGAGATGAAGACCAGAGACGCAGTTTTCTGGAAGGAGGCGATTGACAATGAATTTGATTCTATCACCTCAAATAACACTTGGGTGTTGGTTGATCTTCCTGAAGGAGCGAAACCTATCGGATGCAAATGGATCTTCAAAAAGAAGATGAAAGCAGACGGAACTATTGACAAGTTCAAGGCTAGGTTGGTAGCCAAGGGGTTTTCTCAGAAGCAGGGGATTGACTATTTTGACACGTATGCTCCAGTAGTCCGGATGACCACCATCAGAATGTTAATTGCTCTCGCAGTAATACATAAGATGGTGATACATCAGATGGATGTGAATACGGCTTTCCTAAATGGCGAGTTGACTGAAGATATTTACATGCAACAGCCAGAGGGATTTGTCATCAGGGATCTTGAAGACAAAGTCTGCAATTTGGTGAAATCTTTGTACGGTCTTAAACAGGCTCCCAAGATGTGGCATGAGAAATTTGACAAAGTTATAAGGTCAAATGGCTACATGGTCTGCGAAAGTTCGCAGATGGAAGAGGTGTGATCGTTTGTCTGTACATGAACGACATGCTTATCCTAGGTACGGATATTAGCTGTGTCACGGAGACAAAAAAAATTTATCTCAAGCAAGTTCAGTAGGGGAAGCTGATGTGATCTTAGGGATCAAGATCATCCGGACAGACACTGGACTAGCACTGTCACAGTCTCATTATATTGAGAAAATGATCACTCGTTATGGGTATCGGGATCTTCAAGGGATCGATACGCCGCACAGGTGCGATCTGAAGCTGAAGCCTAATTCAGGAGAAAGTGTCAGGCAGCTGGAGTATGCAAGCGTAATCGGAAGTTTGATGTATGCTACTACTGCCACAAGGCCTGACATAGCTTTCGCCCTAGGAATGCTGAGTCGTTTCACGAGCAACCTAGGTGTTGAACACTGGAAAGCTGTGAAACGGGTTATGAGATATCTCAAGAAGACTCGGACATATGCACTGTACTACAGCGGAGATCCGCCGATAGTAGAAGGCTTCAGTGATGCCAGCTGGTGCTCAGAGGTGGAGAGCGAGAGATCCACAGGTGGATTTATTTTCACAATGGGTGGAGCTGCTATATCGTGGAAGTCGAAGAAGCAGACTATGCTCTCGCGGTCATCCATGGAATCTGAGTTCTTTGCACTTGATATCGCAGCCGAGGAAACAGAATGACTTCGGGAGCTCATGTATGATCTTCCAGTGGTTGGGGCGCAAATACCGGCAATACCGATATACTGCGACAACCAGGCGACTGCGGCGATGGCATCAAATGACCTCTTCAACGGAAAGAAGAGGACTGTGCGGTTGAAGCACAGGGCAGTACACGATCTTATCAAGAGAGGTGTTATTGCAGTAATTGATATTCGGAGTCAGGAGAACCTGGCGGATCTGATCACAAAGGGCCTCAAGCGCCAGCTGGTCGATGACATAGCTTATAAAATGGACTTGAAGACATTCTGATATTGTATTATTGTATTCCTACCGTAAAGTTTTATGCTAATAGTTCAAAGATTTATCTACTAGGCATCTAGCTTTTGGTTCAAGATCGGAAGAATATCAGGAACGGTGGGTACATGTTCTATTGGGCATGGAGAGGTTACGGACCTATAACCACTGTTGTCTATTATTGTTTTCTGCAAAAAACGGTTCCTGTAGGAAGGTTGGCTTAATTGCCTTAATGACTTCTCAGGCAAAGTGAATGTCTAGTGTGCTTTACAGGAAGCACGGTAGAGCAGCACTACAAGGAGTGAAACTTCATGCTACAGTGGGGTGACTCCACAATGAGGTTCCTATATGTAGGGTGTTGCCCAGGAATAGGATAAAGCCTCGGCTTTGCAGGCCAAGTCACAGCGACGTAGCACTGCAAATAGGCAGTTAGCCTAATGCTGTATATTAAAATAAAGAGGGGTGTAGTCAGCACTACAAAGAGGAGGAGTTCCTAATGTTACAGTGGCACGATACCACGATGAGGTACCCGATTAGGGATAAAGCCTCGGCCTTACAAGCCATGTCGTTGCGGCGTAACACCGCAAGGGGGCCTAAGGCTTCATGCTGGGTAGTTTGGCACTACAAAGAGGCAGTTGCCTCATGCTATAGTAGGATGACACTACAAAGGTTCCCAGATATGGGGTAATTTCCAAGGAGGGGTAATGCCTTGGCTTTAAGCCATGTCATAGCGGCGTAGCACCGCAAGGGAAGCGCAAAGCGCTTCATGCCATGTCTCTTTATAATGAACTCACCTATGGTGTATGGACAAAGAGATATCAAGCCGTCTCTTGAGGGTAAACTTGTAGACGCCCAAAATTATACACTGAAACCAGACTGGCACAGGGCCTTTAATGTGTAGCCAGAAGCACATGTAACTACATTATGTGAGTGGAAAAAATTTCAGCTATGATGCAGAATTCAAGGCTTAGTCCATTCTTGTATTATAGTCTGTTGTTTGACCCATGCGGGAAGATTCAAGTCGTCAGCGACATCTCTCCTAATGCATGATGGACAGTTACTGTGGGGAACACTTACACTCATATATAGAGATATGTGGGAGATTGTTGGAGTTTGGTCTTTTTCAAAGAGAATTTTAGTCCCACATCGACTAGACCAAAGGAGTTGTATCTCTATATATTAGCTTTGCTAGTTTAGAGATACACATGTGGTGTGGAGGTGCACATGGGTGTGCCATGTGGGGTTATTTTTCTAATGGGAAAAAGGCTAAATCAACAATAAAAGCATTCATGCTTTTTGCTCTTGGGAAATTCATTTCCATGGGAGCTAAGTCCCGTAGGGGCTTAGCGACTCGGACTCGGACTCGGGCTCATGAGGCGTAATGTAGCATTTTGTTGGCGTACTTTGCACTTAGCACGTCAGCATCGTCACTAGGCGCATAGTGCGCTTTAGTTGCGCTCGTTGCGCGAGCCACTTGCGCTGCCACGTTGTGCGCCACAGTTTGTGCGACCAGGGTGCACGCCAGGTTGTGCACAGGTTATGCGACCAGGGTGCGCGCCAGTGTGCACGCCAGGTTGCGCGCCAGGTTGCGCACAGGTTGCGCCGGGTGCGCTTGTTGCGCAGTGGCGCAGTGCGCACAGTGGCGCAGATTGTGCAGGTTGTGCAGCGACGCAGTGCGCACAGTTTGCGCAGATTGACGGAAGTGGCTCAGTGCGCAGAGTGCAAGGAGCGCACGGTGCGCACAGTTGGCACAACTTGCAGCAGAACGTGCGTTTGCATGTTCTGGACGATTGCTACATGTTCGAGGTGGTTTTTACTACGTCCCTAACTTTGTGGCAACCGAACAAGTTGCTGCAGGGCCTATATAAGGCATCCTCTCTCTCTCAAGGCTGGAGATATACAAGTAATCGAACCCACCACAGAAAGTTTACGAAGTGTTTTTTAACAAAAGTAAACAGAGAATTCAGAAGTATTTTTTAACACAGTTCTGATCGGAATTTGCTTGCAAATTCCAGCAGCCTTAGAGAGTGAAAAAGTGCCGCACCAGCGTTGCTATTGCACGGGAGTCCGTGTACGATCCGAGGAGTCAGAAGAGCAGAAGTGTTCCAAAGTTCTCTGAAGAACTTGCTGGTTCCTGGAAGCTGTTCGTGTAGGGCGAATAAAGCTTTGAGTAACGGTGGTTATTCACCCCAACAGGCCATTTTCCACCTTTTGCCTATCATCTTCTTCGCTACATGATTACGAAATCTTTTTAGATTCTCGTATATCATATGTTGCTGTGGATTACAAAATCTTTTTAGATTCTCGTAATATCAACTAACGAGATTTTTTTAGATCTTCGTTATACTTGCGCAACCTTCCTAGAAGTGTTGTGTTGGAACATTGTTTTTACAATTGTTTCATTTTTTCAAGTTTTCCATCGAAATATTGTGCCCCGGCACTAACACTCTCATCCACCCTCTCCTCTTTGGATGCTTCTTCTTCTTCGTGGCGATCGTTTGTTCTGATTGCCACCTCGTTCTGCACCACCTCGTTCTGCTGTTTGACTGCAATTTTTTCCAATAGTCTGTTGACTTGCAGGGCTCAATTTTTGCCCTCCTTCAGGCTATAGATGTACTAAGATACAATTTGATCCAGAATTGGTAACTTTATCCCATCCATGTAGCGAGATAACTGCTTCCATTTGTTCTTATTGATTTGGTTATCCTCGACGAGACGCAAAAATTCTTGTGATGCTTCGTTGTCCGTGTGCACAACTCTGATATTAATGAAAGAGGGGTTGCTTGTAGCCATTAGGTAGAAAAGACGCCCTTAGATTCTTCTACATCTTCCCCATGGGATTATGTCTCAATCTTCACACAAGAGAATTAGAAAAGAGAGAAACTACAATAGGAACTCAAATTTATTATTATTCAACATATCCACCTCTTTTCTAGATATCCCTTTTATAAGAAATAATATAGCTAACTCCTAAGAAAGAAATTCTAGAATGGTAATCAACTTAAAAATAGAAAGATAAATACATAATAAATATCAAATACTGCCAGGAACAATAAAGACCAAAGTTCCAGTTTTGGTTGAACTAGAATTTCAGTTTTTCCCCAGCAGTAAGGCTGGATAGTCAATCGAAATTCAGGTTATATACTTACCAAGATTATGTTCCATGTTGGATCTCCATGTAATGAGTGTAATCGCTTCCACATCAAATTATCCTTTGCAAAACCTACAGAATTATCTACCATCAGAGCAAATTCTGATCAAGTATACTGCATACTTGCATGAATATAGTCATACAATATGAACTCTAGGAAACCCTTTCCAAAGATTTTGTGGATGTTCATCATTCCACTCAAGGGTTGTCACGTATGAAACCAGTGGTAATAACTTGAGTGGATGTCACTACTCGACTGAAGGTGAAACCCATATTTGTTTTAGTTTTATATGTGAACACCCTTGAATGAAATGGTGGGTAAACATAAATGGATGTCAAGTGTATGAACTAAAACCATTGTGATTTTTAGGTTGAGTGGAATGGTGAATATCCAAACAAGTTTTGGTGTGTGAAAAAAAATGGACTATAACTAATTAGCAAAGCAACAACAAAACCTACCCTCCATTGTAGCTCAAAATGTATGGACTTCTTGGCATAAGTTTTATAATTTGCGACAGTTACCTAACTCTTTTATTTTTGCGATCATGAAAGTGTACTTCATTAAATACAGGTGTTACAAGTTACATTTAGCAAAGAGCTGATCTAATATACATGAGGGAGGTTCATTGAAAAACCATATAGTATCAATACACAATGTAAAGGAGAAATGTACTAAAATATCAGTAATAGTATTGGAGGATCTGGGAGAGAAGAAAATATTTAAATCATTTGAATTTAACAGCATGTATCTTGCCTCTTCCACTTGGTGTCTGATTTTCTACTGTGGCTGTTGAGTGCGTTGATTCACTGCATTGATAAGTATCTCTGAATCACCTTCAAAAATGACTTTTGATCCTTTGGAACTACAGAGATCCAGGCCAGCTTTGAGTGCAAGTGCTTCTGCCTCCAGTGGTGGTCCTTTTCTTCTTGATGATGCACTAGCACCCATAAATTCTCCTGTCGTTCCTGATAATTGCAGTCCAAGCCATTTTGCCTTCTATATAGGCTCCATCAAAATTGCATTTGACGTAGTCAGTAGGAGGTGCAGTCCATAATCTTTGGACACAATTTGATCTGATCAATTTAGATATAGAGGAAATATGCATAACTTCTAACTCCATTGATAGGTACGAAGCTGAGGATAGAACTTCTTGTATGTTGAGGTCTTTGTTATCAAATACCATCTTGTTTCTTACTTTCCATATAGCCCAGAGAAGACAATTAGAATAGTAAACAGATTTGTATTATTGGAGTTGAGGAGAATGCTCAGGATATCTTTTAAGGTGTTTTAATCGATTGATGGCAGGAGACCAAGAGGAGAGCAAACCATATGAGTCTTGTAATATTGCATTTGAGGAATAGGTGATCTCTAGTTTCAGCTTCCAATCCACAAAAAGTACATAAGGGATCAATGTATTGTATGATTCGATGGATATTGGCTTTCACAACTATGGTGTTGGTTAGTACTCTCCATACAAACAGTTGCACATTTGATGATGTAGATTTGACCTTCCAAAATAGCTTCCAGTTGAAAGTGTTTGCTCCTGAAGAGGGCTTGTTCTCCATGATCACTTTGTAAGCCAATTTTGTTGAGAAAATACCTGATGGAGCTTTTGTCCAGAAAATGATATCCTTCAAAGAAGAATAAGAGTATTCAGATTGGCTTTAGCTTCGTGAATTGGAAAAGAGGAATAGGTAGTATGTTGGTTCAAACTCATAGTACCAGGAATGAATAGGTCCTTAACATAAGTAATGAGTTATCTGCTATTTGGTAGGCTTTCAACTCAACATAGAGGGAGTGAAGCAAGCCATGGGTCATCCCATACTCGAATCTTTGAGCCATCACCTATATTCCAGATGATATTTGAGTTGATTAATTCTCTGCATGACAACATGCTGGCCCGGAAGGATGAGCAATTTGATGTCTTCTTTACTGACCAGAAAGGTAATTTTGCAAGATATTTAGCTTTGAGTATATCCTAACCCTGTAGGCATCAGGATTCTGTAGAAATATCCAAACAACCTTATAAATATGAGCTTGATTACTGATGTCTGATTGTCGAAACCCCAGGCCATCTTCCTCTTTTGGTCTTGCAATTTTATCCCATCATGTAAAGTTGATCTTCATATTGGATTTACTCGAACCCCACCAAAAGTGTCGTTGGATTTGAGAGAGCTTGTTTGTAACTCCTTTAGGAAGCAGATAACAACCCATATTATGGATCGGAATGGATGCCAATGTAGATTTGACTAAGACACTTATTCCTGCCTAAGATAAGCACCTATTATTCCACCCATCCAGTTTAGCATAACAATATTTGATGAGATTATCAAACCTGTTAATCCTATTCTTAGAAAGAAGAAGGTGATGGCCTAAGTATTTATCCTTCAAATTCATGGGATTTACATGAAGTAAATTCTGGATAAGATGTTTCATGATTGGATCAAACTTTTTAGAGAAATAAATGGAAGATTTACTGAAATTGATACTCTATCCAGACCAAGAAGTGTAAGAATTAAGGATATCCAATATCTTGGTGGCATTAGAAAGCTAAGCTTTACCAAAGATGAGAATATCATCTGCAAAATTAAGGTGGGATATATTGGGTGCTCTAGAATTTATATTGATGCATGAAAAGATGCCAATATTAACATTGTTGGTAATGAGTTTTGACAGTATCTCACCACATAGGATGAACAAGTATTGAGATAATGGACATCCCTATCTAATACCTCTGGGGATAGAAAGCTTTGGACGGGGATCCATTTATAAGTGCAACAAAAGAAGAGGTGGTGATGCAGCTCATGATTAGGTCATTGGTCTTTCCTGTCATCCCAAATCCCCTTAGAGTTTGGCTTAAGAACAGCCAACTGATTTTGTCATGGCTTTTGCCAAATCCAATTTAAGATCAAAGCAGCTTTGGGATTTATGGAAGGATGCAATCGAATGGAATTATTCTTGGACCACTATGATATTGTCAGTTATTTGACATTGTGGAACGAATGCATTCTGGAAAGGTGACATAAGGTGGTTAAGGAAAGGTCTGATTCTTTTGGTCAAGATTTTTGATATAAGTTTATAGGTAACATTGCACAGGGAGATGGGTATGAGCTCTGATGGTAATGTGGGATTTGACACTTTGGGGATTAAGGCCAGAAATGTATGATTTAGGGAAGTATGGATAGAATTAGTAGTAAAGAAGGTTTGTACCATTTTAATGACTTCTTATCCCACCCCATCCCAGCACTTGTGGTAAACAAATATCTGGGAAGCCATCAGGCCTAGGTGCTTTGCTAGGTTGAATCTCCAGTTCCTTAATAGCAATTGAGAAGTTGCAACAATTTGAACTCCAGTTCCTTAATAGCAATTGAGAAGTCAACAATTAGAGATTTACCCCAACCTTTCAAATGAGGTAGAATTTTTCTTAGATGCGTAGGAAGCGTGGGACTAGTATGAAAGTCCATAAATCCTGAAGTTTTTCTTTGAAATCCTCTTCTTTAAGCCAGGAAGATTTGAATCTTATTGGGAACTTTCTCTTTTTTCCTTAATACATTTGTTTTCAGCAGAATTGGATGATGATCACTATTGTTGCAAAGAAGATGGACTCCAATTGATGGATACAATAATCTCTACTAGATGTCTACAAATACATGATCTGCTACATTGAGAGAAGTTGACCTTCTGTTTGTCCACTGAATGTCTGCAAATACCTTATGTTTGTCCAATCTCTACTAAGTTACCTAACTATCTTATTTATGGACCAACTTAATATTAGGAACAAAGCGCAAAAAACGTTCTTCCAAACCAGAGTCCTGCGAGAGAACAGAGCAAAAGCACACAAACCAAAAATGCCAAACACAAATCTCAAAAACAGATATTTTTGACGTAGAAAACCCAAATGGGAAAATCATGGGACGATTGAATTCTAACCCTAAAGAACCTCTACTAATGGAATAAAGAGAATACACACTCTATAAGCTCCTTCTGATCCAAATGGATCACCACAACCCACTTGAGAGAAGAAAATTTGATTGCAGACTCCGAAGAGCAAGAGATGTCGAAAATTTATTCAAAACTATCTTTCCTTCACAATAGTCCTCAATCATTTGTCTCTCTCAAAAATTATAAACCACTCTTGCTTACTTTTGAGATATATTTTATGGTGAGAAAACACCTAGTATATATAGCCTCAAACCCACAACTAATTGAGGTATTCTATTATTTGTAGGAACACTCAATCTAAACCATTGATGTATTCCTAATATGTATAGAAATACCCAATCCAACTCCATTGAGATATTTCTACTATATATAGAAATACCCAATCCAAATCTATTGGAATATTTCTATTATATATAGGAATACCCAATCCGACTCCGGGGTATTTTTCACATAGGTTGGGAACCCTACCCACTCCAAAAAATCTCCCCCTTCACAACTATGCGGAGGGGGTCAGCATCCTGACGATCCTCCTGTAGTACTCAAATTTTCTTCTTGGAAGAACCTTCGTGAACATGTCTGCTCCATTGTCATATGTATGAATCTTCTCAAGCGTTGCGTCCTTCTTCTCAACCACATCCCGTATCTAATGATACCGAGTCTCAATGTGCTTGGACCGACTATGAAATGTCCAGTTATTTACAAGGTGAATGGCACTCTAGCTATCACAAAGTAAAGTATATTGCTCTTACTTTGGCCCTACTTCCTGCAGTTGTTTCTTCATTAACAATAACTCCTTGCAGGCCTCTGTCACCGCAATGTACTCTGCCTTTGTCATCGACAAAATAACACATTTTTGCAATCGCGACTGCCACAATACTGCTCCACCGACAAACATCATATAGCCCGATGTCGAGCGCCTCGTGTCTATATTTTCAGCCATATCAGCATTAGTATACCCGATCAGCTTCGGCTCGTCATCACCAAAGGAGAGTCGTCAATCGGTAGTTCCCTGAAGGTACCATAGAACCCAGTTGATCACACTCCAATGTACCCTTCCAGAATTTAAAAAAATACTTGCTAACTGTGCCAGCTATGTGAGCAATGTTTGGCCTCATACACACTATAGCATATATGAGGCTTCCTACAGCTGAAGCATATGTAACCCGCTTTATATCTTTCTTCTCATCTTCGATAGATGGACACTACTCCTTAGTGAACTTAAAGTGAGCTGCAAGGGGTTACTCACTTTCTTCGACTCATCCATCCCGAAACGTTGAATTACCCGATGAATATACTTTTTTTGCGACAAGTGTAGCAACTTGGGCTCCCTCTCTCGGTTGATCTCTATCCCAAGAATAGTCTTCGTTGCGTCCAAATCCTTCATAGAGAAGGTTGCGCCCAGTTGGCGCTTCAACTCTGCTATCCTAGTGGCATTCTGACCCACCAGTAGCATATCATCAACATAGAGCAGTAAAATGATAAAATCATCCTCGACAAAGTACCTCACAAATACACAGTGGTCTGACATCGTCCGCGCATAACTATGCTCCTCCAAAAATGACTCGAACTTCCTATACCACTGTCTCGGAGGCAGCTTCAGACCATACAAGCTCTTCTTCAGCCAGCAGACCAAGTGTGACTTGTCCTTCTCATAAAATCCCTCTGGCTGCTCCATGTATAACTTCTCCTCAAGATCACCGTAGAGGAATGTCGTCTTCATGTCCATCTGCTCTACCTCTACATTAAAACTGGCTACCAATGCTAGCACCACCCGAATAGACGACTGTTTGACGACTGGCGAAAAGAACTCATCATAATATATGCCTTTTCGCTGACCGTAGCCTTTAACTACCAGCCTCACTTTGTATCCAGGGCGAGTAGCATCATCTATTTGCTTCACTCTGAACTCCCATCAATTTTTTAAAGCCTTTTTGTCCTTTGGCAACTGCATTAGATCATAAGTGGAGTTGGCCTGTAAGAAACTCATCTCCTCCTACATAGTCTCCATCCACTCCTGCCTATGTTCGTCATCCATATCCTCTGCAAAACTTTCAGACACTTTCTCGTCAGTCAGTAGCACATACTCATTTGGTAAGTATCTCATAGATGGTCGACGCTCTCTGCCGCTCCTCCTCAACAGAACTACTAGTGCTAGCTATTTATCAATAGCCTCCTCCCTTTCAAGAACAACCTCCCGGGCATGCTCATCCTACTGAGGTTACCCTGACCATCATCAGTAGGCTAATAATTATGGTTGGGAGCAACTCTATGTACTGGCTCCCCCATAACTAGATTCTCAGTGATGTCCTCTGGAAGCTGCTTGAAGCGAAATGACTCTAACTCAGGCAATTCCTCAACCTCAGAAGCTATCTCGGAATCCTGAATTCTAGTCATAGTCTGATCCTCGATGAATAGCACATCCCTGCTTCTGTAGAGCTTTCTTTCCATGGGGTCATAATGTCACGCCTCGATTCCGCAGAGTCATTTCGTCCTTGTTTCGGACTCTATAACACCGTTCGTGCTTACTTGGACGTGATATCGTGCAAGCCTAAGTTACGTTTGCATAAGGCCAAGACCTGTAACAAGACAAGATAGACAAGATCGACAGCAGAGCAGCGGAACAGAGTGCAGATATTTGAAGCAGCAGCGAACATATTATAGAATATAATTGAACCCAAGGTAGCAGAAATAATTCTCTTTATTGATATCTTTTGTACAGATTATAAAGCTCCCATTTCTCACTGATACAATTCCATAGTTGGCTTATATTCTCTTAGAAACATTACAGAAGTACAATGATCCCGTTCTATACATTACATTCCTTTATATACAAAACCAACTCTTTGCAACAAATGTCCATTTCTTGGCATTTCTTCTTATTTTTAGCTCCTGAAGATGAGGCTCGGGCAATCTTTCGAGCTATCCATTTCGATTAATCTTGCACCTGCGTGTAGACTGATGGTGGATCAATATAACAACATACTGGTGATTGTGAACAAAGGCTACATTCTCTGAAATGAACACTAATTCATTTAGTGAGAAAATATTTTTTGTGATGTGATCTTTCTACTTTTACCTATGTTCATTTCATGCAGTACAGAGTCAGATTACATCTTTTGAAAATACTTTGAAAAGTCAACATATTATTTCATTCATTTCAAGCATATGAGGGATATTCATTTCATGCACGATGACTATTCTTTTCTATTGAAGTGCGCAGCATGTTTCATAAGTCATTCTCTATTCTCAAAGACAGTAGTGTTAGTATTCTTTTCCCTTATTCAAGACATTCTGAGGGTCAATTTACAAGCACGATATCATATATTTTTTTTTCTCATGGGGTATAATATTTCTTAGCAACAGATTATTCTTTGTTACAAATGATCGAAAACATAAGCACACACATATCACTTTTTCAGTAATTTTTACCATAGTTGGCGGTCTATCCCTGTACAAGACAAGGATTAGAAAACATAATATACATATTCGACAATTCATGTTTGTCTCTACATTGTTAGCTCTTAGCAAAATTATTATCGACACATGCAGACTCGATTGGCAGCTGTGACTCTTCGGTTCAGCTTTGCACCAATCAGCACTTATCTATAGGATGGTCCATGTGTATTCTCATGATTAGCTGATGCGACTCTTTGGTTCAGTTCATCACTAATGATACAACACCTCCCTGATCGTGAGGTCGCTTTTACCTCAGGGTGCCCTAATCCCTCCTAGGCCGAGTGGTTCGAGGTGCCCTAAGAATCCACCCGAGAGGTGATACCTTGTGCATAAGTTATCCGAGACCAATGCATGCTCCAGCATTTCTATCAGATGGGACAGATTGATCAGATTTTTAGATATACGACACATTCATTTCGTGCCTTAGCAGATATTCGACACATTCATTTCATGCCTCCTCAAATATATGACACGTTCATTTTGTGCCTTAGCAGATATACGTTCATTTCGTACCTTTCTTCTTTTCGGATCACATAGCCAACAGTTCCCTCTTTTCTTATTAAACATAGCAAAGAGTCATCTTAGAACAAAATCTACCTTTAGCTTGGCATCGTCTCGTTTGATTAAACATAACAACAGTTCATTTCTTATTATCAGGCAACAATCATCTTCTTAGCATACAGGTTATCTCTTTTCTTGTACTTAGCATAGCAGCATATGAGTTCTCTTATAAGCATACCGATTTCATGAACTAGCATATTCAATGATTACCATCGTATTATTAGCAACAACATTCATTCAAAAACTTAGATTCTTATTAGGCGTAAGCGAATGAAAAAATGAGTCTTCGTCCACTCACCCAGATTAATGGTCTTATATTCCAGGACTAGCAATCTGATCTCTCTGTTTATCTAGTGCCTTCGTGGAGCGGGGCACTACATAATTACCCACCGAAAAAAAGTTTTGTCCTTGAAACTTAAGGAGAAACTTACGATATCCATAGCAGCGATAGTCTTCATCCTTCTCCATCATCAATCCATAAAATCATGGTCCAGATCATATCCAAATTCATGTTCAGTAAAACATTTCAATCCTAATCAATAAATCGATAAAACATATGTCGGCATCATAAAAATATTTGCGTACTTATTGTATGAAACGTTAACCTCATCGATAATATCAAGCAGACAAGGAAATTTCGATCAGGATAACATCTTCGAATTCAATCGAATTAGCAATTGGCCAGAGGATCGTGTTGCTCTGATACCATTATGTTATGTCCCGATCCCGCAGAGTCCTTTCGTCCTCGCTTCGAAATTTGTGAGACCGTTCATCCTTGTCACGACCCGCGCCCACTTTTCGGATACGATATGTGTCCAAGCCAGCCTACGCCGCAGAGTCGGCGATAGAACGCTGCCACGGCCAAGATGCTCAAAATCACAAAATATAACATTTATTACTCATTCACATTATTAAATCAAATCTACAAATTATTTTAAGATTTATATTTAAATAAAAGTACAAAGTTCTTACAAGTAATGAAAATGATATCATATCTATCTACTTTCTAGGTTTTGGTCTGCAAGTACACCCGTATCTCCCATGCTAAGTAAAGCCACAGCTAACCTGAAAATGTTGATTTCCAGTCAGAAATGGAACGAGTACATTCTCACAACAGTTTCAATAAATGACCAATTCCATAAATCTGTAAATAATAATGAAGTACACGACGAAAAGATAAGCATGGAATCATAACAAAAACTGAGCATGGTGAAAATGACAAGTGAGTACTATAACCGGGTAGTCATGTAGCTAGCAATGTATAATTTAGAACTAGATTCTGTATCTATCTAGTGAGTTGAAATACTACTTCGACATGTAAACGACTAAGGGTAAATCTGGCACCCCGCACATGAATTGTGCGACTGCTATCAGGCACGAATAAGATCCGGCACCCCGCACGTGAAGTGTGCGACTGCTATCAGACACGAATAATTTTGGGTTTGTTTACATGTCTAGAGTATTTCTCCGTCCGACTAGTACTCATGGATCCAAACAGGTCATGAACACGGTAATAGATTGGTCACGAACAACATGTAAAGAATCCATAACTACTATCTCATGTAACATCGTGTCAAGAACCAATAAAATATTAATATAAAATACTACTACGTACATGATTCATAGAGAATCAAATATGAAAACTATTAGAGATGTACTTGCCTGGGATCCTGTGCTGGTGAAACTGATAGTACAACCACTCAGATGAGTCACTAAAGTCAACACAGGCAAAAGTCTCCGAATGCTAAAATAAATATTACCAACATTTTTAGAATAGTCAAATTAGCTAGAATTGTCTGTCCTTAAATCCAATTCTAGACACAGGAGCAAAACGGTAATTTTGGATCAAAATGATGTCTACCGTTGGACCCGCTTTGCACCGAAAAGCGTGCCAGAGTCTATAGTCTCTAAAGTTATCAAACTATATGTCTACAGGTTCTGTTTTTCGATACGAATCCAACCGTATATCCAAAGTTGGATTCCGACGGCCCGTACACAAAATGACAAGTGAGTCGGATCGTGGGACCCGAAAAACGGCGATCCGATCAACTGTCTCAGAATCGGACCAAACTTGGCATACAGGACCAGAAAAATGATACGGTCCTATTAGCGTAAGTTTTGTCTTGATATGACGAACGTGCACAAAATAATTGGAAATTTTTGAAATGGCCGATACGGTGAATTTCGACGGATACGCATCAAATTCGTCGCGCACACGCAACCAATTTAAATTCCGTCAAATCCCACACATCCACGAAGTCGATACGCACCTTTTGATGCTTTTGGTTCGTGACCACGTCGCTCGGTTTGGCAGGACGCACGTTGTATCGGTGAATTTTAAAGTTTTGAAAACTATTTTAAACCTATTTTTCTCGAACTTTGAAAACTGAATTCTTTGCACACAGTTGATAAAATCTGCAACTACAAATTAGGTTATGAAGCCCTATGTGTTGTCTTCAAGCGTGTTTAATTAGATTTTACAAACTGTCAGCAGATCGATATTAATCGGCCTTCTAACTAGGGCTCAAGGAATCAATCTATGTTCTATTTTTATAATTTTTTTCGAAAACTTCGCTTGGACTTTCTGAACAATCCAAGGCACTATATTAAATTATATTTGACAGGGTTACTAAGGGGTTATGTTGTGAGCACGTATGAAGAAACGGATCGCAAAACGCTATGAAGACGAGAGAGATATAATACCTAGAAGTCGGACTCGTGAGGACAGTTACTGCTGCGACTGTGTCCTGTTTTTGTGCCGCTGTTGCTGTCATGGGTGCTGGCAGCGACTCCGGCGACTCCAATGTGGGTGCAGGTGGCCGAGGTGGTCGCTGGGATGACGGGGATGGTGAGGGCTGATCGTACGGGGGTTGGTATTTGGGTTTTGGTTTTTTATTGATTGATCTCTTCATATATATATATATATATATATATATATATATATATATATATATATCCAATTTTTCTCGATTTCGATTTAAATTCCCTAAGGATTTAAACCCAGATTTCGTTTGGATTTAAGCCAATGTGGTAGAGAATCTAATTAGGATGACATTGGAAAAGATTTGGAAATTTTTGGTTCAAATTCGTGAAAGTTCGAATCTTTCTATCCTCATATTCAATTCTCTGTTGGCTCGGGGAAGGGAAGGATTTTGATCTCACGAGATTTTCCAAAATCTCGTGAGATATTGCTTTTTTTCTTTTTATACATATCTATTAACCTATATATATATCTATATATACACATAACTTATATATATATGTATAACGCTTAAAATTATCTAAATAAAAATTTAATATTATCTACTCCTATGGTATGGCCTATTTATAGAACATGCACCCATATATATATATATATATATATATATATATATATAAAATATATATATATATATATATATATATATATATATATATATAATTTATCTGACTCTGGAATAAAATTAACCACCAATAATAATAAATATTTTTATTTAATAACAACAACAATAACATTAATGACAATAATAATACTAATAACAATTAAATATAGCCCAATAGTAGTTTTTGGTGAACATAACCTACGCACTCCTTATTTGGCTCCAGAAAATCGTACAATATTCTAAAACGCTATTTAATATTAATAATACCTATAATTTTACATATAATAAATATTTAGAAATTAGTCGCCAATTCCTAAAAATAAGTAAGAAATATTTCTACACACATAAATTATGACTATATAGTCGTCCTTGGTCTCACCGCATGCCTACATAGGCTTGGATTCGGTTCGGGTCCAGTTCGGGCTAAATCGACACAACCGGGTCTTTTACAAGTCAATAATATAATTAATAAATAATTAAAATGTCTTTAGAGGTTAATCGTAACTTGGCCTGGTTTTTCTAGTTAGGACATACTTATGGCTGGGTCTTCCCTACCATGTCTAACATATTAGTCAGGGCACGTGATAACGCTATCCGTGCCATGATTTCTAGCCATCTTGTACTCCAATCATAGCCATGACTTAGGACCTTCAATAATAATCAATTAATTAAATATCTATAAAACTAAAATTGCAATTCAAATAAAATAAAATAAAAATATATAAAAAAATTAGGAAGGGGGATTACAAATCCACTACAAGAAAATTGACTTTTTGCAACAACTTTTTATGTAACAAAATTTATTTTGTTGCAAAAGTTATTTAATTGCAACAACATTTTTATATTTGTTGCAAAAATTGGATTTGCAATTTTTAAGCAACAAAAAGTAACTTGTTCAAATTATTTTGTTACAAAATAGTTGAGGGCACTCTATTCCCGTTATAAAAAAATGGTGATAAATTTATTTGCAACAAAACATGTTGTTTACAACAAAATCTAATCATGGCAAATTTTTTTTTTACAACAATATTTATCATTGCAATAAGTTAATATCCCTTTTACCACATAAATAATTTTTGTTGCCAAAATAATTATTTTAAATCAATTTAGAAAAATTCTCTACCACAAGAAATTTTCCACGAAGAGTACCTTAAACCCGTTCGCCACCAATAAACCCGCGTACTTTCCCCCCCATAAAATTTCACTTCCCTCAAAAATTTCCCAAAATCTCTCAACCGAATAGGCCTTCCCACCCTCTCTTTCAAAAATTTCCTCTACAATTGTTCTCAGTCCGCTCCACTCCTCTCTGTGTTCCTCTGCGCACGAACCTCTCTCTAAGCCGACAGGAAGTCGTGGGCGTACCCCTCTGCTCCACTCCTCTTCCCTTCCATGTGCACTCTTCTCTCGCTCCTCCTTTGCGGCTAGGCTGAACGCAGGAACTTGCTGTGCGCGGGGTTGACGGAAGGACGGTGCGACGGCCTGGGAAGGCTAACAGCAATTTTTGGGACTCGCCGAGGTAATTTTTCATGCCTCCTAAAAAATTTCATGAGCAACTCTTTAATTTCTTGTCCACATTAATTTGCCAATGAGATGTTCTTTCTTCAAAACCACCACACATTGCCTTTGAGAATCCTGACATTTGCTTTTTCTATATAATTTATTGATAATCATGTGCAAAGCTCTCATCTTCCTTAGGATCTTTCTATCAATGATCTTAATAAGCATGTAATTCCCATAGTAAACCTTTCTGAGGTAAAATTAAATGATTAACAGTGACTTTTACTTATTTTAAGTATTTTCTGAAAGACTCTCCCATAGCTTCTTCATATAGCTCTAAGTTTGCATTACCATTGTTCATACAAATTTGTATCTACTTTGTCCTTGTAAATTTCTGTAAAAGTACTTCTATGTTCGCAAGTAACATGTTTCTTTCAAGGGAGGAGACAAAAGGAGAATGGGATATAAAAAATGATTTCTTTGTTTCTGAGGAAGTAGTATAGGAAAAACTATAAGTTTCTTTCCTTTCTAATATGAGAACTTTTGCTACACCAGAAAACATTTTTTTTTTCATCCCAAGTCATCATTCATTTTTGTTCATGGGCCACATTTACATGCATAATACATTATAGATTGCAGGTGCCTCGCCATATAAAAGGAAATCGAAGAAGAATCTGGTAGCTTGTTAACGGGAGCTCGGGGATAAGAGAATACATCTACAATGGTGACAAAATAGATAAGGTCTACTCTTATTTGGTTAAAAGGATGATAATAAGTGCAGAGAGTATACTGGTTCATCTTTTTACCGCAACCTACCCTTTATATTAGGATGCAATACCAATGGTTTATTGTACATGACAGAAAATGAATAATCCACCATCAGTTTCAAACAATAGCTTGTTGAGTACTTTTAAGCAACAAGAAAAAGTTCCAAGAGAAGTACTAGAAAATCTCAGTTAGCTCAACAACCTCGCAATTAAATTCATCAGATCTTGATAAGGAATGAAAGCAAGTGCAATGTTAACAGTCTCCATAACAACTTGCATTTTGACATGGTGGTTTATGATGTAATTGAAGATGTTATAAGGGAACAAGAACTTGGTTGACCTTAATGACAAGACCAGTAAATAAGTCTGCTTCAGGTAGTCTATAGTCCCTGAAGAAGCACTAGGTTGTAAAAACAAACTATTTACCATGCAAGGGTGCATTAGTCTCGAAGATTAGTCTGTGACCCCATGTTACAATCATCAGCTTATTCTATAAAACCTTTGCTAATATAACCTCTGAGTTTACTTTAAGGATATGTAGAAAGCATGTTAGCAATCCAAGCAGTATAGAAAGCATGTTAGCAATCCAAACAACTCTCTTAATCATATATCTTTTTTATTATATCAGTTCTTTCATTTGTCTTTCTCTTATATGTTGCTTTGTATTTTCAGATTTTTGGTTTTGTTATCAGCTTTCAATTCTTTTGTTTTTATTTAGGAACACAAATATGGATAAAAGTTGGGTGAAGCTTACAAATAATCATGTCGACAATACATACAAGGAGTTAAAGACTTTATACAACAAGCGAGTAGGTTTGCCCAAAAGAATAATAGGGTTCGTTGTCCATGTCGTAACTGCAACAATGTGTATTTCCAGCATATAAATGTGGTGGAAACTCACTTGTTTGATAAAGGGATGACTAAAACTTACACCAATTGGGTACATCATGGTGAAAAATTTGAACCTACGACAATTCTTGATGACGATAGTGATGATGATGGCACACGTGAAGAAGAGGCTCTACCGGATAATATTCATGAGATGCAAGATTTTTTTGAAGACTTACATGCCGGAACATTTATGAATTCTAGTTTGGATGAAGTAGCTTTTAGTCAGGAACAAGCAGAAACTAGTAATACTCATCCTAATCAACAATCTTCAGAGAAGAAATCAGAGAGATTTTCAAGCTTATTAAGGGACGCACAACGTGAACTTTATCCTGGCTGTACAAAGTATTCAAAATTATCTTTCCTAATAAAATTGCTTCATTTAAAAGTAATCAATCGTCTAAGTAACAAAGCCTTCGATCAGATCCTTGAGCTGTATAAAGATGCACTTCCAGATGGGGAAACATTGCCGAAGTCGTATTATGAGGCTAAAAGTATAATGCGCGACCTGGGCCTTGGTTATGTGGCCATACATGCTTGTAAGCATGATTGTGTAATATTTTGGAAGGAGCACGAAGATAAAGATGAGTGCCCTGTTTGTCATGAGCCTAGATATATATTTAACGAAGGTGGACGCAAAAAAATACCTCAAAAAGTTTTGCGATATTTTCCCCTAAAACCAAGACTGCAAAGGTTATTTATGTCAAAAAAGACGGCTACAAATATGAGATGGCATAAGGAAAAGCGGCTTGAGGAGGATGGTGTACTTAGGCATCCAGCAGATTCAGAAGCTTGGATCGAATTTGACAAGACACATAACTTGTTTGCAGTTGATCCTCGTAATGTGAGACTTGGTTTGGCAAGTGATGGTTTCAACCCATTTGGGAACATGAGCAATTCTGTATGGCCGGTAATTATTATTCCATACAACTTGCCACCTTGGATGTGTATGAAAGAACCTTATCTGTTCATGTCCTTGCTTATTCCAGGGCCCAAGTCCCCTGGTAACGATATTGATGTGTATTTGCAACCATTGATAGATGAGTGAAAGAGTTATGGGAAGATGGTATTGAAACTTTTGATGCCTCGACCGAACGAATTTCCAATTACATGCAGCTCTACTTTGGACTATTAATGACTTCCCAGCTTACGGTAGTTTGTCTGGATGGAGTACAAAAGGAAAACTAGCATGTCCGAATTGCAATAAAGACACTTATTCAATATCACTAAAGCACGGAAGGAAGTTATGCTATATGGGTCATCGACGATTCTTGCCAAAAAATCATGCTTGGAGAAATAGTGATCAATTTGATGGCGAAAGGGAACGGAGGTTACGACCAAAGGAGTTATCTGGGATTGATGTCTTGTATCAGATTAATCAGTTAAATAATGTGAAATTTGGGAAGGGTCCAGCTAATACCAAGAAGAGGAAGCATGAAATATATGAGCTGAATTGGAGAAAGAGAAGTATCTTCTTTGAATTGCCATATTGGCAGACTCTAAAGTTGCGGCATAATCTTGATGTAATGCATAGAAAAGAATATTTGTGAGAATGTGGTTGGAACATTGATGAATATTGATGGAAAAACAAAGGACACTGTAAAGGCTAGATTAGATTTAGAACTAATGGGCATACGGAAGGAATTACACATAATACAGGATGGTAATTCATTTGTGATGCCACCAGCATACTATACAATGTCTGTTGAAGAAAGAAGGAGTTTTTGTGAATGGTTGAAGTTGGTTAAATTTCCAGATGGCTATGCATCTAACATATCTCGATGTGTGAACACTAAAGATTGTAGACTCTTAGGAATGAAGAGTCATGATTGTCATGTTTTGTTACAACGATTGCTCCCAATTGGAATACGTGGATATATGCGTAAAGATATATGCAATACATTAATTGAGTTGAGCTTTTTCTTTAAAGAGTTGTGTTGCAAGACTTTAAAGTTAGAAGTACTAGAGCGGCTGGAGAAAGATATTGCCATAGTACTTTGTAAGCTTGAAAAGATATTCCCACCCGCATTTTTTGATATTATGGTGCATCTAGCTATTCACTTGCCACATGAAGCAAAACTTGGAGGGCCCGTTCATTATCGTTGGATGTATCCAATAGAAAGGTAATTTTTAACTTACTATATTAAATTACTTTTCCTTTTGAACATGCATATATCTTTTTCAAGTTTACATGATGCAGTGACTAATGTAGAGGCTTATTTATGTCAACAGGTTTTTATGCACACTTAAGAGATATGTGCGTAATAAAGCACGCCCTGAAGGTTCCATTGCTGAAGCTTACATTGATAGTGAATGTCTTACATTTTGCTCAATGTACCTTCAGGGTGTTGAGACTATATTTAATCGAGAAGAAAGAAATTTTGACGGAGGTCAAGATAAGCATAATAACATATCTTTTTCTCAGCAAATATGCGTCCCTTAGGATCAAGAAAAGTTTATGAGAAAATGGATATGACAGAATACAGTAAGGCTCGATTGTATGTCTTGAACAATTGCAATGAGATAGAGCATTATATAAAGTGAGTTATTTCATCCTCGTTACTTCCTGGTATCAAATAATTTATTTTATTATTATCATGATTTGATTTTTTTATAAATATATGTAGTGAACACATGGCCGAGCTTGAGAGACAAAGCACACATAATGTACAGGAAAAACATGACCAACTATTTCCAAAATGGTTTGAAAATCGCGTAAGTCTTATTTATCGGTAATTAGCTTAATTTACACGTAAACACTTATCATTCTTACTTAGTTTTGATGGGTTATTCTTACTAATTTACTTTAATTTTTATGGATAGATGAAACTATTGCGTTCACAAAAATCACCTGAAGCTACAGATCAACTATATTCCTTAGCTTGCGGTCCTGATCAGCGAGCAAGACGATACACAGGGTGTATCATTAATGGAATGAGGTTTCATACAAAGGAGCGGGAGAGACATCGTAGAACTCAAAATAGTGGTGTGGTTGTAAAGGGAGATCACCAAGGAAAAGACATTGACTTCTATGGTGCTTTAACAGAAATTATTGAGTTGAGCTACTTGGGGGGAAATCGAGTTTTTATATTCAAGTGTGATTGGTTTGATGTAGGAAATAAGAAGACAGGGATCCAAACAGATGGTTACTTCACTTCCATTAATATATCCCGTAAATGGTACAAGGATGATCCGTTTGTTCTAGCGTCTCAAGCCGAACAAGTCTTTTATGTTAGTGATTCTAAATTGCGAGGTAGCTGGCAAGTCGTGCAAAAAACTCAACCAAGAAACATTTATGATGTTCCAGAGGTAGTTATAGAAGAGGGAGAAGAAGATGATAGATTGATGGGTGATGGTGAGGCTTATCAACAACATCTACCGAATGATACGGATGTAAATGTTGAAGAAGAGGTGCCACATTTGTCATTAGGAAGGAATGATGTTGTCTCAAATGCCATTGATGTGACCAGCCTCCATCCAAATGAATTAGATCTAGAAGATGATGATTTCATTAACGATGATGAACTTTCTGAAGCAGATGATACCTTTGAAGACTACTACTCTGATAAGGGAGAACCAATGCATAGTGATCATGACACCGATATAGATGATATGTAGTTCTTTCTTTCGATGAAATTAGTTTATGCTTTGAAAATATAATCTTATTGCATTTATGATTTTTTTTATCATAATACACTTATCAGTTTATTTGTGTCTATAAAATTTCATTTTTTGAGCTCTAATTGCAAACTGGCATGAGAGAAACTTGTTTTGATATGCGTCTGAAACAATTCAAAAACTTGTTTTGATATGCGTTTAATTGCAAACTGGCATGAGAGAAACTTGTTTTTGATAATACACTTATCAGTTTTTGCTCAACAATTCAAAAACTTGTTTTGATATGCGTCTGATCATATCAAAAACATATCATGATCAGACACATATCAAAACTTGGAAACTTCTTTCAAAACATATCAAAACTTGGAAACTTGGAAAGCTTTTGATCATAAATAGTATGACACATATCAAAACCTATCAAAACTTGGAAAGCTGTGTCTGATCATGAAAGGAAAAAATACTTGGAAAAAAAACTTGGAAAGCTGTGCACATATCAAAAGCTCCAGTTTGATATTCTTTCTCCAATGTGGATTCCTACTCTGTGTAGATTACCAATTCAGCCAGTTACTCTTTTACCAGGTTAATTGCTAGTTGTAAAGTTTGGATATCTTTCCATAGGGCCTTATTTTATAGAAGTACCTTCATAGCCACCCAATTCGAGTTGATAAGGCTTTAGATGATATACTGAGGTGATAAACCTCCAAATGTCCAAATTTGATTATAATGAATATTGCTTTGATGGATAATGAGAGGGCAATAGGTTCTATGCTCATGATTAATGTAGAATAAATGTGTACAATGTGTTGCAGGTCCACATAGTTAAGTTTCTTATTTCCTCTTGTGTAGGTTACCAATTCACCAGCTAGTCTTTTACCAGGAACTATCTGCAACTGTTCCTTTTCTTGTAAAGGTACACTTGTTTTTGTTATCCATGAGGTGGCCTTTTGGTTCATACTCTTTTGCTAAGAATTTTGTTTAGGTCGACGGAAGTAAGGTTAGAAATAAATGTCATATTGGTTTGATAAGGCATATCAAGATTTGATTTATGTAAATCAATGGTGGGTCTTTATGCCTGTATGGATTATGTGATCCTGTTCTTCAGATGACTGCTTCATAAAGTGTCGCTTTTTGGAGGATGCAGCTTCAAGTTTCAATTCTGAGGAATTTTGGAGAATACACTTTCAAGTTTCAGTTCTAAGGATGATTTACATCAACTTCCATTCAACTTCTCTTTTATCAGTTATGACATTAGCAGTGAGATGTTTGTTATTTGTGGCATCATTTTTCCATTCCCATGTCCCACTTACTCATTTATTTAGGTGAGAACTTTATGTCTGAATTTTAGATTTGTACATTCTTGTTACTAGCACTACAGACTTAAGTATTTTCATTACTAAAGCACTCAGTTGATTATCCTGTTAATTCCAGTTCCTGAATGTTGAGCAGTGCTTTCTAGTCCCAATATGATCCCACTCATGTCCCCATCCTTTGGTTTCCTTGTAGGATACGTTAGCTATGCTGAAAATAGCAGCCTTGATCTTGTCCGAAATATGTTCTCCTTCTTGGCCCCTCCTTGTGATCAGCCATTATATCCCACTGCAGTCATTGATGTTGAAGGGAATATTACTTTCCATAAACAGGTTCTCATACGTGCAACCCTATATTCCTTTGCTGCGTAAAGTACCTGCAAAATCTGTTGCAGGGACATGGACATGGCAACACCTCAAACATGAACATGACAATCAATTTTGGTGGAGTACCATGCCAAGACACCACTCCCAAGGAAAAGCGGGCATTTCTCTATATATTTTCGTCATGTAAATATGTCATTTCAATGGTTTAGGCGTATTCTTGCTTTTTAATCTCTGATAACTGTTTCAACTTCTTAAGGTCACACTTTATAATTCATTGGGTTTTCTCCTAATGGGGCTTTTTTCATTTGGAACAAAGTAGCATATTCTGTAGCTCCATGTTTAATGATGCTTCTGCTTTCTTAAGCCTAACCTAGGTTAATTCCTCTTTTGGTAGCTAGGATATGTCAGTAGCATCTAAAACGTTACTTCTAGGGTACCCATACAACTGGGGGCATATAATGATACCATTTTCACTATGTTATTTGTATGGCGAGTTGGCTAGTTCGACCCAAATTATGTTGATTTGTACTAACTATCTACACGTCCATTCTCAGAACTCATCGGCTTCGTTTTTCAAACCAAAGTCGGCAGATAGTGCTACTGTAAGGCCAAAGGCTAATATGGCAGTTTCAATGAGGGATGTGGATTTGCTTTCCAGGGGGCTGGATAAAAGGTGTATCCTCGTATTTTGAAGTTTTAATATATTAGTTATATTTTTTCTACTTAGAGTAGTTGTCATGCATCATATTGTCTTTTACTGTTCCTGTTCCTGGCAAAATAGACATAGGAATAAGTTGTCTATTGCAGTTTTCTGTTAATTGGCATAGGTTTTTTTGGGGGAAATTACTTGGTGAAATGAACCTAATGTACAGGAGCATCTGCATTACATTCAGGAGCAAGGATATAAAAACATGGTTGTTCAATAAACATGAGTATAAATGAGAATTTACATGTTAGCATTATTGCTATCAAGTGAAAAAACAATTTCCAGAGTTGAAGGTTAAAATTGCAACACTCTTGATATGAAATGCATCATTTCCTCATGATTGCATATTGCAGCTATAAATACGGATGAAATCATTTGTCTGTTTTCCTGGATTCCAAGTTCAAAGAGAATAAGTGAGATTTCTATCAGGAAAATTTCAATTTTAACTGCTTGAGTTGAAGACACGCCATGTAGGAACTATAAATAGTGTTATACTTTCTGATCTGAAGAAAGGAGGGACATTTCTAAATTTGGGAGCACACTCAAGCCTCAACTATTAGAAAGATGGTAACATGGTGTACTGAAAGACATGGAGACAACTGCAAATATATAAACCATGCATTCTTTATCCCTCCTCGATCTTCATGTTCATCGTAAATCATTATCCCATTGTTGCCCAGACATTTTTTTGCAGCCTGTAGGTTATTTTCTTCTTCTGCTTTATTTCTTCTCAGTACTTGACATTATCAAATGGGAAGAATTTGTACAGCATTTCAAGTGAAGTTAGCAAAAGGGACATAATAATGAACATGGTTGAATTGTATTCTTAGTTACACAAACTTGTGTGCATTGGGATGGTGGTAGTAATGCAGTAACATGCTATGATATCTGACGTATCTAGTATATCAATATACTCCATCATGCTTTTATATCCCATTCGTAAAGTTGGACAATATGCTGGAATCAGCCTGTGAAAGGTTTTTGTATGGTTCTGTCTACAAAGTTTGGAGTTGAAGGATAAAAGATGTTATTATCCTAAGTTTTTTCTCATGCTTTATCAGCTGATTAACCACTTTATCCGGTGCCATTGCTAAGAGACATCTTGTTGGTCTCTTTTTGGTTTTCTATTAATTTCTCTATGTTTCCAGTTCTAGTGAATTGTTATGAGCATTTCTTTTTGGTGATGTTAACACAGATATATATATTTTTTTTTTTTTTTTTTTTTTTATATATATATATATATATATATATATATTCTGTAGATTTGATGCTAGTAGCTCATGGGCGTCTTATGTTTGTAATTGGAATATTCGTAGGCTACAGAATTGTCCTAACAATTATGACAGGACAATCATTTTTTATTAACATATAGGTCGTGGGGTTTCCCTGAATCTTATTATGTCTCCCTTTTTTATTCACATATAAGCAATTAAAGTTTTGGAGGGATTTCTGAAATTTACCCTTATTATTTTTCTCTCTCTATTATGAGACAGTACATGGTATGCTACTAACTGCACACATTTTTTTTTTCTTTCTAGGGCATATGTCACATTGTTCTTGTTCACTACAGAGAAGTTTCAGAGGTTTGGTTCTTGTCCTTGCAAAGTGCACATTCTATTTATTATCATTGTGTAGAAGCCATCATATTTGAAAAAATAATCTCTGATGAATACGAAATAGTGAACCTGAAAAGGACAGGCTGCAAAGTGTGAATTTAAGATGCCTTGAACACAGGACATAATAAACCACCTGCTGCAATTGTTAGATTATGATGAAAGAGAACTAAAGCAGCATGTTCACTTGTCAACACTCAACAGTTATCCGAATGTTTATAAACCTCAAACTCAATGTGCTATACAGATGCTCAGTCATGTCCTTTGCCTTTTCTGTTATCCTCACATTTCTGTAGTAGTAGACTAGCAGTAGTTACAGGAACCAATACTAGTAAGTGCATAGCAAACTTCTTATACTTGAACATTCTTGTGCCCCTAAGCTGAGACTCAATTTATTATATCTAACGACCCAATACCTCCATCACTAACCAATATTTCTCTTTTGACCACAAATCTGAGTCCAAGCCCTAACAAGCCTATGCGGCATCCCTTCTATATTGAACAGAAGGTTCTTCATTCACCTATTTCTTGATGGGGACATTTTTTATTGATGAAGGCATAAAGATGTCACATTCTTTGTCGTATTATACACAAGCCAATGGTCAAGCTGAGTCGACAAAGAGTATCCTGAAGGACACCATCACCAAGATGGTGACCGTAAAACGTGCTATTTCAAGTGATTTAAGAAGTTACATTCCTGATATGCATAAATCTGCATAAATCTGCAGTTACATTCCTGATATGCATAAATCTGCAGTTACATTCCTGATATGCATTTTGATCTCATTTACATTCCTGATACTCATGATACTTTCTATTTTCATTAGCTGCTGTATTCATTTGCATAGCTGCTGTATTCATTTGCATACTCATGATACTCTGATACTTTCCATAGCTGCTGTATTCATTTGCATTTTGATCTCATTTTCAACCTTGGTGCCATCAGTAAATATTTCCTATTACATGCTTACTTTTTTAAAATCTTGATACTTTCTTTTTTGGTTATGTTTTGTTTGGAGAAAGGCACGCAAACACTTGTTCCCTATTTTATTTGTTTGGTAGAAGGAAACTGACTCAAGAGTGATCTTCCATTTAATGACTTACGCTCTCTTTCCATTTCGTTTTCTCCCCTTTAGAAAGTATATAAAGTGGAGAGGAACTGATCTTTATATTTGTTCATTTTTTATTTGGTATGTTCTAACCTCCTTCATTCCTTACATGACATGTGCTAATATTATAAAAAGAAAACTATGTAATTGTTGCAGGATTGATTTGAAATGGCACCAGGGACACGAGCACGATCAACCTCCAATTTAGTATCTGCTGACCCCATAACAGATCCACAATTATCGCGATCCTCTCAAGGTTCAAATAACAATGAAAATGGTAATTGATTATCTTTAAATCCAATAGTCTGTGTACTTTCAACTTACTCTATGTTACTTGTATATCATTTTGTCCTTTCTCTCATTTTTTTACAGGTTCTACTTCAACAAACATATCCAAAAAAGGACGTGGTAAGGCTCGAGGGCTAGAACTGGCAAAACTTCTTGAAAAGGGACAAAAGGCAAAGATCGTATTCCCTCCGGGATGTTTAAAGCCTGTGGGAAATTGGTCATCAAACTGGGCTACAGAGCTAGGAATTATATGTCGAAGTTTGGCACCAGTTACAATTAAGAAATGGAAGAAAGTAACCAATGAGGACAAAGAAGTCATTTATGGGCGTATTTTAGTAAGTGAGATCATACTTGATTTTGTTTCTCAAAGCCTTCACGAATTATACCGATTATATGAATTATCTATATTTCTTGTGTTATAATGTAGGATGTTTTGACATGGACATGTCTCAGTGGAACGTGAGACAAGGGACAGAAAAATACTTACAACAACGATTTCGGAGTTATAGGTGTTATCTCAACGCACATTATAAAGAATTAAAAAAAATCTATTGAGGCAGCAAAATCAAATCCACCTGATGATATTACAGAAGATGATTGGAAGATATGTTGTGAACTCTTTGAGGATCCAGCATTCTTGGTGAGTTAATTAAGGTTAATCTACATTCCTTGTCTCATTTATTTTTAAAAAAAATTCTGTACGCTCTACGTTTTTATTTAAACATTTAGTGTTATGTTTCATTTTTAATTGCAGAAACAAAGCGAAAAAAATAGTCATAATCGAAAGTGTTTGAAAGTGAACCATTGCACCGGGAGGAAGTCCTTTGTTCAAGTGCGCTATGAGCTTGTACGTGTTGCAAACATGTTTATTTATATTGTTACTTATTAAATATCTATGTGTATTTTTATTGATTAATTTGAATAACATTTTAATTGAAACGGTATAGGGAGATAAAGAAAATGAAGTTCCTTTGGATAGGATTGAATTATACAGGGAAACCCACAAAAGTAGTAAAGGTTGGACATCCGATATTGCACAAGCTAATTACGTAAGTATCTTTAAAATATGCCCAACTTGTCCAATTATTTGTGTTTGTTGAAAAATATATAATATTGATAACATGTGTCTTTTTAATATAGGAGAAGATGATTGAGCTCAAATGTCAACCTACTTCGAATGATAAAATGCTGACCCCAGACGAGATATGTGACATAGTACTAGGGACGAAAACTGGATATGTTCGCGGTGTTGGGCATGGTATGGTTTGTCCATCATCGAGTCAAAATAGACGACATTCAGAGATGGAAGACTCTAGAAGAAGAGCTGAAGAAGCTGAGAGAAAAGCTGAAGAATTAGTACGAGAGCTAGAGGCTACAAAACAAGAGCTTGGTAGTACAAAACAGGAATTGGGAGTGGTGCAAAATAAGATGGATGAACTAGTGGTTGAGCAGGGCAATATGCGAACAATGTTTGAGACTTTCATGTCACGTTTTGGGGGCACACAACCTTAAGCTCTGGTAAGTTTTTTGTTATCTTTGTTTACTTTGTTACTTTTGCTACAGTTGTTTATGTTTCCTTTGCTACAATTTCTGTATTAGGTTCTTAGAATCAATTTTTAATTACTAAAAAAATTAGGAAAAGCTGTAAAGTTTGTACGGGTCATTTTATGCTTGAATATTGAATCTCTTTTGATCTTCAGTAAAAAGTTTTTGCCTCCTTCGTTGATTGTAAATGTCTCTCAAATATTTTCTGTAAAATGGGTGACAAATTGTCACTTATACACTCCTTTGCACCTATATGTACATGCACTTGCTTATATCTTGTCAAAATTAAAATAATGTATACAAATACTGTTGTTTATATTATACATTATTGGATCATTTCATATCTATTTTAATGTGTTATTATATAATTTATTGTAGGTTGGCTTGCATGTTCGAGGAAAGACTTTTACAGCAACAAAGCTCAAGATACCTTAGGTGGTTGGGACAACATTTCAATGTTGCTACGGAAGCTACTAAACTTATGCAATCACAATAGAAGCTGAACAGTCATTTTTTAGACATGAAATTAGGGAATATTTGTTATTACACTTTTGTTGAATAGAAACTTGATACAAGTCTTAGAACTTGTCCTTATGCAATGTATCAGCTGTATTAGCAAAGAATGTGAATGGATCTTTTTAACTCTTTAATGAAATGAATTATTCCAAGGTGTTTTATTGTTTGTTACAACAAGATTTATATAGTCTTGTATTAGAATTAATGTTAATTGCCAGGTAATAAAGAAGCAACTAGATGCACTACATTATTTTGTTGCAACAAAAATTTTCTAATTTTTGCAACAATTTTTTTTGTTGAAAATATTCATTTTCCATGAATTTCTCAAACTTTTGAGACAACTAGAATAGTGTTTGTGACGAAAAATTTGTTTCCAATAGAAGTACAAAGGGACAAAATATTTGTTGCAAATAAAAATACGTGCAACGAAACCATTTTGTTGCCATAAAGTACTATAGGCAACAAACTATTTGTTGTAAATAATATTATTTATAACAAAAAAATTTGTTGTAAAAAAATATTATTTACGACGAGAACTATTTTGTTGCTAAGTTTGCAACGAACCAAAAAATCGTTGCAAAAGACCTTTTGGTACGCACTTATGGCGACGAATTGGATAACGAAATAGTTTTGTTGCAAATACCTTTTTATAACAAATTAATCATCTTTTGCAACAATATGATTTGCTGCAAAAAGTAGAAATTCTTGTAGTGCATTATGGTGCAGCCTTAGACAACACTTGTGACTTGGACCCACTTGCAGTAGAGGATCTACCACCAGTGGTTTAGACTGCTAGCTTAGACTCTTATCTTGTCTTTCTCATTGATACATTATTGTATATACTGGGAGTTTATTTTATCTGATGTTTATGGAGATGTTATCTTAGACACTTAGACTTCTATCTGATTGTATCTCTGTGGATTCATTTCGCTCCATATCTATCTATCTCTTTATCGTATTCTACCTTAGACGTGATTGAGACTGTGTTGCTATGTCACCTCCATTCGGAGTGTATATACTATACAGGTACCTTTATATTGTTAGATGATTGACCTAGGACAGCGTATCTTGTACTGCAGCTGGGTCCTCCAGAGGAACCAGGTCGCAGGTGTCGTCTAAGCCTGCTCCGTAATAGGTGGTACATAGGACCTCATCCTCATCCTCTGTAATATTTTCAATAGGTCCAGTCAGGACAGGAGCGAGCACAAAACATCTCACGCAGTTCATATCAAGTTAGAAAATTAAAGCATGCAATAGAGTAAGATACAGGAAACACTGAAAGAAGAATGTATATGAAAAACAGCAGAGATTTGATAATAGAAAATATCTATATATGATAAGTAAGAACTGTGAGCAATATGTGATTTAGAGTACAATATGGTTATGTAAACAGTTTAAGACAATGCAATGGTAACTCCTTTGTATGTGAGTGCACAATGGACATATACAATAGTTATACAATGTTGTACAATAGGATTTGATTACATAACCAATTCTACCCCTCTCCCCAATCAATACACAAGGATCCACTCCAGTTATGTTATCTTATACAATAGTGTACAATGTTATACAATAGATGTACAATATTATACAATAGTTGTACAATAGTTTATCCATGGGACTCATGTGATATACTAAATATTCAGTTCATTAGTTCATATGTGTCTACACACCCATATTTCCATTATATGGGTTGTGTGTTTAGAGAACTATTTGGGATATGTATGTGTGAGTGTGTGTGAGGGTGCTACATATAAGTAATCCATCTCTCCACTGAAGTCGCCGACCTCGCCATCTCCAGATCTCAGTCGAATCTGCCGATCCCGACAATCTCTGCTCGTCGAGTTTCGAATGACAGACCACCGTGACACCAAATGAACGCCACTCACCTGAGCATGTCGACCGGCCCCGAAACTCGAGCTCCTCCGGCCCGGGGCTGCCGACACCATGCTGCAAAGATGTTGCCATCCCCTTCGCCTCAGATCGGCGATGCCAGTCAGCCCCGTCCTGCAGCGCCCAGCTCCGGGATGGCCTCGCCTCCGTCGTTGACCGGCGCCAATCACCATGAAGCCCACAGCCTTCCTCGTAGAGCCATCGCGTGTGGCCGAGTCGCCATATCTTGAACTGTCACCACCGCCGGAGCCACTTTGACCCCGACTACCGGAGCATCCTTGGCGTTAGCTTCCCCAACCAGGGATCACCCCTTGACACTTACCTCGGGTTCTGGGCTCGAATTTGGTACACTCTCGAACTTCTCTCCTTTGTTCTTTTCTCTCCAACGTTTTCTCTATTGGACCTTTGCTTCCTCTCTCTCTCTCTCTTAGATTAATGTTCCTTTGGTTTTTATGGAGAATGGAGATATTATTGAAGAGGAAGCTGTCCTCTCGAATGCTGAGAGCAACAATAGGCTGTGCTTCCTCGAAAGTGAGGAGTCCTTACTTGACTCTTCAAGGTTTGAAGAGTCAAGTCTGTTGCATATTATTTTTTTTATATACAGTATTGTACATACTAGTTTGACCAATGTTAGGTTATAATATATTACATGTATTGACTAGTAATGTAAGCTAGAGATAGATGTATGTTAGCAACTGTAATGTATTAATAAGAAATTAAATTCATATGGTTTCATTAAATGACTATATAATAAACATATTTTTACAAAGGACTTTGCATCGATCTAGTTTCAAAAAGAAAAAAATGAATTATGACATCTAAATTTTTTTATCATAAAGGTTTATCTAATTTTACCTACAAATTACTATTAAAGATTTAGTCTCTAATGGTACACTATATTATTCTACATAGTTTACTAAAAATCTTAATATCTAGATTTCTAAATATAGACTTTAGCTAGTAAATATTTTCTAATAACCTTGATAAATGTTTTGTTAAATAGCTAGAATGTCACTAGTAACGATTTTGATTAAAACTAGGATACATATTTTCTAAAGGTTCTGTTAGTTAAATTTTTGCTATAAATTATGCTAATATTTGTACATATATAGCTATGGAGTTATTATTTTGCTAGTAGCTATATTTGCATAATTAGTTGGCCAAATATATATACTTCTTCTTATCTAGTGTATAGATAGAGATTTTGGTTAAAAATATTGTTAGCATATTTTTGCATTAAAAACTATTTTTCTAGATCTTTACTAGTATTTGGAAAATTGATATTTTAAAAAATGTTAAATAGTTTTATCTCAATTTAAACTAAATTAATTGTTTCCATACAAATATTTTGAACATAGTATTTAAATTATATAGTCTATTTATAGCTAACTAGAATATGTGTTAATAATAATGTTAATCATAATTATTTAATTTAGCAAGTTAGTTAAATAACATGTTAGCTAATTGATATTGTAAATCATAACCAAATTGTACCAAAATAACAGGTGAGCATCCATGCAGTACTATTCTCGTGCAATCAAACCAATGCAAGTATACCGACTCGAACTTTTACTTTGTGATTTTGTCTTACATTCATGTGCCATATTTTCATATCGGATGCGAGATACACATGATTGTCATGTACCTTATTCATTGTATTGTGAGTTATTGTTATTACGGGATTGGGGAAATATTGACTAGTGTGTGACCACACCCAACCTAGGTATTGTGAATAGCCTAATCGTACACCTCACGTACGATTAAGCCGAACCTTGTAGAATTGTGAATTGTGGTCCTCAGTCGGTCACACATTAGATTAATATTTCAAAGGTCACACTTGCATTGATTGTCGTGTTCATTGTTGTGTTCATTGATTGTCGTGTTCATTGTCTTGTGCATACTGATTGTCGTGTTCATAGTTCCATCCTTATACTTCAGTTTCGCATTCCACTTCTGGTACCATAGTTTTATTTTCAGTTCTCGTACTCTGGTTTCATCTTGTATTATGTATTTCAGATTACATTGTATATTGTTCTTGACGGGGTTGTGCTTTGCTCTTTTCCTGACATGATACGTTGCAGGTGAGCTTGAGGCCATTGAGCATTGGGGACATCATAGAGATTGCAGGATTTACATTCATTGTTTTTTTACTTCCTGGAGATTGTATTTTATTATTTCATCATTGTATTTTATTTTACCGGATCTGTCTCCGGATAACATTGTAAAAAGACTTGGATGATTGAGGTGATCTTGTATCGTTTTATAGATGTTGTGTTGATTATAACATTATGACTTAGAGTTTTCCTTAGTATTGTACAGCTTACTTCGTCATGTCCAACGACGAAGGCTGGGCGTGTCCGAAACGTATTCGATTATTTGGGAGCGGGTCATGACATAAACTTAGACGAGCATTATATGGGTTGAAATAATCCAAAAGAATGTGGTGTAATCGTCTTATTATATATTTGACTAAGGAATGATACAAAATAATCAAATTTAACCATGTGTCTTCATTAAGAAATTCGAAAATAGATTCTCGATAGTAGCTGTATATATGGATGATATAAAACCTGATCAGTTCTCCTATAGAATTGGAGAAAACTGCAAACTATTTGAAGAATGAATTTGAAATGAAAGACTTGGAAAAGACAAAGGTTAGTCTCGATTTGCATACGCCTATGGTTGTACGCAGTTTGAATTTGGATAAAGATCCATTCTGACCAAAGGGAGAAGATGAAAAAGTTCTTGGTCCTTAAATACCGTATTAAATTCAATTGGAGCACTACTATATCTATCCAATACACAAGACCAGGTATTGCATTTTCTGTTAATTTATTATCTAGATATAGTTTTTGCACCTACACTTAGATATTGGAATGTAGTTAAACATGTATTGAGATATCTCGTGGAACAACTGACATGTTATTATTTTGCTCGTGTCATTCCACTAACAATTTTTGTTTAGTTGGTTGTGCAGACTCAAATATTTTTCTAACCCTCATAAGGGTTGCTCCCAAACATGTTATGTGTTTATTAATAACCATGCAACTATATCTTGGCTATCAACAAAGCAAGGTTTAGTAGCAACTTACTCTAACCATGCAAAATTAATTGCATTACAAGAAGCAGCAAGAGAAAGTGTGTGGTTGCGATCGATCATTTATCATATACGAGAAAATTGTCAACTACCTACAGTTACAGATGAGCCTACAATAATATTCAAAGACAATACGGCTTACATTACACAAGTCCGAGAGGGATTCATCAAAGGAGATCGAATAAGCACCTTCCAACAAAATTATTTTATGCACATGAACTCCAAAGGACGAAAGTGATCGAAGTCAAGCAAATCCATTATATCGAGGGGGAGTATGACTCATGAAGAATATTTTTGTGTTTGCGCGTTATACTCTTTTTCCTTGACTAAGATTTTTTTTCTCACTGGGTTTTCTTAGTAAGGTTTTAACGAGGCAACAAATGCGCATACACCACCAACTAATTAATGGTGAATATCCAAGGAGGAGTGTTATAAATATGAATAATTCACCATAATTATTTAGCCTATATAACCTATGTCTTTTGGTTATCTACAACCTATGACATTTGGTTATCCATAACCTATGTCTTTTGGTTATCCTTAACACGGAGAATGATATTCTCCGTTTTAAATTACACGGAGAATGAACATTCTTATGCGTTTTAACACTGGGAATGCCATTCTCCGTGTAATTTAACACGGAGAATGATATTCTCCATGCCATTTAACACGGAGAATGATTCTCCATGCCATTCTTTTTAAATTACACGGAGAATGAACATTCTCATGCGTTAACACTGAGAAAGCCATTCTCCGTGTAATTTAACACGGAGAATGATACTCTCTATGTTTTATACACGGAGAATGCCATTAAACGTGTAATTTAAAATGGAGAATGGTCATTCTCATGCGTTTTAACACTGGGAATGACCATTCTCCGTGTAATTTAACACGGAGAATAGTAATTTAAAATGGAGAATGGTCATTCTCATGCATTTTAACACTGGGAATGACCATTCTCCGTGTAATTTAACACGGAGAATGATATTCTCCGTGTTAAACTACACAGAGAATAGTCATTCTTATGCGTTTTAACACGGAGAATATCATTATCCGTATAATTTAGCAAGGAGAATGACATTCTCCGTTTTTTGTACACGGAGAATGGCATCCTCCGTGTAATTTAAATCATTCTCCGTGTTAAATTACACGGAGAATGGTATTCTCCGTGTAATTTAAGAATAACGCATGAGAATGACCATTCTCCGTGTAATTTAACACGGAGGATGCCATTCTCCGTGTAATTTAAGACGAAGAATGGTCATTCTCATGCGTTTTAACGCATGAGGATGCCATTCTTCGTGTAATTAAAACGAAGAATATCGTTCTCCGTGTTAAAATTATGGAGAATGACATTCTCCGTGTAATTTAACACGGAGAATGAACATTCTCATGCGTTTTAACCTCTGTGAAGATTGCGAATTGAGAGGAAGGTTTGAAGATTTTAGAGCAGAAATCTAGATTCGAAACTAAGCAGCGTATGGAAGAAGAGGAAGAATCGAAACGGTTTTTTTTTTTTTTTTGAAGAGTAGGGTTCGGAGGTGTTTTCAATAAATTAGAAGGAGAAAAAGGTCATTCAGAATTCGCTTTATATATCATCGCTAATTTTGGACACGCGATGAAATATTATTTTACGGTAGATTTTACATAAAATTTTTGTAATTTTTGAACATTTCATAAATTTTTCCTTCTTTAATTTATAATATAGAACGTATTTTAATTGCGAGTTCTACAAGTTTCACTACTCACTTTCGCTTTCCACTTCCTGAATCTCCCCCAAGCACCGCACCAGAAACAGCAAAGATTGCGACTTCTTTCCTCGAGAACTTCCCGTCCGCGTCTACAGGTGCGAGATCCAACTCTAAAACCCTAAGTTCTTCTTCCCCGAGAGATTTTCCGCCTTCGTGTCCTCTTTTGTCCTGTCTGACTCGCCACGCCGACACCCGGGGACACGCCAGGACACGTTGCGACATAGAGAGAGAGAGAGGTCCGAGAAATAGTTTTCACGTATTGTTATGATGTAAATCGTTTTTCGTTTCGAGAGATCGCTAGGGTTTTGAATCGTTCAGTTTCGGCGGACTGTGTGTGGACATTGTTAAGATTGCAATTCTTATGACGACAGCACTTGAAAACATATGATTTGTGTTAGGGTTTGCTTGGCAATTGGGGGCACGCTTACGAGGTGTTTCTAAAGTACTGGTTACGAGCGGTTATGAGATGTACAGTTTGTTTTTGGTGGTTTTAGTAGAGGGTCTTAAACTAGTCCAATCTATGATGGGTAATTCATTAGCGAGCGGAACTGAAAGTTTTTAAGTGAATACAATTACATATATGCTCGTATATAAACAAAAGTCCTCGCAAAGCAATATTATATCATTATCTATTGTTAGGTCACATCAAGGAATTATTTTTACTTTCAATTTGATGTTATGTGATTATGAATTCTCAGTTCAAAGAGAGGAGAGAGGAGAGAGAGAGAGAGAGAGGAGAGAGAGTATTAGACTATTTTAGGTAGTAGTTGTAATTATATTTTTATGAGGGTATAAATAGAAGAAAATAGTAGAAACCCTCAAAACCCATAGATTTGGGGTGTTCATAAAGATATCCAGAATTAAACCACACTGGTTTTGGGGGCTTGAGCGGACCAAATCAGTACCTTAGAAAAATTACCAAGGAGGGTTCTTTTTAAACACTTTATAAACGTCCGGCTTAACAATCTCTAAAATTGGTGAAAGTACTACTGCCAAGCAGACCCTTAGGCCTCGTTTGGTTCACGGAAATGAAATCAATTCCTTGGTATTTTCTTTCCTTTAGGAAATTACAATTCCCATTCATTTTCCTTTCCGATGTTTCGTAATGCCAAGGAAATTCAAGGTGGAAAAGTGATTCCTTTCTTGATGGATGGAACCATTTTTTCCTCCTAATTTTTCTTCTATGGGAATCACTTTCCTTTCCTCCTCAATTCCTTTTGGCATCGAACATAGAAAAGTAATGACTTTCCTTTCCCAACTCCATTTTTTCCGCGAACCAAACGTGGCCTAAGGAACAGGTGGAATTGAAATTTGAGAGTCCAATTAGATTGTTTTTGTCATCTGTGTTTATGACTTATCCACAGACAGTTTGATGTCTAGTTTATGAGAGAGCATTCAATGTCATGCTAGTTGCAAGTGTTCATCAGTTTAATCATGCGAAAAGTCTCGAGATAGTATAGTTTTGGACCCTAGCCAAATGAGTCGTCTCAGGCGTATGTATGTGGACTCTGTGGTGATGGTGTAGGAAACAAGAGGCCGGCTTGTGATATTTCATCCCAAAGTGTGAAGGTATCGGGTCCCTATAGATAGAGACTCCCTTAGGTGTATGTGGACTCCAGTGGTGATGTAACGTCTCTGGGCTAAATGATTGCTGTCCCTGATACTGCCACATGCCTCAGTTAACATATGTTTTAGAACTTGGGTTTGTTTGGTGATGTAAGATAGATTGGCTGTTGCAGGATGGATATCTTTGGATGTGCTTCATGTTTTGGATGTGAGTATTGTGCAGTGGATTTGTGATGCGAAATAATGTAAACTTAATGGTCTTTGCGGATTTGATATATATGAACATATTATACAAAGCTTTGTTAATGATCATGACGATCCAGCTCAGTTATATTTATTGCTTTTTCTTAATTCATTACCTATGTTAGTCATGACCTTGAGATCCAAACCACTCTAGGTTTGGGTTGTGACATTATATATAGCTTTAAATTGACCCCTCACTCCAGTTTCCATATAGTTATTGTTAGCTCTTCTTGTTTCACACTTCACAAGGAATATCTAAAAAAGGCGTCCCTGTGCCCATGAGGCTCCCGCTTACTATGGTCTGTGGAGGGTCAAGATGTGCGCAACCTTTATATGTAGAGGCTGTTTTTGTGACTCAAACATGCATCCTTCAAGATGTAAGCAACAAACCTTACCGTCGCGCGCACCAGGCGACTCCCTCTTCACGAGGAATATCTCCTTATGAATAGTTGTTTTCGAATTTTTCCATCATTTCTTTATGCTAGAAGATATGTATCATACTTTTTTACTTGCATAAATTTCTAATGTTTTTCTATATTGTTACTTGTGATTCAGAATCCTTCTTCAACTACATTTATATCATGGACATCATCTCCCAGCTACAAGAGCAAGTCAACGAAATTGCTTTTATTACACTGAACACATTTGGAACACTGCAAAGAGATGCTCCTGCAGTCAGACTTTCTCCTAACTATCCTGAACCAGCAGCTAATCCATCAGAGGAGACGATTAACACTTCAGAACAAGCCAAGACTATGAGTAAAGCTTTGGTTCAATCTGCAAAAAGGGTACTTATTGACCAAATGCATGTTCATGTCTTCTAGAGAGTATTCAAATTAATGAATGTAAAAATTTAAATCTCTTTTGTCTCTTTGCAGTTTGATGCACTTGTTGCTGCTTTGCCACCATTGGGAGGGGAAGAAGCACAATTGAAAAGGATACAAGAACTCCAAGTTTAGTGACTGACTTGATCTTGTATTGCATGTTGACTGTTGGATGCATCTTAAACGGAAGCATAGCAATAACCTTGCTTTTTCGGTTCAATTTGATTCCAGACCTATTAATTTCAGCTGTTTCATGACATGGTTGGGTTGAAGTTTCCTGGAAAGTGGTGGACCTTGGGTCAGAGATCCAAACCCAAGTAGCTCCCACCGTATACAACGCCAACTGATACATATACACTCATGCACCACCCACTAGCACGATGGAACAAAAAACAAAACACAGACATGAACACATACTCCTGCGCACATATTCAACCCTCTCCATTATGCTACCAAAGGTTGTACATGGAGGACCATTCGAGAGAGAAAAATTTAGTGGTTCTGGACTTCAGATACTCCTTGATAACAAATATCAACCAATCTAAGCTCTTTCTCCCCAGGGTCATCTTTGTTAGTCAGAACTTTTCATAATCTAAGTTCTAGTTCCTCGGGCAATAAACTTGTGGGCCTTTTTTCTTCCCTTTCTTTTCAATGCTTACAGATATCGCAAAAGAAGACATGAGATATTTTAAATTGGATTGGTAATTATAAAGTCTGCATTTGTAGGGATTTAAGTTGATTCCTTGAGATCAAATTCAATAGGAGTTTTCAATGCTTATCATGCAGTCTGCTTTATTCGGGTTGAGGCTGCTCAAATTGACTAGACAGTCCTTGTAGCTCGAGGACATGAACAAATTAGGCTAAAGCTTTTTTATTTTAAGCTGATACAAATAATATTGTTTCTGGAGATAGTAAATTAACTTGGTATGTGTTCTTCTCACATGCAAAATCTAATGTGAATGTCCAGGCAGAGAATGAAGCTGTAGGACAGGAACTTCAGAATCAATTAGAGGCTGCAGGTACTTGTCTTATTACTTAAATTTTAATGGAAAGGTATTATGTAATTACACAATCCTGTTAGTGTGGTATTTATACAACTATATTCCACATCTCCTCCTTGGGTCGAGTCATTGGTGCTTACGTTATCGCGTAGTCACTAGCTTTTACATAATTTTTGGTTGTGGATGAAAGTGAATTTGATATGTGTTGCACAATCTTGCACACTATACGTAAACAGGTAGATTGTGACTCTGGCATATGCCCGTGTCATGTCCATGTCGTGTCTCAAGCACATTCTAACATGGAAGGAAGTCGGTTTTGGTATATGTCTGGACTCTGACATATGCTCTACTGCTATTTATGATTGTCGCCTATAAATGGTTCACATGATCTGAAAAGTAGAATAGAGTTGAGAAGTATTTTAAGACCTATGGGGCCACAAACTTGATAATAGGGAAAGTGAGTTGTCAATAAAAGTCTCTTTGTTATTTCCATTATCAAATTATGGTCCTTTCTTTGCGATGTATTCTTATTGTGTACGCTGTGGTTGGTGTTTCCAGAACAAGAGTTGAAGCTGGTGCAGGAGTTGTTCAATCAGGCAGCAGAACAACTGTTTGAACTTGAAGAAGCCAGATTGAGGAGTTTAACAAAGATTACCGATCAAAGTTAATGAAATCTTACCCACTTATGTACGCCCTTTAAACTTTGTTTCCTCATAGAGTTGTTTCAGTGATATCAGTCTTTATAATTTATATGATGGTTTCCTCAATTAAATAAGCTTTTTCAATCATGATATCTACAGCTGAATTTCAAATGTACTTCTTCCCTTTTATTTCTTATTTTATTTTCCTGTGGGAATGCGTGGTATATGACATGAAGAGGGGTCTTTGTTGTTTAATTCTTCATAATTTCTATGACAATCCTTCCTTTGAAGGGTGTTGGACAAGCTTTTTCATGAACAGTGTTTCAGCTCCATAGCCAGCTTGAAATATTCTTGGATAAGCTTGAGATATAACTAGCCAAGCTTGAGTAAAGTGTTTGGCTTGAGTTAACTAAACCTTATGTTGGGAATAAAAGCGGAAATTATTCCCGATCCACGACGAACAAACCGCAATACAGAACACGGTGATCGACTTGTGCAAAAAAAAATCACAAAAATTAAGACAAAAACATACAAAAATTTAGCGGAAAACCCTTACCGGTAAAAAAAATCACTGGAAAAGTGAGATCACTACTAAATAAGGTTACAAGTTTTTACAAGATCATTACAACTTGTAACCCTCACTACCAGAGAAAATACACAAAAAGAACCTAGAAGATATGAGAAATCATATTTCTCTCTTCTTCAACCTCTCTATTCTTCTTTCTTTCAACCTATTGGTAGCTACCCAATACCTTTCTTTTGAGCACAATGGCGACCATTACACAAGGAATCCTATGCCCCTTTATATAGTATGTCATTTGTCCATATACGGAAATTCATTCCTATGTAGGCATGGCATAAGAAACTCATTGACTAGGTAGGGCTACGACTTTGCTCCAATCCTATTACTATTATGATTACTAAATATGAGCCAAATCCTAACACCTTATATACTATTCAGAGTTATGTAGCTGCCAAATATTCAAATTGATGTTTGGCTGGTAGAGAGATGATCAGTTAGTAAGCCAAGAATGATATCATGCTGAATTTGAGGGGGTGATTGTTGTATGCTTAAACATGATCGGTTAGTTAATATATCATGTGTGAACATAGTGCCTGTCACCTGATATTGCATCCCTCAGCATTAAATAAGAATTGCTATAATGTTCAACAGCTTGCATTAAATGAGAGTCGTTTTATATCAAAGTTGTTGAATTGAGTGACCTCTTTGTTAACAGTTTGAGGTCAACTCAATCTTGAAGACAGATTCTAGGTTTGAAAATGCAAATGACTTGGCTCAAAAATTTGAATAGTCTAAAAAAGCCTTAAATTGGCCTATCCTCAATCAAGGTTGGATCTTTTTACTCCCTTACGCTCACAGTTAGTAGTGTAAGGAAATTTGGTTCTGTAAGAAAGTGTGGGATAGAGAGAGAAAAATCAAGGAGAGTTGTTTCCATTTGTTTGATTGCAAGTGAAAAATCTGATATGAAGGAAAGAAAGAAGGTTATGCTGAATTTTAAGGGGTGATCGTGCTATGCAAGAAAGTTGTGTAAGTGCATATTATTTTAACAAAAATCCTAGAGGAACTCATGAGTTATAAATTTTTGAGACTTGGCCATTAATAGCCATTGGATTACATCCATCTCAGCCTTTGATTTTTTTAAGGGCCTAAATAGAAAATTAATGCCACGTGTTATCACCATATTGCAAGTTCCTATTTGAGTTTCTGTAGTTGAACTGTTATTTTAACCAGTCACATTATTTTACTCCCTCGACTACAAGGGAAAAAGAAGGTTCACCATTTCCAAAAGAAGATTTGCAAAAGTTTCTCGCAAATATCTAAACTGGTTCTTCCATTGCTCTCTCATTACATGGTATTTTTAAGAGCTTAAGATTGAATGCAAGATAAGCTGGGCTGATGGTATTCAAATATTTATTCTCATGGTGACTCCTTTTCACTGAATGTACATATACGAATACCGACTTTTTGAGCATGTATTTATTAACAGTGAAGTAAATTTGCGCCATGCACTGGTTAACTTATGGGACAATGATCGGCTTTCTCATTCTGTTGTTGCAGGTGGTTTTCCCAAGCTCCGGATAGCATTATACATCAATTGTCCTCTTCCAGTAACTAAGAAAGAAGCTGAGAGAACTACCATTGAGCCTTGAAAAGCTATATAGATCGTCATGCTGTTGAAGCCTCCTCTCAGTATCGAGCATGTGATACGTGAATTGAGCCTTGAATCGTATTTGCTAACAGGAAAACATGCATCTCTTTATCCTTGAGAAGAAAAAAAAATATACGTACAGGAGAACATTATGCTCTGTTTGATTTACGTGGTTTTATGGTTCTGTCTTTCCAGGCTCGAATTGTAGCTTTGTTACAGAATGTTGTAAACTTCATATGTTGTGCAAGCTTTGTTACAGAATGTTGTAAACTTCATATGATGTGCAGTGTGCATACTTCAGAAACGCGCAGGTGGTGGTCAGGTTTTGGTCCAAGTGTTCTGGGCCGAGCTTTTTAGTTTTGTACCATGGGGGTTTGAAAGAAAGTAGCGGCGAGCATTATTCGGTTTTGGACCGAGAACCGAACCAAATAAGATTCGGATTGATTTGAAAAAATGGGTTTTGTTTCGATTTTGAAAATACTAAAATTCTTATTCAGTTTTTGGTTTCGATTTCTGTCCAAAACCGAAAACTTAATAAGGCTTATGCAATTATTAAATATCCTCAATTTTATAAATATTTTATGATTAAAATGTGAAAATAATAATTCTATGTATGTCTTTTAAAGACAAATTTTGATAATTTAATAAGTATTCATAACTTTGAAATATAAAAAAATATATGTATGAAAATGTAAATTTTAATATAATTTAATTATAATTTTAACTTTGGATTCGAATTAAACAATAAAAATAGTCCAACCAAACAATTGCTATCGGTTTCGATTATGGCTAATTTTAGTTTGATTTTAGTTTTTCAATTTTGACTATTTTGATTGTGTTGAAAACAATAAACGGAATGCTCACCTCTACAAGAAAAGTGGCTAAAATGCCTAAAATCTCAAATCGATGGCACTCTGAATAATCATGTACTTGGAGGAACGTTACTAATTAATCAATAAAATGGGAGAGGGTAACCAGGCCTGTTCAGCCCACTGGGCTACAACAGAAGGTAATCGAGAATACATATAGCATCTAAAGTCTTAGGTTTGGTATTGTTTAATGAGAAGCTAACTTATGAAAGACATCTCTCCCCTGCTTTTCATAAGCTGCATCCAAATAAACTAGCTTATCAAATAAGAAGCTTGGTGTTTTCAAACAATTTTGGGTGTCCCTAAAATATAAAAATAAGCCAATTCAAAATTATACGGATTTTGATTCAATATTTGGTAATGCAAGGTAATGTCAATGCAAATAAAAGAATAGATACTTTTTCGTGACCATAATCAGTTATTTGTAGTCGAGCTCGTTAGTTCTGTGGGTCCACTTTTTAGACTTGAATTCTATTCGTATAAATTTCGGAGGACACTACTCTAAGCCTCGGTTGGTTCATGGATTCAAGGAATTCGAAAAGGAAACAATTTTTTTCTTTATTTGGTAGCTGCAAACTTTTTTTTTCTTACATGAAAAAAGATAGGAAAAAAAATAGTTCATATCAAGATTCCTGGGATTCATTTTCTCTCTTTTTTCCAATATTAATTACCAAATATTATGACAAAATAGCCTTGAGTTATTACTTATTTTACCAGTTAACTCTTTGTATTATATTAACTATAATTATGTTGACATTTGATATTATTGGAACATGATATATTTTTTCTTTCCTTTCCTACACCAACCAAACACTGGAAGAAAAATCAAATATTTTTTCTTAAAATTTTCCTATAGAAATAAAATTGGATAAGAATCCTAACTTTTCCATTCCCATGAAAAATACAATAGAATTGATTTTCCTTCCGTGAACCAAAATAGACCTAAAGACACGTTTGGTTCGCAGAAACATGACCTTGAAAAGTAAAAAAAAATTTGTGTTTGGATGCCAAAGGAAAGGAGCATAAAAGAAAAATAATTTTCAAATGATTGGAAAATATGACAAAAATGGTTCCCCCATTCCAAGGTTCATTTTTTCTCTCAATTTTCTATATTATTATAAATATTTAGAACTAAACTATTTTAGCTCAAAGAGGTATTCTAACTATATTGATAGCTTTTTAAACACATATTTTTTTGGGACTAATTAGTGTTAGACCCTGAATTTTATACCAGTTTAGAGTTCAAGCCCTCACATGTCCAATTGGAGAGTTTAGACCATGAAATTTTTTTTTCTATTATACCCTCCTTTCATATTTGATAATTCATATATAGGTTATGTAGGGTATATAATGGAAAAAAGAAAACAAAAAATAGAACACTAGGGTCTAAATTTTTTAATTGGACATATGAGGGCTTGAACTCTAGACCAGTATAAAATTCAGGGCCTAAACGCTAATTAGCCCTTTTTTTTCCTGATGGAAATTGTAATTCTTTATGTTCTAGTAAATAATTGATTTTCTTTTCCATATGCCACCCAAACGAGGCCTAAAATGTCGGGTCAGAACCAGACTTGGGTCGAGGGATTTATGCAGATCCATGCTAGGCCCGGGCCCGTTCTGATTTCGGATCCAAACAACGTGGGCTAGAACTGAGCCTCCCTCTATAAATATCCCCTTCTCAGCTAGGGTTTTTTTCTCATTCTCGGCAGCCGTCATCTTCCTTCTCGAGAGAGAGAGAGAGAGAGTGAGAGTTTTTTTCCAACGCAGCCATGGTCAGTGATCTCCGAACAAACCCTAACCCTAATTTATTTCTTAACCATTTCCAAATCCGAACTTTTCTGATTTTATTCTTCCAACTGTCCTCGCAGGCTCTGGTCGCGAACGAGGACTTCCAGCACATCCTTCGTGTGCTGAACACGAACGTGGATGGGAAGCAGAAGATCATGTTCGCCCTCACCTCCATCAAGGGAATCGGCCGCCGCTTCGCCAACATCGTCTGCAAGAAGGCCGACGTCGACATGAACAAGAGGTCTACTTCCCTCTTCCCCTCTTCTCGAAATTAGGGTTTCATCTGGTGGGAAATTAGGGTTACGTTTTGGTCTCGAGATCTGGAGATAGTATGGTGATAATAACTCAAATTGGTCGGGTTTTAATTGAACTTGTTCCCCATCAAGAACAAGTCCTCCGTTTTCATGTGGTTAATGATCAACAACGTAAGCCCATAACCAACATTATACTTTCGGTGGGGGTGGTGTTGGGTTTATTCAGTTTTAACCTAACTGAAATAGTCAAAATTATATAAACCAAAATTCTAAAAATTCAAAACTAAAACCGAACTGAATTATCGTAAACCGGAACTGAACTGAACTGAATAGTGTATTCGGTTTGTTTGGTTGGACTATTTCTTAGGGGTGAGCATTCGGTTTATTCGGTCCAAACTCAACCGAATTTTCAAAAACCGAAAAAACTGAATTTTGAAAAATTAAAACCGAAACCGAACCGAATTAGACAAATCCGAATTTAAACCGAACCGAACTAATCGGTTCGGTTATTCGGTTTATGCATATGTTTTTTGGGTCAATTGGCCAGTCCAAATTTGGGCTTCTGGACTTAAAAAAAAATTATTACAAACCACCACAAAAGATGGCTTCAACCAAAAGACCAAAAACATAAAAAAAAAATCAATAATGTATGCAGATTAGCAAAATGTATGCAGAGCACCAAATGCAGTCCATTCGGAACATAAAAACCAATATTATAACACATTCTAAGTTTCTAACAATATCAAATATCTCCTTCAGTAACGTAATGCCTACATAATGTACAATATTACAACATTTGAGTAATGTAATGCTCCAAACCAAAGTCCAAAGAAATATAGCTCCAGTAATGTTATATAAGCCCAAACAAAGTCCAAAGAATCCAAGCCTCCGAGATCTGCTGCAAAATACGATCCAAACAAAGAAATAGAAGCATATTATAAAATTGAAATACTTACAAATTCAGGCTCCAGATCCTCCAGAGAGGAAAAGAAGAGACGATTGCCTCGAGAGTCGAGACTCGGGGTTTGAGTTTCCAGATCCTCCAGAAAAGAAAAGAGACGAGTCCCTTGATAGACTTAGGGTTAGAGTTTCCAGATCCTCCAAAGAGGAGTCACACGAGGACGAGTTTCTCAAAGAGTATTAGGTTTCTCAGAGAGGAAGAGAAGAGAGATGCAGATCCTTGAGAGACTTAGGGTTAGGGTTTCCAGATCCTCCAAAGAGGAGTCTGAACTCTGCTCTTTTTTACAGCGGCGGGACAGAGAATGAGTGAGAGAGAGAATGAGTTTAGGTTTTTTGGTTATATATACTGGCAAGGGTAATTTGGTAATATCACATTCTAATTCGGGTTTCGGTTTTGGACCGAAACCGAAGTCCAAACCGAAACCTAAACCGAATAGGTATTTTGAGTTTTTACAGACCCGAACCCGAACCGAATAGTTTCCAACCGAACCGAAACCCTTATTAGGTTCGTTCGGTTCGGTTTTTGGCCCAAAATCGAATAATGCTCAGCCCTACTATTTCTATCGTTTAATGGATCAGACCAAACTGCAATATATTTGAATTACATTAAAAATTATAATTTTTATACACAAGTTTGTTGAATTTCAAAGTTATGCACAAAGTTGGACTAGTTGGTGCATCCCTTTCCTGTCTGCCAGGTCCATGCCAGAAATGCTTTCCGCTTAAGTAAACGGAAATCCAGGTTGGGTGGATGGAAGTAAGTAGTACGGACCCAAAGCTGTAATCGTGGTTAAATTACATGCACACATTTGTTGAATTTCAAAGTTATGCACAAAGTTGGACTAGTTAAATTATCAAAGTTGGATTTCAAAACACATACATAGAATTGTTGTTTTAAAAAATATACATTTGTAATCACAAAATGTTCATAGAATTGAGGGTATTTATATAATTGTTCAAGTCTTATTTGGTTTTTGGTTTTTGACCGAAATCGAAACCAAAAAACCGAAACCGAATAATGAATTTAAGTATTTTCAAAACCGAAACCGAACCGTTTTTTTTTGAAACCGAACCAAATCTCTTATTCGAATTGGTTCGGTTTTCGTCCCAAAATCGAATAATGCTCACCCCTAATTTCCGGTCATGTAGTAGCTCTCTTGATGTTTCTGTTATGACTTATGAGTGAGTTGTTAGAGCATCAATAGTAAGGTTCAATACAATTTCTAGATTCAAGATTCAAAATGTAGAAGCTTAGTTTGTGTAAGGCTCAAATGGAGCTCCATGATGGTCCCGTCCCAGCCACATGAGCTATAGCCTAAGCCTCAAATTTCTATATTCGGAATGTAGGGACTCATTTTGTGTAGTAAGTAAGGCTCAATTTGAAACTCCAATAGATTCTAGATTTTATATTATTTTTCAAAAAGAAAGAAAAATGACACATTGGTCTAGATTCACTTATCTCATTTGGGTCTCAAGATTTTTTTATATATTATTCTCATATAAACCCAACCCATTCAACATTTATCTAATTACAACTTTGGGCCTCAAGATGCATTTTTGAGCTCGATCTACCGATGATGCTCTTAACGATAGCTATGGGGATGATCTCGATGACTGCGCTTGCCAATGTTGTCTAAAATGGCAATGAATCGCAAGAGCGACAGGAGCCCTTCCATTGCTTGTCCATACTAGACGTGTTGACCCATTTCTTGTCCATAGCCCTAGCCCCGCTCCAGAACATGTCTTCCACACCTTTTATGGCATTAGACATCCACCTTGACATACGAGCCTTTGCTCGTTCCCATCATTGAAATAATCTTCTGACGCCTACAACATTAATTAAGACAACGACCGACTGAGAAAGAAACTTTTCCAAGTAGTTCATCTTAGCGTGCTACCTTTGTATGAACTATATGTCAATTAATCAATTAGATTGTCAACTGAAATTCATTTGGTCTTGTTTGTTAGCGTCTTTCATAGTTTTTGGCCCTAACAAATGGTCATTGGGCGCACCATGATTCATCTTGTGGACCCTTATGAAGAGATCTCGATCAGCATTAGAAGAATTTTGTTGCGAGGGCCACCATGTTGGGTCCTCTAGCACTTCACTTCTATGTGATTAAGTTTGTCGTCATGCTATACTTTGAATATTTGCACTGATTGGGCACCGTACATCCTTGTCTATGTTGCGGACACGGATTGTCACAACACGTTTCTGACACGACATTTTCGACATGATGTGACACGACATGGCTAGCATGATTTTGGAGTGTCCGTACTTTTCTTGGTCCTTAACACTCTCACATGTCCCACAAATAATTGAGATATTACAATGCAACTTAAGTTTTGAAGCAGGTCCTTCCTCTATAAAGTACAAAAACGTGCATAAACCTAGAATTATTAGGGTTCAGTGTATAATTTATATGTAAATAGATATGTAATTCATGTGTATATTGGCACATCCGTACTACACAACATCCTAAATTCTTACAAGATGAATGTTATAACTTGTATCCGCATTTGTCCTCTTTCTGCAACCTACCCTTGCAGTTTAGCAGGATGTTTCCTGTCCTGGCTTTGAGATTACACATAACAATATGATTTTTAGGGGTGAGTATGATGTAATATGTTTACTGTTCTTGTATTACCGACTTATGAATGCTGCCCGCTATAGCTTTTAATCTGTATTATGTATGTGTTTGCTTAAATTTTTGGTTCTGATGCATTGTAGAGCTGGTGAACTCTCTGCTGCTGAGCTCGAGAATCTTATGACCATAGTTGCTAACCCTCGTCAGTTCAAGATCCCAGACTGGTTTCTGAACAGGAAGAAGGATTACAAGGATGGCAGGTAGGTCTCGCAGGTTGTTTCTAATGCTTTGGACATGAAGCTCAGGGATGACTTGGAGCGTTTGAAGAAAATCAGGTTTGTCTTTTAATTCTGTTATTCGATGTTACTTACATTTTCTATATCTGACATCCGGCAAAGTTGTTCTGTTATTTAGGCTCTAAATTGTAACTTCTGTTGATCATTATGTTGAAAATTACTTGGCACAAGTACAAGAATTAGTCAAAATATACTCATTTAACTACTGCTTAGATTCTGTGCCCTGTATTTCAATCATGAAAGTTCAATTTATGATAGGTACTGCTGTTAACTGTTTTATTAGCTCTCTTTAGTTCTAATGGACTCGTCTAGCATTAGTTGATTCATGGCTTTCTCCAAGTAGGAATTTTTTCTTAATGTATAGTATTGTTTTAGAAACAGTTATACATAATTATTTGTGTGAACCTCTGGTTGTTTAGGCTACCTTAGGAGTGTCAGCAACGCTGCATGCAAAAATCATAATGCAAAAAACTTTTGTTCTTGTGTGAACCTCTGGCTGTTTAGGCTACCTTAGGAGTGTCAGCAACGCTGCATGCAAAAATCATAATGCAAAAAACTTTATTCTACGGGTACATACTTCGTGGATAAGGTTGAGGTAACTCTTGGTGGTCTTATGTTCACCTAAATGTTGTGAACTACATATTTTTCACAAAATGCAGCAAATGTCTTGTCTACCTTGGATTTCACTTCTTGCACATTGCCCTTCCCAAATAAAAATATGACCTTAAAATTATCTTTACAAGAGAGATCCTCATTTTCAAGTCATGTTTTATTTTGGGAAGTGCAGTTATATTATTCTTACACAAAAAAAGTCATGTTTTTACTAATATCCTGTGAAGGACTTGTTTCTCATGTCATATTATTCTACCACAAAAAACAACTATTTTTCCTGCTGAATGCAGGTACTTTTATATTGAATTATTGGATGTGTAATTTGAATATTGGAAGTATTGATTCATGAGGTTTGATCCCCATGAGTTGCGAATTGGATTTTCACCTTAACTCGCAATTTCACCCATTTAATACATTACACTAATTTATGATACGTGAACTCCATTTCCTTGCTATTAGTTCATATGAATGTAATCTGACTGAAGGTAACTGCGCTTCCCAAATGAGCTCTCTTGTAAAATTATTTAATAAAATTTGTATTTTAATCTGCATATGCTAGCAAACTTCTCTGGAGCACCTTCTCTGATGCATCTTGCATTTAAAATAATTTTACCCGAAACTTGTCAATGCTTTTACCGTGTTATATTTTCCTTTGATGTGTCATTTATGCATGAATTATGTAGGTTGCAAGTTCACCTATGTCTTTTCATATGGTGTGGGTTATTTATATAAATGTTTATTTACTTACGTTGGCTTTCATGTTTGTAACTAGCATGTTCGAACTGCTTCATCCCTGCAAATGATACACACTATTAGTAAGATTCAAATTGACTGGAGCTGTTTTCAAAACCCTCAACACTGGTAGTTTTATATGTTCAACACATTGACAGACACTAAACCAAATGCATCTCTTCTTAAGTATATAATGGATTAAAATCATAGAAATAAGTTAATGGGACTTTATATATTCAGAAATAATTATTATGTATGTAGAATTTGTAAAGTGATAAAAGGTTCACAACTCGTGTAAACTGAAGAAAATGAACTCCTGAATTATTTATTTTGCTAGTACATAAATAGATTTTATGGCAGCTTTTGTAAGATTCCTTAAGGTGCTTGTTACTTTTTAACATCTTGCGGAGTTATTTCTGAACTTTGACAAACCTCAACTTAAATATTTTGGGACCATTTTAAGTTGCCGCGTGCCATCATTCTCATTTTCCGTATAGGGAAGGGCATAAATACTTCCATGATTCATTTTCTTCGTGAGAATCTTTAACACTTGTCATGTACTATCTTCTGTACTATTTTATGACTTCTGTAGTATCTTATGACACAGTTTCATCATCTGCCATGCCCTCATATATGCTTTTAAGCAGTTCCAACATTTCTGCAATTGTCTTGTGGAGACGCATACTTTCCTAATATACAAATTCTATGTACATTCTGCAACCATAAGGGCTCCTTTGGATGGAGTTTTGTATTCCTTGGAATCCATTTCATATTCCTTTCCAATGGGAAAAGAATTCAACATACCCATACCCAT